>CACRXP010000207.1:852933-871940 GCA_902702965.1 Spirometra erinaceieuropaei | reverse complement strand
CCACATAGAGACAAGTAGGGTAGAATGAGTTTTTGGACTAGGCTACTCTCAGCGCGCGGTTTAACTTCACAGGCTCGAGGCACATCTGACTTAGGTGCCTGTATGGGACGGTCAAGACCTTTACAGTCATTTAGCATGGTCAAACTGGCAGGGGTTTCCAGCAAACGTCCCTCATTTCAGTAGACGAACACAAGTGACTAAGGCCTCATTTCAACGCGAAGGAACTTGCCGTGTTGCCGCGGGCAGGGAGGACTGCGCACTGAGGTGCAGAGGCATTTCATGACCGAATCTGTTCAGAGTGGTCAGGTGGACAATTTTGTCGTCAGATGGTCGTTCGGATTGGCTGGCCGGGACAGTTTTCGTGAGACGAATCTTGATGCCCCGACGCTGCGCCTCCCGCATCTTCTCCAAGTTCGATCTCAGTTTCGCCGTTTTGTTCTATTATTTACAAAAAACGGGATAAGGGTCTGCCGTATAAGCAATAATTGAGGTAAGGTGATATTAACTGGTGCCAAGCGAGAAATGAAATCCACCCCAACATATTTTGCTGAGGGTACAGCGTTTTTTTTTAAAATATGCGGTCGATGCCCAAACTGTGAACAGCATATGGCTGCAGACTAAGTGCATAACGGAGGGACCTGATAGTCATATGGGTGCCACAATTCAAGGCAAACTTAGATGTAATTAAACCCACGGCTCTCAGTTTGGTCTCGCAGCTCAGGTGGATAGAGCGCTAGTTGTACTCAAGCCTTCCCCTCGCTGTCGTAGGTTCGAATACCGCCGAGGTCACCGAGTTTTTCACAGTTGGGTTAAATTAAAAATTCCAAACGCCAACCCAACTTGAAAGCCTGGTAACATGAAGCCATGACTTAAAGCATCACAGTATATTTAGCCAAAGCACGACGGTCTTGTATATAGCACAGCCCCACGAGGCAGACTCAAAGGCGGCCTGCGAGCCAACTTCCTTGAAGAGGCGGACTCGCGAGACATCTAGCCGACTTCACCCTTCCCGTGCTAACCGCGTTTTGACTGCAGACGACCGGATATTTGTGTGAGCGCTGTCTGACAAAACGAAGTAGTCTGCTGATGCGAGCCACAACACACGGTCCCCTGGGGCTCGAACTCGCGACCTGTCAGTTAGAAGTCCAACGCGTCTAACCACTGAGCCACGGGCTCGATGTCCTGTCGGTTTCGATTGGGATTATACAATGGTGGAGGGGCGCTCATCGATCGTTCTTACGGAACTCACTCGTTCCGCTGTGCCATACGGGCTCTCTCTCGAACCCAACCATTGTATATTCTCGATCGAAACCGGTAGAGCAACGGGTTCGTGGCCCAGCGGTTAGAGGCGTGGACTTCTAACTAACAGGTTGCGAGTTCGAGCCCCAGGTGTTCCACACTTCGGGGTGGAGTATGACTGGTTGACGACGGCTAATAAGCCAGAAATGGCCATTCCAGTCTCCCTTGTATTTTTCGGTAATACCATTCTGCCTATATCATGCGCCGCTGTGCGGCTACTGGTTGGACTCGAGAGAGAGCCCATAAGGCACAACGGAACGGCTGAGTTCCGTAGAAACGATCGGTGAACGCCCCTCCACCATTCAATGAGAAGTCTCGGATCGCTTACAATGAGAGGGTCGCATAAGGTCCGCAAAAAGGAGTCAATACAATTTAACCCAGCATCAAAGGAGGAACGAGTTAGCTCGTCAGCTGGAGATCTTCAAAGCCTCAACTTCTAGCGTGTCGCAATGGTTTCAAACTGGTCTGACTTACTGCTGTGATGAATGCGCTGGCTTGTCATGCGGAAAGACGCCTCGGTATCGGTCTCTCTCATGGAACTATGGCCTGTCGACCAACTGGTGATGACGTTTGGCGCAGCAGCTGATGCAGCATGAATCCTCGTTCAGCATGCACTACGCGCACGCACGGCTATGGTTAAGGACTCACATACGTCCATCGCATTGCGACAAACGCATTCAATGGGCCAATGTGGTCCAAGTTCTGGGCTGACACAACAACGATGAGGCCGGTTGGTGGGGCACAGCTGTGCATACACTAAGTCCTCGACACTACCTTTCGTAATATAGGTCAGGGCAATCCGCCTTGGTTTCGGAAGCCAAGATGAGTAAGGATTGCGCGGCACGCGCGCAGTGAAGGATGTACGGTCCCCCCGTATGTTGTCCTTTATCGACACCGTTTACCGTCTACTTCACAACTTTTGTTTGTCTCAGAAAATTACGTCCTTCTGTTCTCCACAACCCTCGTGCTATTTGTTCGAACCTCCCGTCTTCTTCCGGCGTAATTTGATACTACCTTTCTGACTATACGCCACACTCTTCTGACTGTACGCCTCGAGACATCTGGTTTTAAGTGCAGTATTTAAATTTAGCTAATCATGCCCCATTACAGAACCGTGTTTCCGTCCAAATTGGCTTATTTACACCGTTTCCACGTACGGGCAAGAGCCGTTGAACGGTGATTATGGACTTTGTGGATTATATTCAACGGCCGTCTGTTGGCCCGTTCGCATTACTCCCACCAAGTCTGTTTAACCTAGCTGTTTTATAGCCGGTCTAGATTAATTCGCCTGAGTTAGCTCACTGCGTGCTGCTCGTACGTGGAAAAGGTGTAAATAAGCAGATTTGGACGGAAACACGGTTCTGTAATGTGGCATGATTAGCTAAATTTAAATACTGCACTTACGACCAAATGTCTCGAGGCGTACAGTCAGAAAAGTGTAGCGTATAGTCAGGAAGGTAGTATCACATTACACGGAAAGAAGATGGAGGTTCGAACAAATAGCACGAGGGTTGGGGAGAACAGAAGGGCGTAATTTTCTGAAACAAACAAAAATTGTGAAGTAGACGGTAGAAGGTGTTGATAAAAGGACAACATACGTAGGAACGTACAAAGGACAACGGCATTCTGAAAAACATGTGTGTGACAAAGTACAGGATGGAAAACAGGCCAACGTAGGTCAAACCGTGAAAATACCTTGTCTCCCATGAGTTCCGCCTTCATTAGCTTCGCAGCTGCCGCATTTATGTCGTCGTCACTTACGAAACGCTCCTCGACTTCTTTTGAAGCTTCTGCGGGCCTACTGGTGATGGTTTGTGACATAGATTCATGTGATTGACTCGTGGGTATGCTGGTGGTAGCTGTAACACTGTCAATACGGTGCCCTTCCAGGGAGCGTTCACGGGATCGGGGTCGGATCAGATCGTGGGACTGTCGGTCTTCATCTCGTTTCCACCGAGGACGAGGCTTACTTGCATAATGGGAGCTAGGAAAAAACAGATAATATAAAGGTGCCAATCAATGAACACGTTAAATTTGAGAAAAAATAAGTGCATGATGAATTTCTTTGACTGTACTGCCGAACAAGTATTGAAAGAAGGCGATTAGACAAGAAAATGGTAACGCAGGCTACGTCCGCGCTTTATTATCAAAAAACAACTAGTTACGACCAGGACGACACCCGTACAAAAGTATGTCGACCAAACAGACAGAAGGACAGAAAGCAGACAAAGTCAACCGCTAAAAAGAGCTGAATAACAACGAACCAATAGGTGGAAATAGGAAGATACAAAATCAACCGCACTAAAAACCTCATAACGAGTTTGACGCTCTACAATTGAGCCACGAGCCTGTTGTCCTGTCGGTTGTGATCGGGAAGACCAATTATGACAGATGGGCGCTCACCGATCAAGTTATGGAATGTGATCGTTCCGCTGTGCCTTGAGGCTCACACTAGAACCCTCGCAGACGGTCGCCCAGCAACTGGCAATAGAAGTAGATGAGATGATACCCACAAAGACAAGGGAGGCCGGAATGGCCATTTCTGTCTTATTGGCCGTCGTCAGCCAGTCATACCTAACCACGAGATATGGAACATCTGGGGCTCGATCCCCAGACTTGATGGCTAGAAGTCCAACGCTCCCAAGTAAAAGGTTGCGGGATCGAGCTTCAGGTGTTTCACACCTCAGAGTTGGGTATGACTGACTGACGACGGCTAATAACCCAGAAATAGCCATTGCAGTCGCCCTTGTCTTTGTCGGAAATGTTATTCTGCCTATATTACGCGCCGCTGTGCGGCTGCTGGCGGGGCTCGAGAGAGAGAGTCTCAAGGCACAATGGGAGGAGTGAGTTCCGTAGCGCTATCGGTGGGCACACACATAGATTTCAAGTAGGCGCGTGACCCTCACTGATGTAGTTAGGATCTCAATCGAGCTTCTAATGTTTAAATAAGACTGCAGGGAAGATAAAATCCACTAGTTTACATGGAGTCGAGGGGGTCAACGAAGCGAACTCTTGCTTCATGAGACTTCTCATGAAAAGGCGAACGCTTAATTATGACAAACGATACACAGGATCCCCAACTTAACAGTCAACTGCGTAAAGAACACCATCGAAACCAGTAAGAGTAGTTCAACTAATGACTTTTTCAGCCGCTTGTATGACAAACGCCACAGAAGGACGAAGAATCGAGAAAAAGCATAAAAAGCAAAACGTTTGAAACGATAAATAGCCCGCACAATACCTGCCAAAGTTTTGATAATTTCTTATACGTGAACGACAGAGGCGGTCATACCGTAAAAGGCGATAACGCTTCATCAATAAACTTGAATGGCGTGATACAAGAAAGCAGTTTCTAGCTGCTGGAAAATCCTTTAACTGAAAAATAAAGTCGAATTACCCGTCCTTTGGTGAACGATTGTCTCTGCTGCGACGATGCTGCGAAAAGGCATCTTCCATTACACGTACAGTCGCTTCATCCCACCTGCCAAGCAGGATGCTCCTTAATGGTCGACCGGTAGACTGTGCCTCTTCCCGCGCCCTCTCATAGGCCCGCCGCAGCCAACTCTCGTTGGCGCTTGTAAGAACGGGTTTGGTGGTGGTGGTGGTGGCGCCATCTTCCGGCAGACCGGTGCCTCCGTCCGCCCAGTAGGGATTCAGTTCAGACACAGTCCGTTCCTCAGTCTGGGGGAATCCGACATAAACCTGAGAAAAAATTGTTTACCCCATGAGTGGGCGTTTCTTTCTTTGTTCTGGTAGTGGCCACGCGTGACAGTAGAGCATCAAAGGCCAATGAGTCGTCAGTTGATTGTTCTGGCTAAAAAACCCATAAGCATTTAAACCAAGCAGGTTACCGCCGCGGGTTGTGAATTTTCCTCAGGCCGCCAGAAGTAACCGTCGGAAGACTGAGGGAATATAAGTCCGAAAGAGAGCATACCGAGTCAGGTGACTTCGAGCGTTTTTCATGTTTTTTCGACTTTCCCATTTAGATGTAATCTAGGAATTAATCAAAATGAACCATTTGAGGGTAACAGAAAAAGTAGACTGAATAATCACGAAAACGGACTAATGAGTGGCGATTACCGCGAAACACATCCGACGCCAATGTAACGCCCAGTACTGAAAGTAGCAGGGTTAGTAGAGTGGCACGAGAACACTAAGGGATCTACGGATATTGCATCGCAAGACGAAAATGCTCCTCAGATGCGCGGTGTGAGGAGAGCAAATGAAGGTTAGACACAGGCGACCTTGAGCACTATCTTTATTGAAAGACAATTGTGGAGTTATATATAACAACGATAGGCTTTAATGACGAGACAACTAATCAGAACCGGCTCCTGTGTTTCCAGCCGATTTTACCAAAATTAATATCGGTCTAAATGAGAGAAAGTAGGATACACTATATCAAGTCACCCTAACTTTGAATTTTCATCAGTGCGATTCGAGATGGGCCCAACGGAAATTGTGAGGTTTTAAAGAAAATAGGCGCATTTTGAACACAAAAAAGTCCGTCCCGCAGATATGATTTTTTGCAAAGTGAAATAATAAGATGGGCCAACTACTAAGTCAATCTATATTGAAAAACCCTATGCGTAAACAAATGTACTAAGTGTAATAGTGACAAGCGGGGGCCTTTCGCTCTTGTTGTTGCCTGAAAACATGATATATTGGTGGCTGCGGCGATAGGAAATGAGGAGCGGGAGTGGTCCAGTGTGCGTCGCTGGAGGAAAATTCTGATATTATTAGGGACACTCGATTGCGGGGCCTGAGTGGTAGGCCAGTGGCTATAAATAAACAAGGAGGTATGAACGATCCAGGAAGACTGAGAGATCGTGTTACGCGACGGAAGATTAAAAACAAAGCGCATTCACGCTGAAATTCGCCAATGTTCGCCACGACTATGGTTAAGAAAAGTACGATATGGTTCGATCTGCACCGATGTAATGCTATAGAGAGAGATGAATGCTTTATTTTAAAAATAACATTCAAAACTGTCAGCAAAAAGATCTTCCTTAAAGGCAGTGACGGACCACAGATACCTAGATCCCGAAATCAATTCGGAATTTCGAAGCCAATCCAACTTATAGGGGGCGGGCGTGTCGGAAGAATGTCAAGTGGGTGCCTACAAGGCAACTACTTCGTGACGAAGATGATACATATGCTCGCGGCAGCACATCAGACACCAAAAAAGCTTCGGCCATGTCTACGGATAAACCAAATGACCCATGGACCTCAGACAAATTTGGTAGGTATGGCGAACTACCACGAAAAGTGCGGCGGTAAGCTTCAGAGACAAAAGGCCAAAATAAGTGACAAGAACACACGACCGAAATACGGAATAACGTTGTCAATTCCACAGGTGTCCGCTACAAACGCACTTTCAAAGCTTGCAGTGGTTTTTCCGGATATTCGTGCTTGCTGACATAGTGACGCCAACAACTGACATAACAGCAGTGTGGATAATAAGACAAAAATTATCACCAACTTCAACTGATCAACCTATGAATGCAGGTTCAAAGCCCGGATCGTCTTGGTCAAACAACCCATGTCCAATTCTACAAAGTCGTCGTGGCAATTATCGGTATGTCCAAGTGCCCTCAATGTCCCCGTACATCTAGGGTTACAAGGCTGGTGTAAGAACTCCAGACACACTGCAACGCAGACCAGTAATGCACTCTGTCAAGGACTAAGATATAAGACAATCTGGTGAAGATGACCATCGCAGATTACGACGAGCAGACTGCGATGTTTAAAAATATTATATGCAGATCGAAGGAAAGAGCCACTACCACCTGTCGCAAATACAAGGGTCAGATTACGAAAACTACGGGAACAGGAACGTCGGGATATGCATGAAGACGTCTTTTAAAGTTCATAAAGAGAACGAGTGGCAAACATTTGTTTCCTAGACACTGAAATTTTGAGATAACAGAAACAGGCGAGTTAAAGTGAAATACTAAGACGGGCTTCGATAGAACCGTGTAAACGTTAAAACAACGAATCACCGAAGGAGGGCAATCACTTCGCTGTTGCAACACCCAGGTGCCCAACGGCAACGCTTGGCAGGGTAATGTAATTGGTAGCAATTAAGTTCTGGCTGGCAGGTTGGTGTAGTGAGGTAGTAGACGACCGATAGAGAGCCTTACCGGTGCTTGGCAAGTTTCTCGTGAATCATTCAACTTTCTGTCAGTATTTTGGTGGCCTTTTCCGCCTACATCACAATTTATATCCCACTAAAACCACAGTGTTTACATCGAAGCGTATATCATGAAGCAAACACAATGTGGGAAAACTGAAGAAGACATGGGTAGACAACGACAGGTCTGTGGATGATGAGCATGTTTTTACGCAAAGGTATTGTAAATAGGCGATTGTCGAACTTCTGGGTATGAAAGACGCACTTTTCGCTCCGAACCAATTAATTATAAGCCAAAGGAGGTCGCACGGGCAAACGGGCAGGTTATGGAGCCCACATAGTTAACAAACGCGACGACAGCCCATGACCATGCCAGTATTAACGACCGATGCCCTTGTGACCCTGTCGTTCGTCACAAGGTGAATGGAAAAAAATTTAAAGCATTCGAAGGCAGGCCAACTTACAACTACCACTGACTGTTACGAGTGAGCACGGCACCAAATACTAATTTGCCGCATATAGCACATTTGTCTCCCATTGGGGAAAAAAGTACACACAAGTCTCTGTGGTCGAGTTTTCGATGCTCCACTTGATGTAAACATAGTCATGCGAGATTCAACAGCCAATCTGGAATCTGGCAAGAGAAAAATGCACGTTCTCTTAACGACTAAGGTGCGTGAAACGTTTTACTGAGACTATGGCTATTCAGACGTGTTTAAGTACTGGAGCAGGTCATAATCACTGAACAAACGCTGAGGATTGAATTAGAGTGAACACAATTAGAGTGAATTAGAGTGAGCACAGCCAGATGCATTTTCTGAGCGTGGCGTAGCGGCAGCACGAGCAAGTTACAGGTTGGTTCCATAATCACATGGGTAGTGCTTAGATGCAAACAGAGAACCGCAAGCCTGAATCATCTCTAGGTGTACTTTGTTTGCAAATTATCATAGCACGGGACCCTGGAAGGCCAGACGAGTCCGCCGAGAAGCAAATGAGAAATAAGGGAAAATGTCGATAGGTACCTAACTATGTCGTCAGAAGCAGAAGTTACATTTGCATATAATGTGTTTCTGGTCAATACTGACTGACGTCGGTGCGCGACATATAAACAGGGGGAATTGATTTTCCCGACCTAGTGTAAGAGAGCGGCGCTAAGTTTTTATTTCGGCACGCCTTTCTTAGAAGGCATGGCAAATGCGTTTGTTGCGAAGTGCTGTTGGGTGTTTGAGGGCTGTGTTGTGAAGCAACGACATGTGGTAAGGGACTGTGCCTGCCACCAGTAATCTGCCAATTTGGAAGACCCAACATGTATACGTGTTCCGTGCCAGGTATATCGGTCACCGTATGTGCGGAAATGGTTACTTTCAGTTCCCATGCGGCGATTAAGTGATATATGTTATTTTACCCAACCCTAAGACTCCTTTATCTGGACGAGCGGTGCAACTCGTGGTTCCACTTTACTTTTTTCGAGAAAGTTGTGACGAGGAATACGCTTCCATTTGATTTTTGTATTTATATCCCTCTATATGGTTGCCATGTTTTTCAGACAGCTACTTTCGCATTAATCTTATAACAGCGCTCATGCTAAGGCAAGCTGTGGCCACCCCGGTGTTGGTTTCGCGTGGCACAACACGATTTAAATTAAGGCACCTAGAAGTCGCATTTATCAATAGAAATATTTGAAGGAAAAGGACGGCGCATCCCTGATAGCATTCTACTCGCCCAGGGCTGGCTCGGTCGCAGGTTAGTGTTGCGACTGACTAGATTTTTCAGCAATCCTAGCGGACACTGTCTACATGGGGGCAGTAGGTTGACACACCTTATCGGGCGAGTTGTGGGCGTTGTAGCCCGAGGCGATTTAAGTCGCCAAACAGGGGCCTAAGTTCTGGACAAAGTGCGTGCTCGTACCCTGCATGCGTGCGTACGCGCAAAGGGACCCCCAGGAATGACGTGAAAAATGCACTCGGGTGAGCATCAAGGAGGGGGTGTAGCAGAAAAGCTACTTTCCTCGCACAGATCGGGCACTCTCAGCCAGTCAGGTTACTAGCCCTGCAAGTCAAACGGGCTAGCAAATGTCTAGCCCTGGGCGACTAATTGCCATCATTTTCCCTTTATATATAAAGGGAAAATCATGACGTGTACGTCTACAGACGACAGAGAATCTCTGTTTAGCCAGATGGCGAATCGCCATCGAACCATGGATGTAGACCGCAAGTCGCGTCGAGGCAGCAACAAAAGGGCAATGCGTCGTCGAATAGCAGGCCGCGATCGGCAATAAATGCTGTAATTACAGCAGACTTCCACGAGGAAACCTGAATCCATAATTGATAAACTATATCAGGGAAGCAGAAAATAAGAGGGGTCAAAATTCTATGCCACTGAACAGTTCCTTGGAGAAGACGATCACTCAATATCAAAATAAGTATGTTCTCATCTTTGACTAAACATCGTAATGCGGATCGCTCGTGTGCCCCGACGAGCAAGGTGATACAACCAGGACACCAACATTTGGGAATACAGACAGCGCAGTAAAACAAAATGGATTACAAAAGAAGAAAGTCTAGAAGACCAAAAAACTTGACAAAATAAGGCGCCAAAAGAGGAAAACACAGGATCAAGCAGCAAAGGCAAGGGTGAGGAAAGGGAGAAAATGAAGAGCCGAGGTACAGGCGAACAGGAATTATAAATAAAAGTCATGCGAACGGGGGTGGGGTAGAACGGAAACCGACTTCTTGAAATTGGAAGTCAGCACAGCAGGCCGTCTGTGTGTTAATGTGAGCTCAACGTGCTCAACACTGCGACAGGTGGCACTGCTTTTTAGGTACGACTTCAGCCGTCCTACTGATGGGCGCATCTGCTGCATCACCCGCAGCAGATTTTTCTCGTCTTGCACCGCCAAATGCGCCAACTCGGGGTAGGCAGAGGCCGTCTGCGACTGCAAACGTGGTTGTGGCGCAAACTGAGCGCCTTCACATGCAGTTCGTTTCCATTCGCTAACGCTGTGAACCGGGATGTACATCCAAACTTCAGTGTACTAACCCGCCCGATGTTAAACAACAGTCGCCTACGATGATTTTTTCTTGAAGCGAGTTTGTTCTTGCACTATAATGCACGGTTAAAGAGAGTCTGTGTCTACTTGTTGGTGAGGCAGGGTGCAACGCAACGACGTAACGGTAAGGGAGCCCGTCTTGCGATGCACAATGTCAAAGAAAGCATCACAGCACGCGCGCATGCACAGTCGCTGAGTTATCAATGCTAATATAAACGTACTTCCGAGTTTGAACGAGGACGCAAACGTATTTGCGGCTGGGAAACACAAATTTATCGGCGTCAGGGCTGCCGGCTGTGAAATTATGGGAATTAACTGTCTTAAAGTGGTCGCCAGTTACCTATGCTTACCCACGCATAGAAAACCTGCTCAATCGGCTGACAGACTCCAACCAACCAGAAAAGCGAACTGAGAACCGATAAGGCAGATGAAGACCCCGCGACGTCGTCAAGCAGTTCATTGCACTGTTAATACTGGCAAAGGGGGACAGTGACTAATGGCAACAATTTGCAGACTGTTTTCACCGGCTATCAGGAGATTGGTTTAACATTTCCACGCGATCCGCAATGGCTCTACAGCTCTTCTTGAATATAACTTTTGCGAGATTACGTTTAGGCGGCACTTCCAGTCGCCGAGCCATCAGAAAAATTCCATTAAGGAACTCGCTCAAGTAATAAATGTCAAAGG
Source organism: Spirometra erinaceieuropaei (assembly GCA_902702965.1). NCBI lineage: Eukaryota > Metazoa > Platyhelminthes > Cestoda > Diphyllobothriidea > Diphyllobothriidae > Spirometra > Spirometra erinaceieuropaei. The sequence continues at coordinate 860,772 of CACRXP010000207.1, read as the reverse complement.
TAAGTGTATTTGTATTCAACCGGATACTATAGGAAGGTACGAAGTGCCTATATGTTTTCGATGTGGTTCACAGAAAGATTGGCAGATTTAGAGCAACGTTCTTTAAAGTGGATCACATCCAGGAAATTTCGCCGAAGGAAAAGGTCAAAACGGTAGGAATGTTCGAGGAGAATGGCTTTCTTGACTTCCGCTGGCCAAGTCCTCGTTCTCGAAGAATTTGACTTGGTTACCGCCCCCTAAGACGTACGCAGTAGTACTGAAACAAGCACTGAAGCTGAGTACAGTTTTAGGCGTCTGATGTGAAAACGATATACACAATAGCTATGAAGCGCAGATGTTCAAGGGGACCAATTATCAGAGGCTAATTCAGAGTACGCCTACCCCTTTGGAAAATTCGGTCAGCTCCTTCAAACTTTGGGTTCCTCCTGGCATTGAATTTTCAGTGGGCCGTCTGACAACGTCAGTCGTTTGGATAACGCATAAAGAGTGTGCGAGTAATTTGACCTGCTTAAATGTTAAACTATTCAGCAAACGGTCGATATCGACGATGTTCAGTTGAAAATGTCAGTAATTGAACGTTGTTTGCTATCGCAGTTCCAATACAATTATCGAATTAGTTTCCTTTCTTAGCACACTGAGCTTTGTTCTCTGTTTTTTTTTTAAATTTACGACAGCGTGTTTGTACGTTTACCTTTTACTTTTGGGTCGCGCGTTCCGTTAAATTATATCCGTACTTGGTATATCTAGTGTAACGCACCACAAGTTCCACAGGGTCGTTTGAACGAGCTGAGGTGACTTCGGCGCGGATCCCGGGTGGATCCGGTGTGATCGTCTACCAGCGAAGATGGCCGGTGTTCCTTCTCTTCCTACGGCTGATAGCGCTTCCCCCGCTCTCGCCACCCGCTCGTACCTCATTTACTTTACCGTCAACACATTCCCCTGCCCTTACCCGCAGTTGCCGTCAGCGTTACGATCCCGTAGAGACTGGTCAAAAACCAGAATGTCCATAATAGCAGTCCTAAAAATCCTATTTGGCCACGACCTACTTTCTTGTACTCTTGCAGTTTGATTTGCGTATATTCAGTGGTCTATATTATGTAAGCCTGTCTAAATCGTAGGGAACAACCATAAAATCCGAGGGCAACAGACACTGGACACCCCTGGACCAGAGGACGCCTTTTGGAAGCTATCATCTCTCTTGCATCGCCTCTGCTGCTCAGATCCAACAAGGCTTGCCTCCAAACGGACCTGTCCCTCCCATCGGACTTACCCGTGTTCCCGATCCCACCAGAACTCCAGCCCTCCTCTTTTTGTCGTCATGAATAATCCCCAAACTCCACTTAGGGACCTGTATCTCCTTCTCACTGGGAACTACGAGGGACTCCACGTGTAGCATTTCCGGCCCTCGTTCTAGTTATGTTCGTTACATAAGCTTGTATTTTTATTGGGTCACCAGCTCCTTGACGTGTCCTATTAGTCGGTGGCGCTGTTATCCGTTAAGTTATTTTTCTAAAGCGGGGTCTTAAGTCATCTTAACTCACGTTAGCAAGAGAATAAAACTTTCACCTTTGAGCTTCCTATGAATATCTAAGACTAGCAATATAATCAGCCTATACAGCAGCAATTCTGGAAATTGCAAAGTCATCTGTATGTGTGCCAGGCACAGACTGACGCCACTCACACATTTTTGGACACAGGTGCAGTAGTTTCTCGATAAGTGAGTACCCAGTTTTCATTTAAATGTGCCAGCAGTTTTTGAAAGGATTGTGCAGAGGCGCCAGACTATCTTGCCTTTACGCACCTGTTTATCATTCCTCAACTTACTGGTTGTTTAACTGAATGGAAGGAAAACAACACAACGCGACGCGTTCGGCATCTGTCGGATTGTCAGATCGTTTGACATTTGATTGTTAATTCTTTCATAACCCTGGTCTTATCCTGATACCCATAGACTGGGATTAACAGTTCTGTCCTTAGCGCTCGCAACAGGATCACCGCGTCAGGGAATTCGTTCCCTGTTGCATCCCGTCTGGCTTCGCGTGGCAGATGACGAAGATTCTTGACCCTCCTCATGGCCTTCGCCTGCGTACGTCTTAACTGCTAATAATCCTTTTTTAAACGACAGACGCAAGGCCTGGACGGCCTACTCCAACGGAGACTAAAAGCGTACTCTTTATGTTTTTAAGAACAGTTCCTATGGAGACTGACAGTGCACAAGGGGATATATTAAACCTACTCCATTCTATCAAATAGCACATATCCTTGTCTCAGCTCAGATAACGCCTATCTCACACATTTAGTTGACTTTAGGCACTGTGGAGATCGTCTAAACCAAGACGTTAGCAGAATACCTAGGTCCTTCTGTTCCTCGACTTTTGGAGAAGGCTAGTCCATAGAGATGGAATCGGAAGGAATCATCTTCCTTATTGGTATTCCTGGTACGGAGTCTTAAGACCACACACTTGCCAACGCCGAAGCTTAAGAGTCAATGAGCGAACCTGCTGCTGAGTTGGTAAAGACTTTCTTGAAATGCCTGTCTGTCTGTGTCATACCTGATGTCTCTCCCTGGTTCACCATCGTCAGCAAACATAAGGGCGCATCAACCCAGGTTGTTGGCGCCGTCGTTGATGTACACCAGGAATACCAACGATCCCAAGGAGGGCATCATTTAGAACGGGGGTAGGGGTTAGTTTCGAGGCATAGATGCAGACGGTTTTGCGATCTTCCAGTCGGAATATCTGCGATCCCTGTCAGCAGTTTTCCCCGTATTCCAATTTGAGATACTTTGTAGATTAGGTGTTTGTGTCAGACGCTGACGAGCGCCTACTTGAAGTCCGTGCAGGTGATGTCAACCACGCCACAGCCGATCACTGAACAAGTCCGCTGCTCGGCCGATAGCAACGAACTAGAAAGACAGGAGCGACTCTATCTGAAACCTTGCTGGGACTCTGAGAGTAGGTGGTTCTCCTTCAGGAACTTAATTGTCACCTTAAATATGGTTTCTATTCTTTTACAGCCAATGCAGTTTAGAATAACGGTTAAACAAGTAGTAACAAAAGATCGAGTCCCACCCTTGTATGGCGGGTAGATATTTGCTGTCTTCATTTCATATGGCAGTCTCCCTCATTCAAATGACGAATGGATATAAGCTCTAATGGTCTGATGAGTTCGTTTTCCAATTCTCTTAAGAACTTGCCCGATGACTGCGTTTTGAGATGGTGCAGCTATCTTTTCAAAAAAACGCTGGGATCAGTATGGATTCAAGCGCGGGATCGACGTCTGTAACAGCACTGCTGACATTATGAATCTGAAGCAGGGTCGTCCTAGTTAATACCGAGGCGACGAACCGGGCCAGGTGTTTGGCCTTCGCACACTTTCAATGACTTTTGCGCCACTATCATCCTTAGGTACTGCAGATCAGTCCTTGTTTTCAGTTGACTCTTAATATAGCGGGGGAAAATCGTGCGATTATGTTCAGCTGCCGGCTTATTCTGGATCCATAGTTCTTCCATATTTGACAGGTCCATTTTGACCACATTTTGTTAGCAACGAAATTCCCCTGGGCGTTTCCAACTTCCCTAACTATCTTCCATTTTCTGTTGTTATTTTCAAAACTTCTTTTAAGGTCTCTAGTTAACCACGCAGTGGCACTAGTTTGCCTATACCTTCGCTGGACAACAACACCGAGTCAGATCTAGTGAGGTCGTCTTAAAATACCTTCAGTTGTCCCGTAGATCCCTCATGAACAATGATATACATACTAACAGTCCCAGTTCGAGGACATCAGTTTGTCCTTCATTATGTTTATATCGGCCTTCCATATATTTTGTTGGCGTCTCGTTCTATTCTGGTGTTCAGAGTAGAGCAAGTTAGCTCACAGTAGTATACTATGGTCACTCTTTCTAAGAAGCGCAATGGAATACATTTCGTCAGTGTTAGAGGAGTTGTTCTTGAAGCTAGGCTTAAACAATTTGCTCCCTGGTTCTCTCTAAACCTCGTTAGTGTCTTTGCATTCTGCACCAGAAGAGAGCCTAGTGTGAGGTCTGCCGACTTACAAGTGAAGGAAGTTAGCACATTGCCAACTGCCAGATCTCCTCCAGTCATAAGAAACCCTTAATAGTGATAATAATAAAAGATGTGTCTAATGCCAGTTTCCAGGCAATGTCGAAGGAAGATAAAGCACGGATCGGGCTAACATTGAAAAAGACTTCAGATTAGCAAATACAGACGATGGCGTTTTTGTATAGTCTGGAAGGTTCAGGAGAAAAAATCTGCTGCCCGTGAGATGATGTCAGTCCAGAACGGAATAGGTAACACTTCGTCGGATAGTTTCAGTCTCTATTCCTTCTCATGAAATTGAGGCTGGACCAAACAGAGGCATTGAAGGGTCGTTGCTCGCTGCAGACTAAAGAAATTGTCCATAATGAGACCGGCTAGGTGGATCACAGACAATGAACTGCATCACTACGGCAGGTTAAATCGATGGATTCAGCACCCAAAATATATGGAAGATTTTCTGAATGGATAAAACGAGTAATGGTTCTCCTAAAAATGGATAATTCTGCAAAATGTTTGCATTTCTGGGTAATATGTTCCAAATCGTAGTTGTGTTCACAGAAAAGAACCGACGATATTTAACGGTACGTGCCAGGGTACGAAATAAAATGACCTCCCAATGACTATTAAATCGGGGTGGTCAAGATGTTTTAAAGTAGTGAGCGGGTTAGGAGTAGGATTGTTTCAGAGCTTAAGCAGTAAGAATAGTCCCTTTTTTAGTCGACGAAAGCACAAGGAGCCAAGGCCTGTAAGCCAACAGCGTTCCTGGTATGACAAATTCCGGCCTACCAAGGTTAAGACTCTCTTGATAAAAAGATCTTAAACGGATTCATTTTTCATCTGTTCAGCAGCACAAATGAGACTAAACGAAAACGAACGATATTCCAGGCCAAATCTAGCGTACATTTTTTAAAGGCACATTCTGATATCGCTAGTTTCAAAATTTCGGAGGATGAATCCGGTTGTTCTGTGTGCTTTGGAGACTACCAGGGCGCAGTGCTCAGAAAGATTAAGACTCTTGGAGTACGATACACCCAGATCCGAAATAACTTTATACACATTTATGTCGGGATCGCCAATACTTAGTTGGGGTTGGTGGCCATCGCCAACCACCATAACTGGGCATGTATGCCAAGAAAGATAAAGGCGCCATGTGCAGCACCACTGGGCAAAGGCCTCTAGGTCGCTCTTTAGGAGTTCGAGCACCATTTCCCGATCTGCCTGCTTATACCTATATGCAACTTTCAGATCATCGGCATGAATGAAGGCTTTATCATTCTGAAATAAATCTGACGCGTTGTTGACAGAAAAGCAAAATAATAGATAGCCAATTACACCTCCCTGAATGACTCCACTCCTCACACACGTAGGGTCGGAGGTAGCATTTGAAATCTTAACCCCTTGTGTGCGACCGCCAAGGTAAGCGTGATATCAAATTCAGGAGTTTGCCACCTATTCTGACAGAGGAAAGTTTCGAGAGAAGAGGCGAATGGTCCACACGATCAAAAACCTTAGTGAAATAGAAACAGACTGTGTAAAGCGCAAAACCATTGTCCCTAGATTGAAGAACATGGTGAAAGAAAGAGAGCTGCAGGTACCACAAGACCGAGATTTGAGGAATCATGTTCAGCAGCACTCAGTAGGTTATTTTCAGTTAAACGGCGCATCAGCTTATCTTTGATCAATGTCTCTAAAATTGTCAAAACTGTCAAGAGGGTGTTTATTGGCCGAAAGTCATCAGATAACGTAGATTGGCCGTGGTTGGGAATAGGCAAAATGTGCGACACCTTCCACAAAGTAGGAGAGGTTCAACTTTCAATCACGAAATTAAACATTTTGCACAGGAGAGACGGGAAAATCATATTCGTGTTTCGTTTTTAAAATGCCATCTGGACCAACATCAGGTCCAGGACTACGAAATTGGCGAAAGCGCCGAATCGCTACAGCCACGTCCCAGAGGGTGAAAATTAGAGTTTAACGAACACTACACGTCCAAGCCTGGATGGTGGAGAGTGGAGAGGACAAGCTTTTAATAAACATTAGGACAGTAAAGCATTAAACTTATTAGCGGTCAACTGGGCGTCTGCTATAGGATTTCCAAGAGCTTCTCAAATGGTGAGATGGCCCGTTATACGTGAGCTCTTACTTTTCGAGAGAAAAGTCTTGCGACGATTAACGAGCGGTTTTTGGAGAAGTGTACCTCTACGGCTAGCCGCTTTTCTTCGGACAATCTCCTGGCTCGGTCTTCGTGGCCGGCTACTCCCATAGCCGGATAGAGGAGAGAATCCTGATCTGCACGTGAGAGTTTGGTAATTTCTAAACCGTCAGAAATTCTAGGCTTTGAGACGAACTCTTCCTTCTTCTTATCCAGATGGATTAATATTCAAGGGGTGGCGGTACACTCGTCCAAATGCCCAAATCGCCGTCATTATATTTACGACTGTCATACCACCCTGTCTCTGTTTATGGTCTCTGAATAAAACCCGGTAACTCTGTATTAAATTCACGGTATCCGCTATTTCGACTTTGGCCCACGCTTCCGGTGTGGCAATAACATCAGATTTCAATCTTTTAATTAGTGCCTTAAGTTACTTGATTTTTGGGACAATATTTTGAGCATAGGTAAACAAAAATCACAATTCTATCTCAATAACTTCGGCATGCAGGCATCTGCGCATTTCGTGGGATTTAATGCAAAAGCCTGCCGGTACTGGCGGAGACAGACTGCTGTCGACCACGCCTAAGCTGTTAAGGTTATAGGCTTTCAGCAGAGAAATGGCCTCTGGATATGTATGATTTTTTCTTTCATTATTTTAAGATTGCTCTCTCCCAGAATGGATCTGCTGATGAGTTCCGCTTTGAGCCTTCTCCATTTCTCCCTCTCAGCGGACAAAAAATATCACTGAAAATTTGCTGGTTGGGCATCTCGAAGTACGAATTTCCAGCTTGGTATTAGCTGCACTTGTTTCGCATTCTGGAAAACAAGTTTCAGCGGTCTCGGTTGGTTTTACTATCTCTTGAGTCCTTTATCCGGCCCATCCCGCATGCGTTTATTACGGTAGCTTTTTCATCTTCTTTTAAAAGTAACTTGAGATACTGATGCAATATTTTCATCTGTAGGGGTATTCTGTCCTTTGGGGTATCGGAAATAGACTCAGGCATGCCTCTCATGATAATTCAGTCATTTCAGTTAAATAGAAGACCCCGTGGTTTTTTTTGACGTGCAGAGACTTAATTATAGATACCCCGGTTATCGTTGTCTTATGATTTAGGATGGATTATTTTGACATTCCTAGTGCATACTCCCGCGCTTAATAAAGCTCCTGAGTCATCCGCTGCCCTCTTAAGCACAGTTTTTCTTGTAGTGTCTTTGACTTCTGTTTCCTATTCTTTTGAGCAGGAAAGCTGCGCTTAAACACGCCCATCCATCAGTTTTTTTTTCAGCGGGAATTTTCACCCGCGGAGCGAGAAAAATGGAGGGGGCTCAAATTGGAAGTCCTCAGGCGGTCGAGTCTGGGCGAGAAAAATCTCCGAATAGGGGACGGAAAAATTATACGCGTCCAGAGGCCATTCCTCTGGAGAAAGCCCATAACTCTAACAGCTTAGGAGTGATGGAAAGCAGTTCATCCCGATCAGCTCCAACCGGCTTTTGCATTCAATCCCAAGAAATGGATAAACGCCAGTATGCCGGAGTTGCTCGTGCCAAATTGAGATTTTTGTATACCAATGCTCAAAGTCTCGTTTCGAAAATCGACGAACTCAAAGCGAGAGTACCGGAACAAA
>CACRXP010000207.1:807695-849133 GCA_902702965.1 Spirometra erinaceieuropaei | reverse complement strand
GCGACCGTGGTTGAAGAAAGATTATCAACGACTGGAAAGAGTACAGGCGATGGCTACGAAGATGGTCAAGAATCTTCATCATTTGCCTTACGAAACCAGGCTGACTGAACTAAATCTGTTTCCTCTAAATTACAGGCAACTGAGCGGCGATCTCATTCAAACCTACAGGATTGTCAGAAGCCGTGAGTGTGCCCTAGATTTTGATGACTTCTTTGAATTGGCCCGGACTGACCGTCTGCGTGGTCATCCGTTCAAACTGCAAAGGAAGCGGGCTCATTCGGACGTCCGACGGAACGCCTTCTCACACAGGGTCATCGGGGCATGGAATGGACTCCCTGATGCCGTCGTTCTTTCCGAAAGTGTCAAATCCTTTAAGTGCAGACTAGACGCTCACTTGTTGAGAACCTACTGTACATACAATCATGATTGTTTTAGCGGCGGCAGTTTGCGCCTGGCTCACAGTTACCGCTAACTTCTTAACGTTTCGCATTTGCTGATGTAATTGATGACTCTATTTCTGTTTATCGACATGAATAGGGTGCTCAAGGGCGAAAGCCTCATGCCCTTAATAAACTGACTAAACTGACTATTCTGGCCGTTTCCGTCTGTTCTGGATACCTGGAGACATTTTTGTTCCCTAATTTACCATCTGGTCGCCACTCTTCTCGCATCAGACACATCTGACAACAGAGAAACTCGTCGTTCTGAGCCCAATGACGACCAATGACGAGGGCGATTGTTCAACTTTTGCGTCCTTATTTTCAGGCACTCTATCTCCTCCATTTCTAATAATTTTTGACTAATTCTCTATAGTTGATATCCTGTCAGCTAGGAGGTGAATTGATAGCAAAATATACAGAACTGTAATGGTTTTTACTCCGACTTATGTCTATTCAGAAGTCAATTGGTAATCATGGGTTCTTGGCAATTCATCATCAGGCCATTACAATTACGCAAAGAATTAACTTGTGAGCTATGGACAAGATTAATATGTGTTCCAGGAGAAGGGTTAGCCACACTCGTCGTTCCCACACCTCCTTCCTGCCGGGGTCAGTATGCTGAGGATGTCGTAGATGGGGTAGGTGGGGAAGGGGAGGGGTTTGGGGTAGCGTGCGAGTACTGTCCGTACGTCAAACATACGGAGTACGTGTGACTGTTCCCAGGAGATTTAGGCCGCATGCAACCACCGCTTGGTGTCGGCCAAGAAGGACAGACTGTCCGTATCAGCGTCTCCTGACAACAGAGCGCTAGATTCGCAGACCGAATCGTCGCTGCTGTGGTAGTTGCTAGATCCCGTTTGCATTTAATGAACTACCAAGAACATAGTTCGCCAACTAAATTTTTGACCATAACAAGACAATCTCCACAGAGTTTAGACAATGTTTATTTTTCACTTATTTTAGCCTGTCTGCCGGGTTTCGATAGTTCAGTGACCAACCTTATTGATCACGCCAGACACTTGACGGGATTCTATTCTGATATGCGGCGTTATTTTTGCACAATTCCCTTAAGGCGTATTTATTATTCTAACTAGAAGAATGTGGATGCGTTCAATGGTATAAAGCGATGTTTTTCAACTAGATAAATGGTAGAACGACCGACCATTCATGGAGCTGGAGAAGTCCGTCGAGCTGTCGGCAGAGAAGCTGTCGGAAGGGGCTTCGTTCGTTCTTTTGAAATTCCGTTGTAAATTTGTGAGGAGGAGAATACTGATGGTTCAAACCCTTTTTACACCAACGTCGGGTTGTAAGAGCGGCCAGTAAACCGGAATTTTAAAGAAGGTGAATTTGCCTCGGATTTAAAATTTGAGATTGAACTTCGAAATGCGTGTCTTGGAATATTCCTTACCGCCAGCAATAAGGACGACAAGGACAGTGGGTGATCCTTGTCCGAAACGTTCCTACGATTTCATTTTGGGGAAAAATTCATATTTTTCATAGAAGTAAAAGAAGCAATCAGGCGTTTTATCGATACTAGCATTGTACGTTGTGCACCGACCAAGTTTAGGAAACAGGATGTCATTTGAATTCGGTGAATGCACGCAAATTTCCAGCTGAGAATCCATATGTAGATAGGTTTGTATTCTACGATCGCGAATACGCGTACGTGCGAAAGTATGTTTAAAATATCGGTTGCATTATATTGTCTGTGTGGGCGTATGGACTGCAGGCGTTATTTTACAGAGGGGGGGCTGTCCCATAATCACGTCTTTCAGGACGAAGTATGACCACGAGCCCGTGCCTCTGCAGTCCCTAAGTTTTAAGTAGAACAGAGCAGCTTTCCAAGTGGTGGACTTTCACACACTATGTAGCCCCCGCCAAGAAGAAATTAGATGTGGATTCGTCGTGAACCTTCTCTGTATTGCGAGAACAAAACCGTATAATATGTTCTTTGTTTAAAAGAACTATGCAGAAGGAGGTCTTTTGAAGTTTCCATGACCTGTTGTCCGCGGTGAAGAAATTCAAGAAGGTTATTTATTGTAGTGAATCTGTTCAGGTTGCAGGCCTCTTTCACGAGCTCTAAAAGGAAGCTGAGCCTCAGACTGTGGACAAGTCGCTCCCGCATCGAGAGGTTGACGTGCCGACATGTGTACTTCGTTTTTATTATGGGCGAAGGTTTTTCAGCCTTGATTTGAGAAAAACGTCGACGTAAGCAGTTGATGCGAATTTAGAACCATGTAGGTTACTGAAGTTCGGCTGCAGGATGCATGTTACGACGATAAATCCCGAGGATAAACTGCTTTTAAAGGTGCTTAATTTGCGCCACAATAGTATTTCCAGTAAGAAGACGGCGACCGCCTACTCCCATTCCCGTCGGCCGGCTTTTGGCCAAGGGTAAAATCTGTTGAACGCTGAACAATGTCTGCCTACTTGTTCTAAAATTCACTAAGAAATTTACTTTGACTTACTATGAAAGTGCCCCTGGGTGTAGTTAATAAAACAATTTATTTATCATGTCAGTTGGCTCTACTTTAAGTTTTCAGATGCAAATTTGCCTACTTGCGGCTCATTATCAAAATCTGAATGCTGATCCCGCTGTAATGGAAGAGAACGGAGCAGCAATTAAACGTAGCCACCAAGCATTTCTAACCCAAGTTTACAAAAAAACGGCCCTGACTTTACTCGTCCTAACCTAGTCCCCAGATGGCAGACACACATTACACGGTTCTGTTTATTAAGCAGCTTTTAGTAACAGGCTGTGTCGTGTAGATAAGGGAAGGCCTTACAAGAGTGCATCTCAGATACTACTTCATCCACGCGGATGGGTCAGGGGTCCGGTTTGCTTAATATGCCCACTTTGGCGAAATCTCGAAGAATACAATTCTAGGGTGGTGGATCCGGAGAACCATCATGAAAGTTCATATCAGAAACAAATTGCGATAAAAAGGGATATCATCGCAAATTAAATGCTAGGTTAAGGAACTAACATCGTAATCTCGATCATAATTGGGTCTAAGGAAGTAGGATTTACTTCTCACCCAAAATGACACTGCATATTACTCTGAAGCAACAATACAGGAAAGGACTACAACACCTTTGACGTTCAACGATTCCATCGTTTGCACTGAGATCCTCAAACTTGCATCGGCTGTTAATTAAATATTTGACGTTCGCTTCGGCAAGCAAGGCTTAAGCATTAGGGCGGCCCCGGGGTCGCAAGCGTCGCGGACTCTCAACCTAAACATTCCATCATCTTCAATATGTCCGCGCTGTTAACGGACATTTCATGCGCGCATCGGTGTCCTCAAACATCTCTGGAACTCACGCAACAAAAGCAGAACTCCACCTATTACCTCCGAAAACGCCTCCGCCACCACCGCTTGCCGCAACTCCTACGACAGAGACCACAACAGATGGGCGAACTCCCGGCGTCCCACCGCCGCCGTCCACCATCATACCCATCGTTACAGCCACACCCCCACGAAGACCACGGCAACGACGACGACTGTCACCCCTTCCATCCCACTACCGATGAGAACACTCCCGACGCCCCAACAGCCACCACCGCCGCCCACCACGAGTAATGCGGACTCGCACGAACCTGTCCTCACTGCAATCGTGCTTTCACACCACGAATCAGAACAGTCGGTCAATTGAAAATCCATCGCACTGACATTGGCGAACCAGTGCCCAGTACCCCTCGCATCCGCCTCAACTGCCCAAGCATATTCAATCATCATATGGATTTTTTCGGCCACGTGCGCACCCACAACGACTGCATTCATCGTAACGTCAGCATGCCAAACTCACCTCACACACACCCGACAAATTTCCCCTCTCCGGCACTGACAAGTCGCCCCCTGCCAGCGTTGTTATCGCTGACAACATAACCATCAGCACAACAGCTACCAGTCTGCCCAACCAATAGTGCCATGGCACATACACACTATGCATCGGCCAGGTCGGTCATCTGCGAATCCATCGAACTAAGACTGACTAATCGGCGCCAGGTACAGCAGCGTACGTCCACCACCCAGGCTTCAACTACCCACATCGTCCACGAGCATTCAATCATCGTATAGGCCTACTCGACCACATGTTCATTCATCAAAATCTGCGGCAAGCAACACAAATCAAATCTCATGAACATACATCTGTAGCGAGGTACCAGACTAATTCACCTCTGACAATCTAGTCTAGCCCTATTTTACCGGATTGTTTATTTGAAGTTGACGGAAACTACACACCTGGACAACCCCCCGCTTCGCCGGCGTGTTCCGCTGTCGTGCTCTGCTCTCAGGCCATCGTATGTTCTGAATACCAATATTATGCACTAACCGGTTTTACATACTGCTTTAAATAATTAGGGTTTCGTGAGGTATTATTCGTTTATCTGTGAGAACATTGTCATCTATGTCACGTCTCCTCAGCTATACGTACACCACGCATGAACCCGTTCCACACCATTTACCACAGGAACAGAATAGATAGTTCTTGCATAAGTGAGAAGCGTGTTCTCTAGCTCCTCCTTGATGCGACCTCTGGAAAGCTCTCACGCATCGAGATGCGGACCGTCCAGCCTCTTGTGTGAAAAGCTACTGTGTCGTGCGGGGCGGGCCACGCGTGTGGCACGCGTAGACGGACGGTTCTGTCCCATCAATACTTGCTTCCAATCTCCGCATAAGTTTGTGGGCCGTCTCGGACAGTTGACTGATCCACGAGAGAGGGGGCAGAGAATGAAATCAACCATGAGGACTCCGTACCCGCGGCACCTCAGCACATTCCTCGCTATAATGAGTCGGACGCAATTGTTCCATCACGACGCCTTAAATGTCGTGGACTGGAAGGTTATCAACTGATGATACATTCAGTTCTTACAGACAGCCTTGTGTGCGTGGGGTGTAGGGGTGTCCAGTTGTGGGTCCATGCGGGGGTCGTGATAGGTCGTTCACACGCTTGCAGGTTTTGACCACACCTAGCATCCATTGACTGACGCCCAAGTCTTACATTTGGCTCCTCGAAATCAGACTCCATCTAGCGGCCACACTCCGGTAACCGCCTCGACCGGCGGGCTAAACCAAGTGAGGGTATCTGCGTATCTTCACACACGATAATTCCACTCCCCTCCCCCCACCGCTGGCCGTACGGATCACCAAATCGGCATCTCCAAGATGGGGCTCCACTCGCAACCTCACTGGAGGTCAAAAGGTAAATGATCCCCGGGTAAGCTGAATACCACTTGGCTGTCTCTGCCTGCTCACTCTTGCAGTTCAAACAAGAAACGATACTCTTTCCCATTCCTCCTCATCCTCCTTCCTGTCTTCCCACCCCACAGGCTACTAGCGTGAGCTCGCTCACTCTGGCAGTCTGGAATGTTCGTTCCCTTTTAGACGGTTCCCGGAGCAACCGACCTGAACTAAGGACGGCGCAAGTGGCTCGGGGGTTTACGCGCTTCAAGGTGGACATCGCTGCACTCAAGGAGACTTGCTTTTCTGTGCAAGGCCAACTGGAAGAGGTGGGTGCCGATTACATCTTCCTCTGTGCCGGCCGCCCCAAGGCAGAACGACGGGATGCGGGTGCCGCTTCTACCATCGGGGACGACATCGTGGGACGACTGCCCTGTCTGCCTTAGGGTATCAACGATCGCCTGATGAGTCTCCGCCTGCCTCTACGGGAAAGCTAATTCGCAACCATCATCAGCGTCTACGCTCCCACGAGTACCAGCTCTGACGTGTCAAGGAGCAAATTCTGCGAGCGTCTGCACGCCCTTCTGGCGACTGTGCCGAAGGCGGATAAGTTTATTGTCCTTGGTGACTTTAACGACCGCATTGGCACAGATCATGCTGCCTGGAGGGGAGCGCTGAGTTCCCACAGTCTCGGCAGCTCCAATGACAATGGCCTGCTCCTCCTAAGAACCTGCGCAGACCAGCACTTTCCGTTTACCGACGCAGAAGACGACCTGGCTGCACCCTCAGCCGCGACATTGGCACCTGCTGGACTATGTTCTCGTCCAGAGGAAAGACCAGTGGGATGTGCCGGAGACAAAGGCGATCCCGAATGCCGACGGGTGAACCGACTATCGACTCGTCATCTCCAAGATGCGGATTCGCCCACGGCCGCTGACAAGAACTCCCCTGTAGAGAACCGATGGTTTCAAATGAGAGACACAGTCCAGCTAGCCGCCCTGGCTGTCCTCGGTAGCGCACATCGTCAGCGACAGGACTGGTTCGACAACAACGTCGCTATCGGCAATCTGCTCGCTGAGAAGAATTGCCTGCACAAAGCCTACTTCAACCGCCCTACCGACGACAAAAACAGCCTTCTACCATAGTCGCCGCCTTGTGCAACAGCGGCTGCGAGAGATGCAGGACGCTTGGACGGCTCCCAAGGTCAATGAGATCCAAGGGCACGCGGGCCGCATCGAATGAAGGAACTTTTCGCTGCGATCAAGGCTGTCTAAGGCTCCACAGCCAAAGAGACCGCTCCTGTTCTCAGTGCTGACGGAACTACCATATTTACTTATAAAACACAAATTCTGAAGCGATTTTTGAACACTTCAGAGGCTTCCTTAACCGCCCCTCCACCATCTCCGACGCCGCCATCGCCTGTCTGCCTTAAGTGGAGACCAGCACTGACCTCGACCTCCCGCCTTCTCTCCACGAAGCCATCAGGGTCGTGCAGCAGCCCTCCAACAAAAAGCACCCGGAACGGACGCGATCCCTGATGATGTCTACAAACATGCTGGCCCCTAACTTATGGAACACCTGGTGGCTCTTTTCCAGGAGATAAGACGTCAAGGAGAAGTCCTCCAGGATCTTAAGAACGTCACAATTGTCTATCTCTGCTGACGGAGGTGAAACTGCTAACTGCTAACCACAGAGACATCGCCCTGCTGAACATTGCCGGAAAGATCTTCGTTCGTATTCTTCTTAACCATCTCAATAACCATCTGGAACAGGGTCTCCTGTCGGAAAGCCAGTACGGCGTCCGCCGTCATCGCGGCACCACAGACATAATTTTCGCTGCCCGCCAACTGCATGAGTAGCGTCAAGGGATGTGTGTTCGCCTCTACCTTCGTAGATGTGACGAAAGCCCTCGACACGGTCAATGGTGAAGAACTATTGAAAGTCATGCAGAAATTTGACCGTCCCGAGAAATTCACTCAGATGGTGCGTCAGCTCCCCGATGGCATTACGGCACGCGTCACGGACAATGGAGCTGTCTCAGAAGCACTCTCAGTAGCCAACAGAGTGAAGTGGGGCTGTGTCATCACGCCCACTCTCTTCATTCTCATGTTCACTGCCACGCTAATGGAGTCTACCGTGAGGAACGCTCCGAGATCCGTGTCGCCTACAGGACGGACGGTCAACTTCTCAATCAGCGGCAGATGCACCTCCAGTCGGATGCATCCACAACTGCCGTCCGTGAACTTCTCTTCGCCGACGACTGCGCCCTCAACGTCACTACTGAAGGGGACGTGCAAAGGAGCATGGGCCTCTTCACCGTCGCCTGCGACAACTTCGGTATGATGATCAACACGGAGAAGACGGTGGTTATGCATTAACCGCCACCCTACACGACCTACGTCGCATCCCAAATCAAAGTGAACGGCACCCTGCTGCAAGCCGTGGACGACTTCACCTACCTGGACAGCACCCTCTCTCGCAATATCAAAGTCGGCGACGAAGTGGCCCGCCGGACCTCCAAAGCCAAGCAAGCGTTAGTCTGTCTGCAAAACACAGTTTGGAATCAACACGGTCTCTGCCTCGGCACCAAGCTGACGATTTGCAAAGCAGTCATCCTACCGAAGCTGCTGTATGTAACGGAGACCTGGACGGCGTACAAGAAGCAGGCTCGAAGAATCAACCATTTCCATCTCACGTGTCTCCGACGGATAATGAAGCTGAGGTGGCAGGACCGGATATCCGACACGAACGTACTGGAACGGACGGAAATCCTCACCATCTGCATCATGCCGAGACAACTGCAACTGCGTTGGAGAGGCCATCTCGCGCGAGCGGTTGCCCAAGCGGCTCTTCTATAGAGATGTCGTCGCGGGTTCCTGTCGACAAGGAGGTCCATTACGTCGTTACATGGACATTCTGAAGACTCCCTTGAAGCGCCTGCATAGCAGCCCGATTAACTTGGAAGGCATCGCCCGGAATCGACCGGTCTTGAGGAGAACAGTGAAGACAGGCAGAATTGACCGCAGTCTCGCGAACCATTGTCTAGGGCACCCGCATACACTCGTCGCATCCGCCTCAGCTGCCCTCACTGCACCCGCACATTCACTCACCGCATAGATCTATTAGGCTACATGCGCATTCACGAAAACCTGCGGTAGACAACTGCCGGCTACACCACACCGTCTCACCTCCCAGCCAACACCCGCACCACATATCATCATCATCCGTCGCAAGCACTCAACTGCCACCTCCCATGCACGTGGAAAGTGTTCGTCTCGACTCCGGCTCCATGCGGCTCCTGTGATGCATGTGTGAGCCGAGTCCGAGACTATCAAGGCGCGTCAGGCGCCGTAGCTTGGAAGGCTTCTGACTGACGCTCAAACGCACTCCACGCAGTCTGCCCAGTTGTGTGCGTGTTTTTGTGGAGCGGCGCACCGGTGAGGTGAGGGCCAGGTTGAAACGGCTCTTTCTTAACGTGACGTAAAGAACTCTCACTCATGTGAGATGTGTGCCGCTCAACACCAGTTGTGTTAAATCATGGTGCCTGTTTAGCGGGGGGTAGCAGGTCGTGCATGTGCACCGCACAGCCAAGGTCACTGGCTATTTCAGCCACCGCGCCCATTTTCCGCACCTGTCGACTAACCAGCTCGGACAGTGATCGGGGCTTGGGAGTGGGAAGGGAGATTGAGGTTTACAACCCAGAGCATTTTCCTCACTTTAAACAATATGGCGTACTTGAGGCTATCACAGTGCGCTAGAAGTCGTGGCTTGGCAGGTTGCCAACTGACGGGATAACTTTGACCTCGCAGTCTGCCCAGTGTGTGTTTGTGTGGAGCGGTCGACCGGTGGTCTGAGAGTCAGGCTACAATGGTTCCTTCTTAATGTGGACCTTATGGCACTCCCACTCCGTGGGATCCGAGTCGGGTGTGGCGGCATCAGAAGAAGAAGATGTGGTCACTAGGACAAGAAGTTTTTGGCTTGACGTTTCGGATTTTCACTTGAACTCATCATCAGAGACGGCAGCAATCTCTTTGAGCGCGTTTCGCTTCGATCGGCTCGACAGTGGGAAACATTTGTCCCTCGTGAGTCGTCTAAATATGTGGCGGCATGCCTGGGTGCGGCTCGCGCCGTGCGAACACCTTTAGTTGTTGCTTAGAATCCTGGTCATCTGCTGTGTGCACCAGGGGGTGTTGAGAGGAGCACCAGGGTACGGGCCCGACCATGCCATCCACCTGCAGCCTCCCCCGCCTCCGGTCTTCTTGACTCTGTCTTGACACCGGCCCAGGTTGGGGAGGGGGAGAGAGCATGGTAAATGCTGCGCAAGTCTACACTCACTATGAACTAACTCACGCGCAAGTCACCGCGCCTGCTGTGGAGCACATGATGGATATCGTCAGAAACGACGATCAGCGTGTCGTGCGTGTGTATCGAGTGATTGACTAGTGAACTGAGAGTCGGGCTCAGTGGCTCCCCTTAGTCGGGTTTACATGACCCACTCATATGTGCGAGGTCTGAGTGGTCCACCCCTTCGTCCGAAAACTTGGTGCTTGGGGAGGGGCAGGTTGCGCATGGCACGCGTAGACAGGTTATCTAGCCTTCTCAGCAATTGCATCCGATTCCCACTCTGGTCTTCCTAACTCTATCATGACACCTAACCTGGGTGAATGGGGAGTAGGGGGCGTGGTAACTGCAGCGTAAGTCTACCTGCACTATAAATGAATTTACATACAAGTCACCGTCCCTGCGCCCGCCATGCCGCGGGCACACGGTGCACATTGTCGTTCACGACAATCGAATTGACATGAAATGCCATTCCTTAAGTTCCGAATGTTGAGCGGCTGCAGTTCATGTGTCTATCAAAAAATATTGGAGTCAGTCGCATGAAGATGGAAGTATTGCGTCAACTTATGTGAACCGAATCGGATACGCGCGCTCACACTTCAAGAAATCGGCGATGAGCTATACGAACTATCATCATTTATGTTTCAGGTGTCCCTCAGAGAGGGAGGATTGTCAACAATGAAAAGACTGCATTTAGTTCCCGATCCACAGAGGAGGGTATCAACCTAGGTCAGAGAATTACCGTTTAGTCTGTGTACTTTCATTTGGTGAAAAGTTGTGACGCGCACTATGCGGAAATTCAGTCACATATCTGGATGGATGCAATTTGTTGGGCGTCGACCTGAATGGCCTACGTTGAGGTCGTTCTTGTTAGGGACCGTTATTTAGTCTCAAGGGCAAGGGGGATAGATTATAGAAAAAGGCTATTCAGTAAATGCAATCTCTTTGAATCTTCTACATTTATGTCGATGACTGCGCTAGATTGCTAGATTGTGAGGCCTCCGCATCCTCAGATGACATATGGGCACACATTAATGCCAAGGGAACGGAGGACAAAAAATTGCTACTAAGCATTAAAAACCTGAGTGTTTGACAGAGTGAGTGTCCATTAGAATCCAGCGTTTTGAAAGGTGCAGTCTTACGCCCGAACGCAAGTCGGGAGTGCCTCCCACAACATTCAAATTCCATTCATGGGACTTCATTGCAAAATGGGGAGATGCACATAGATCCGGGTACCTGCGCTGCAAAATTAACGCTGTCAAAACGTCCTGGAATTTTTCTCAGAATACAGCTTGTGCGGCAAAATCTGATGCGCACCTGGCTTATTCTCACTGGGACCCTGCGAGAGGATCTGTAGTGTTTCGTTACGCCCATATTTGGCTGACTGAGTGCCGGACTGTGCGCCATGGATGAGGGAATGCATTGGCTAACTTGAGCAAGGGTAACATGCTGATAAAAATGGTAGGCGGCCTTAGAAATCTGGAGCATGTAAAGGATCAAGTTTGCCTTGCTGCGTCTAATAGACAACCAAGATGAAACCTGATTTGGCATCCCGGATTGTCTGAATACACGGCCGCTCGCTTGAGAAGCGAGCTTTTTGAGCTTGAAGATAAAAACCGTCTACTCGGTCATCCACGTAAAATCAAACTGGAACGTACGCGGCAGACCATCCTTCAGACTGAATATCGGCCCTCGTCGCTCATTTTCCTGGATCTTTGTGGCTAACGATGCTCCTCGTGCAGTCTTCGGCTTGAACATTCTAGTCGAGTTTTATCTCCTAGTGGACTGCCGGCGCACCCGACTGCTTGACCGTACGACTGGTCTATCTGTTTGCAGGTCGACTCCCTTCATAACCTCCTGCAGCTTATCTTCTTTAGACCCAGATATCGCTTGTCGTTATTGGAAGCTCCTCCCCAACGCCCTTACACCATCAGCCACCAGTTCCTCAGTTCGGGAATCCAAGATGAGTTTGTACACCACATCCGCACCTCAAGCCTTCCGGTGTGCCCTCGGCCTAGACGAATGGTTCCAACCCGCCTGCAGACCGCGAAGGCGAAGCCTGCACATGTTGCAAATGGGCATCATTCGACCATCAGAGAACTCGTCGGCGTTTCCTCTGCACATGGTGCCCAAGGCGACGTCGCGACTGGCGACCCCGTGGCGACAACCGTGCACTCAACAACGCCACGATTATCGATCGGCACTCGGTGCCTAGTTGTCGGCGTATTTCAGCTATCAGCGACCCGAATACCAGGCATCAAGCAATTATTGCGCCAAAGGGCAACCACCCTCAATAGAGGTGTTAATTGTCATTGGTATGCGACAGCATCCTATAAAGACTGCAACTCTTTGCGTATGAATTACCCTTATCTGATGCGGTCTCTGGTGATGGGTTCTAGCGTAAATATGAAACGTCAGGCTAATAAAGTTCCTGTTCTATCGACCGCGTTTGCTTTTTATAAACAGCCACCTGGGGCTCGCATCGTCGCTTGTATCGGCTTCAGGACCTCGCTGAAGCCCTTTTTGGAAAAGCAATTTCGTCGAAGATCGAGCTGGTGAGCATCTTCTGCCAGATATCTGTCGTACTACAGTTTCTTTCACTGATTCGCTGCAGACTGATGAAGCACAGGCGCATGCGCCGAGGCCCAAAAATCTTAACGGCACACTCACTTCGCTGGCGAGAAGACTTGCTGCCACTGCTTGACGAGCTTCGTTTATACGCTTGCCGCAGTAGTGTTTGGCCACTAATTCGGTTTTCCCTGCCTTGTGATTTGGGAACCTGCAAGTTGTCGCCAATCGTATTTCGACAGACCTGCTCCCCGCTAACAATTGGTCCCATTCTAGGTGCTATTAGGGCCGTATATTTCTACATGTTCGTTTACTAAACGATGGGTAAACTATTTTTAGAGCAAAATCCACGTATATGATCATATGTTCTTGACTGACTGCGCAGAAGACAACTTGGCCACCACAATCCCCCTTTGTATCAAAGAAGTATAAGAAGCTGACGTAATGAATCTGAAATCCAGACAAGGATACAGGCGACAGTATGAGTAATTACGTTTGTGAAATTCCTGGCTGTGAGAGCATCACAGTTTTGCGTGGAGCGGAGTCATGGTCACATTTTCGACCGGTTTCATCTTTACCATTCGTACTCTTCCCGTCCGTCATAAAAATTCGCTAGTCAGTAGGCGGTCCTTTGGCGTCAAATGTCGGAACCATCTGATCATCTTTACAGAGCTACCGTCAGTTCCTATCACACACTGACGACTTAAAGAAGTCTAACTGAATGCACTGCGCAGTATAGGATCAGAATGGTATGCTAACGATGGCACTGATGCTTTGTCCTCGGCTGACAAGGCGGGGGGGGGGAGCACAGTGTAGTTTTGACAAAAATTCAATTGCAGACCCCCGTGAAGGATACATGTAGTAAATGACCCCCTCAAACTGTTTTATTGGCTGATGCGAGCCAAAGCAGAGAGGAGCAAATCAAAAGAAATTCAAGCCCGGAACTCAAGGGCGTCCCTACATATGGGAGATCTGCTGATCAAAATCGGCCAAAAACGAAAGTCCGTGCAGAGCAAATTTTGCAGGTGAGTATTAAATTTTTTCAAAACAAGGAATACACGTGTTTTCATCTGTGAGTTCCAGAGGACTTACTTGTGCTTCGCTTTGTAGTCAGCACGTTACCATGATTAAGCAGACTAAACGCGTCCCCCGTCTAGCACACTGTCCGAATCAGCTTATCAGCACACACAGACGCACATTTAGACACCAGCCCAAGCCGTCCGGCGTCACGGTTGGTAAGCACAAACGAGCCAAGAAATGCACTCACCAACACAATCCGTTACCCTTAGGCAGCAAAAATGGCAAGACCTGCATACGCAGATAATTGGATATCTTACTCGCATGTTAAGTCGCGGATAATGCCCCGGCAACAAACCACAAGTTCACACATATAATCCCTACAGATTAAGGGAATATGGACGCCTGTAAAACGACTAGATGGGAGGAGCCTTAGTAGCTCGTTTGTGTGAAAACGAGCTGCCTTTATGAGAACATTGAAAGCGGCGGAAAAAAGTATAATATTGAGAGAGGGCTTTTTGCCCGCCAGCTCGTCAAGGGTAGATGCTACGATGAGGAATTTAAGCTCATCACAATGTATAAGGTAACTCGAGTTGGTATTCCATGCCAATCTGTATGGCACCCTTACTCGGTTTGGTTAGGTTTTTATTGGAGGTGAAAGGTAGGTGCAAGTCTCTAAACTCCGCCTCTGTTGAGATTGAATAGTAGATTTGACTAACATGGAGAGGTAAAGGAACAAAAGCGCGAGTCCGTTGGAACTGGCACATTTTCATTGTACCCATAATTGCTACTGGCGGGTTAGTAGTAGCATGTCAATTGTGTCATAGGAGTATGGAATTATGAGGTTGTCAAGGCCCTTCTTGGGTACTTCAACACTTCTTGACGTTGAAATGTCCTCTGACAGAGCCTGTCACGCCTCTGCCACCCTGCAGGAGAACTTCCGCACATTCAATCGCGACATACCCAAACGCAGTTGAAAGGGATGCCCTCGTAGGTTGCTTTTGGTGGATGTCTTAAAGAAATGCTCACAAGCAAGGGAGAATTTCAGGTCTCGAATGACGCGGGGCATCAGTACAAGGCCACCTCGTATTTGCCGATAAGTTTAGGGGAAAATATTCAAAACTGAAAGTCATTCCACTAAGATAAAGAATATAGTGCTAGAACTAGCCTGGTTGCGCGACGTTGGACTTTTTCGAGAGCAGAGTTGTCGTTTACGGTTCATGCTTTCTATGCTGGCAGGGCATTCCAGTTGCAGCCGCACAAATATTCTGCCTACCTTAGTAAAGCACTTTTTGCCAAATCTTACGTAGGCATGCTTAGGTCAGTTTAGGTCAGTTTATTAAGGGAATGAGGCCTTCGCCCTTGAGCTCCCTATTCATATCGATAAACAGAAATAAAGTCATCAATTACATCAGCAAATGCGAAAAGTTAAGAAGTTAGCGGTAAGTATGAGCTAGGCGCAAACTGCCGCCGCTAAAACAATCATTATTATATGTACAGTAGGTTCTCAACAAATGAGCGTCTAGTCTGCACTTAAAGGATTTGACACTTTCGGAAAGAACGACGGCATCAGGGAGTCCATTCCATGCCCCGATGACCCTGTGAGTGAAGGCGTTCCGTCGGACGTCCGAATGAGCCCGCTTCCTTTGCAGTTTGAACGGATGACCACGCAGACGGTCAGTCCGGGCCAATTCAAAGAATTCATCAAAGTCTAGGGCACACTCATGGCTTCTGACAATCCTGTAGGTTTGAATGAGATCGCCGCGCAGTTGCCTGTAATTTAGAGGAAACAGATTTAGTTCGGTCAGCCTGGTTTCGTAAGGCAAATGATGAAGGTTCTTGACCATCTTCGTAGCCATGATCTGTACTCTTTCCAGTCGTTGATAATCTTTCTTCAACCACGGTCGCCAGGCCTGGACTGCATACTCTAAGTGAGACCGGACGAATGCCCCATAGGTTTTTCCGAACAGCTGTTTATCGATCTGTACAAATCCTCGCCTCAGCGCAAATAACACCCTTATCGCACTTTTGGCTGCCCTTTGACGCTGTGATGATGGTTTCAGCGAGGAGGTCATTAGGACGCCCAGGTCTTTCTGTTCCACAACATTTGAAAGGGGCTGACCACCAAGGACGTATTGAAAGGAATCGTCCTCCTTACTGGTCCGTCTGGTGCGGAGTCTCAGGACCACACATTTGTCCACATTAAAATTAAGGAGCCAGCGAGCTGACCGACTGTTCAGGCGGTTGAGACTGTCTTGAAGCGCGTACCTGTCTGCATCAGATCTGATGGGTCTCCACAGCTTAACATCGTCAGCAAACATGATGGCGCTGCATCCCAGGTCGTCGACGCAGTCGTTAATGTAAACCAGGAATAGCAACGGCCCTAAGACGGAGCCCTGGGGTACACCACTTAGAACGGGGGTAGGAGTTGACCTTGAGGCCTCAATGCACACGGTTTGCGATCTCCCGGTAAGAAAATGCTTGATGAAGAACAGCGCTGATATCGCCGAGCTTGTGAACTTTGAGCACTGCAGAGCTGGTTTGGGGCAGTTGGGGTCCATACGTGAGCCCTTTTGCGCCTCTATTCCCTAGAGCGGCGTGTCATTTGAATTGTATGTTCTGATGTCCGAAGGCTTATGTTTGCCATTCCGAAGGGAGTGACACACCTACATTTAGGGATAGAAGCCACTTCCTCGGCCAATGCTCGAGTCGGCATAGGTCTGCTTGCAATCTCTTAAAAATATGGAGATGGGGATACAGGTAGATAGCTGTTCCCAGAAGCAAGACCTTCGATTTAGTATATCGGAGAAAACAATGTAACCTTCCACTCAGGTGGCAGTCTGCCTGCAGCAAGGGAAGATTGGAAGAGCAGACAAAATTTCCGTCAGTTCTACCGCTAACGCCTTCAAAAACTTTGTGGACATTTCATAGGGACCTGGAGATCTCAATGTTTTCAGCCTCAGTAGTTTTTGCAGAACAATGCCCTTCGTTAGGACCACTGAATCGATAGCCGGAACCTCGTACACACTATATTTACCAGCGGTCAAGTCGGCTTCTCTCATGACAAATGCCGAGTCTACTCGTCATTCTTGCAAAGTTCAGTACCGTCGTCTGCCTTTAACAAGGGAATGGGATACCTATCTCGGGTGCATTGTATTATGTAGTTGTAGGCGAGCTCTAGGTTTCCTCTTGCATGCTTCATTAGGTCACTCTCAAAGTTTTGGCGGGTCTTAAAGTGGGGCCTCTGTAGCGCCCCACTATCTGTATAGGACTGTTTGAATGAAGACACTTTTTGACGCGTGGATCTAGGGTAGTGGCGGCGTAACTACGCTTCGGTGAAAAGGGCCGGTTTCCTTCCCCCTCACTACCGTCGACCCCCTTTCCGCAACTCTCGTTATTGTTAGTATATCTCTCTTTACTTTGGCACCTTCCTCGGCCCTCCCCTGCAGTTGCCCACAGCTCTGCTTTCCCCACCGGTTGTTTGGCTGGCATGTCAGCGTCGCCTTACCACGCAGACAGGTTACTCCCTTGTTGTAACTCAGCTCGTTTGTACAATTAACTACTGTTGTATGTATTCCCAGTTTCCATTTCTTCCCATTATACCTTAATACCCACCTAACGTTTCCTCTTACCTTTCGCATGGTTGAGTACTGAGGTATGTTAACGGTTCTATTCAGATCGGTCTTAGTCAGGATGCCTTCCCGGAGCTTCGCTACGTCGGTGTGCGCTACCCTTGACGTCCTCGGCCGCTACACCTCTTACCCTAGTTCACTGCGCTGTGTATTTATTCCTAAACTCGATGTTCTTCGCCCTGAGACAAGTCTACAAAAGCTCTTGCATGTGGTTTACTTCCCTCTTCAGTGTAGTCGTTAGCCATTGGGGTCTGCCGGTGACCCTTTTCAAGGCAGTGTCTGGTAGTAAGCGCCAGTAATAAGGCTTTAAATTCCAGTCAGTCCTCGAAAGCACACTCGACGAATGCGGAGGTCCAGTCTGTGCGACGCACATCAACTCTCATTTGGTCGAAATCTCCATGCCATATGTTACGCCTGACCACGACGCCTCGAGGGTACAAATAAGAGTGAATACTTCCACTGTAGAACTACGTGGTCACTTCTGGAGAAAGCTGGTAGAGTTCACAACATGGACACTGCCAGACGGTTCTGTCAGTACAGTCTGAAAAGTTGGCTTGTTGTCCTCTACACAGTCTGGTTGGAGATAAGACGTGTTGAGATGATTTTTGTATTGCTTTTAGGAGGCAATGACCAAAGTTTGATTCTAAGTCATGTGCAGAAGTAAGATTCCAGTAGATCTCCGGAGCATTAAATCGTCCATACTCAGGATATTGGATCGAGTAACGGTTTCTAATCCATCTACTAGGCAACAGTCTGACTGCGGGTCCTTTCTCGGCGGTCGGTTGACCATCAGGAGGACGAGAGCTTGTGACCTCGGGGTTCTGGTGGACCAAATTGTCTGTCAAGCGGACTTCTCCGTGCCTTGACACGAGCAGACCATGTTTAATATAATTGGACTCTCTTCCACCTAGATGTTCCCCTCAATGTTGCCCGAACTGAAAATCGAGGAGAGCGATTTCGCGATAGCCTACACTCGCGAATAGCTACGTTTCCGCTCATCTAGTTTCGATTGCAAACTATGGGCATTTGTGTACGTAAACTCTTTGTGTGTTGTAAGCTATTTATGCCGCCACCTTTACGCCTGCCTCAGCTGCAGTGATGTACGCAGAGGACGTGTCCATATGAACCGGGACAGCCGGTTGACTGGTTTGCTGTACGCTTTGTTCTCTATTCACCAATCTACGCCTGAGCTCTTGAACCAACGACTGACGTCTTAACCGCTCGGGCGGCGCGTAATCCGACCGAGAAACTCCTCAAGGGGGATGTTCTAGTTGGAAGCGCCTTAAGACAGTAAGATTAACCTGTTCTTCGCAATCCAGGGTTCGAAAAGTATGTAGCCCCGTCAGTCGTCAAGTTAAAATTTTACTGAACAAAATTGGAACCGATCAGAACACCGTGACTAAGCACGCCCTACTTCTTCACGCACCGGCACCGGCCTCAAAAAGCGTGGAAGCAACTGGTCCAAGCGACTAGATAGCTTAATCAGAACGTGAGAATGGCAACGAATGGTCAACTAACTTGCCATGGACATTCGGGCAGTTCAGTGCTGCATTTCTGTTGATTCTCCGGCCCAATATTTAGCTGGCAGGGCGTTTACTTGGAATGAAACGTGCTTTGCTGATTTTCCTTTCATCTTGTGTAACGCCACTGCGAGGGTTTCTGCTTACTCCCGGGCCCTCCACCGTTCAGTGGAATGTCAATAACTTTTTGCTGGTTGCCTGATGGAGACTAGATGGACGAGTGAGAATTACTCTGCCAGGTCTCCCAAGCCATCTGACTCAAAGCGTCCATAACTGAGCATGGCGAACTAATAACTAACATAAACGGAATCAGGCGGTGCCGACTCTATCAGCAACACGCTGCTCAGTTACTAAGAGAACAAGCCGATTTTTATCCTTTCCAATTCAAGCTTCGTATTGATGAATATGCTCAACCCTGTCAGTGACGCTGCCCTCCCCACAATATCCCAATCTCAATCTTAACCGATGATAGGGAGAACCCACTTCAATCATAGCTCGGATACTTGCCAGTATAATTCTCCTAAATCGAATGGCAGAGGGAGACTCGCATTTTCGAACCAAAAACCATGTCTGAATTTACTGCATTCAAGCTGAATGACATGTCTCCCACATTTCTATATTTTTTTATCAAAAACAGAGAAATAAAACTTTGTGGCACATATACACCCAGGTGGGGTGGTATTTCCGAAATCCGAATGGCAACGGCGGCCTTCAGAAATGCATAACGGTTTCCCACTGCCTATGAGTAATAAGGAATTTAGCGTAAACGGGTAAACGGAAAAAAACGTGCTCCGTTCGTTTCGACCTAAATCACACCTTGGCATTCCAACTCCGTCGCTAAGACAAGGCAAAACTTCGACATTCCTCTTCAGGGCGTTAGTCCCGACGGGCTACGTCGAAAATCCGGGTTGTGGGCAGCCTCAGAGAATATTTTAAAAGGCGCAACAATAAACGACAATTTGTGTGGTTCTTAAAAGTACAATAATCAGCCGTGTTGTAACCACTTGGGCTTATGACTTTCGCAACGGGTCATTCTAGGGGCGAGTATCAGAACATGACACTCAATAAGACAGCAAGAGGCAGCACGTTCGTTCAGTACTGGAAGAAAAAATGAAAGACATGGGAAATAAGGCTCAGGCAAAAGCTGTACAAAAGGATAGCTTACTAGGGCGAAGAAAGTGGAGAATAGCGCGCGTGCCTTAACTTCCTTCGGGTAGTTGACTGTCATATATTGCAGCTCGGTCTTTGTAAGCAGGTTAAGAACGGATTACGAAGACAACGACAAAGTCTGAACCCAAGATAGGAAGTAAATGAACGTCGACCGTTTGAAGTAACACAGGACAGTCACTAAGTCATATAAACGATCGCTTTCAGGATGCGATATGAAGGTCTGTTTGTTCATGTCGACCGCTGCAGGGGGACAATCTGGAAAACAAAGTCGTTGCTTCGTATCCTTGGCTCAAAGGCAGCTTCGAATTCCCGCCGGTAAGCGTTGAACTGCATTATATCTCGCGGTTCCGAAACCCAGAAGGCGTGAAACTCGCTGAATAGGCATACTGTAGAAGAGGAAACAGGCAAATAGGATTTGCAGCTGGCAGTCTTTTTTAACCAAATGAAAGAGGTTTAGAGGGCATGTTAAATTTCTAGAAGTGTACACACTTTGGAAGGGTATTCCAATAGGACCAGGAAGGTACAAACACCAGTTTAAAACCGGCACTCTCTGTGATACAGCAAATTCTTCCTCACAACTCCGCCCGGTGAAGAAGGCATTACAATAGAATATTCGGTGAAATTTTACACGGTTAAAAAGGTGTCTGCGATGGTATGCAGCAAAAAGGCCACAGTCAAGGTCGAGAAAAGTTAACTTGCGGTAATGCAGCTATGTCGAAGCTTGCCTAGTTATCAATAGCAGAGGAAAGATTCTCAAATTAAATACGACAACATCGCATAATACAGTCTACGCTGTCCAGAAAGACGCGGAGACAATGTGAGGCCATAGATGAGGAACTCACCATAGGCGAAGTGAAAGTCATCCAGGGTTGGAGCAGTCCTAACATAATTGAAGAAATGGCATTTAAGTTCACCATCCCGCAGCCATTTCCTCAGGAGGTCGGTTAAACTGATACCGACTATGGCAAAAGGATAGCTAGAAGAAAAAATAGAAACGAAGCTAAAAGGAGAATAGAAAAAAGGGGGATTATAAGAGGCGACTAGAAGCTCGTCCTCGCGGAGCGTCATGCGCGCAGAGGTACAGTCTGCGACATCAGCGAGACCGGCTAGATAAGGCATGATCACAGTTTTTCCAAGTATATATAAGTACCGTAGGTTGATGTTGTGGATAGGACTGTTGTGGTACCTTTCGCACATAATAAATTGAAAATGTGAAGGCCCATGTATTCCCCCTAGACTGTGTTGAGTGTTGGACGGTCCATGTGACAGAAAAATACATTCTACGTAAAACATTAGAAATGTTGATTGCGGATATCGTAGCCGATCGCAGAAACGGCGCAAAACGTCCTTGTTCAGCAGCCTACCGCTTCAGAGTCATACGCCTCCAATGAATACGCTCCCGGACGCGGCAGTCTTGAAGGCTGACCAATTTCCTGGACTGAAACACAAGCGTGAACATGCTCCAGGAGTTACAGCCGCTCATAGCTCACGAGCAACGGTGCATGTGGACAGAGACGTAAGGCTCTTTAACTCGCTCTCGTAAAGCTATAAAAGCGGCCGATCACCAAGATGCACTCTCTCCCCCTTACTTGGGCACGATTCAACACCAACCTTGACCTCGCCAGCAGTCGCTGATATCCGAGACGGCAGCTCAGGGCTGTGTACAGAATAGATTCCTTAGCCTGGTGTCCTTCGTCTTCTACTAACCGGGACTTGGCTTGGCTATTACGTTGGCCGAGGCAAACGCAATGCCTTTGCCGCTGAAATGTCGTCAAATGACGGCTGAAAATGGAGAGAAGCGACCAATTATCTGCCTTTTGTCTCCTAGGCGGAAGGCTGTCCCAGACAACCCTAGTTCGAGGGACTGCGTTTCCTAAAGTAGTCAATGGCTCGGCAGTCGCAGGCAATTATGACCACTCTGGCCTCCCGATGTGGACGTAAGGTGATTATAGTAGTAGGAAAAAACAGTAAGTCTTTATTTAGAGAATTCTCGAAGGCAGACGGAAGAACGTACCTGGAAGTGGAAAAAACCGAAGCCGAAAGGATACCTCTGGCTAAGGCGGTATGCGATTCCGCAAAGTATCTAAAAACATGAAGGTAGTGGATTATGAAGCGTACCTTATGATTGATAAACATATCAGTTGATAAAGCTTGAATAAAATTAAGGTGATAAAAGCCATACCATCGCTAGTAGGAAAATAGGGGGCGTAATTTAAAGAACAGCGTGTATGCTACTGATGTGACTCATTACAAAACTGTATATCGGGCCAAACTTAAATCTCAAGACAACTTGATGCAATATCCCGATCGCGGTTGTAAATGGGGCCTTACAATGGCGATGGATGTCACAGACGAACCTCGTCACTGAGGGAAGATTTTCACGATTTTTTAAGCAAACAATAAGTTAATGTTTTGTGAATAATGCCCAA
Organism: Spirometra erinaceieuropaei; assembly: GCA_902702965.1. NCBI lineage: Eukaryota > Metazoa > Platyhelminthes > Cestoda > Diphyllobothriidea > Diphyllobothriidae > Spirometra > Spirometra erinaceieuropaei. The sequence goes on along the minus strand of CACRXP010000207.1, from coordinate 826,830 downwards.
TAGTGCCTTATATCGAAGTCTCGTTGCATCAAGAGTTATTGCTGCAAATTCGTCTGAGTTATAAACACAGGAAAGCAGGATTCGAGAACCCACATAATCGAAATGAGGGAAACAGTGTAGACAATTAAGTATCTGACTTACCGGAGGTTAAGAGCGCCGAGAAGACCCATTCCACGAAAGTCAGTGGCCGGGCAATTTCCCTGAAATCCAATATCAGTCCATCGTTTGCTCACAAGCTGGAAAGTCTCACTTGGAAAAAAGTATCTCCACAACTGGATATTTAGACAGAAAAGAGTGAACAAACCTCCCGCAAAATATCCAAATGCTGCTCATCCGATGTATTAAACGCAGTTGAACGCAATCGCTCGCATTCTTCATGAAGACTTTGATACCCACGAATCTGCGTGACGGCCTGAGTAAAGGCACTTGCAAAACTATAAAAAAGTACATAGCTGGCAGAATAATTTACCTAGGGGCAGCTTTAATTCCTTTTATTCGCACAGCATATTCAACGTAATTATCCAGAGACAGATCCCTGAAACCAGTCCTGAGGATAGCATCTTTTGAATTGGAGAGTGATCTTTCTGAAGGGGGTAAATCGTAAAGAGGCATCTAACCGAGTGCGAGAGTTCGTCCACACCCTTTGCAATTTTCGTCAATTATCCGCTGGAGCTCACACTTTCCGGAAAGGATCCTCCACACTAATTTGCGTAGGCCACGGAAGGGTAGGAAAAATGCGAGGGCGCAACCGCAGGCTATGAGTGCATAAAACCAATAGCTACACATCGTAGTAGCTTGCGTAGGAGTAGGGAGTAGCCGAAAGCCACCGATCGTGAAAAAGTGAAGTTTGAGAGGCCTGGATTGTCGTTCAGTCACCACAGGCGGAACAAAGGATAGAAGTGCTGGAATCTAGTTAAAAATGAATAGCAGTGGTGCGAGCAGATAGACGACGGGAATAAGCTAGCATCCTTAAAAGACAACAGATTCTGAAGGTAACAAAGCATAACTGAGGTTTGCGATGCGCGAAAAAGACAAAGCAACATAAAATTTGACGAAAGAAACGGCAGTAATGATTAACTTTTGTTAAACAGATGCACAACAGGCCCGCAATGAAGTCAAAATTTATCGAGTGGGTGCACTGGCACGCTCGAGAAACTTCTGTGGTGGCTCAACAACAAAAACTTTTACTATTTTGCTGGAAAAGCGCTGACCAGGGTCATTTTTAAATAGTGGTACTCCTTGAGAACACTGTTTGCTGTTATAGAATATGGTATACGAGGGGGGAGGATGTACCTTGCTGGATTAGCAGGCGCCCGAGTGGATTGTTATACTTGGCGGATATTCCGCACTGCATTGCCGTCAGACATTCAGTTGTTGTGTCAGGAAGCTACACCCTGAATAACGATCACGCCCTTATAAGAGCTTCAATTGAAGGTCAAACAAGTGCGTTTGCGCGTCTAATTTGTGGAGAAAGGGAACATTCGTCGTGTTGCAGCACACGTATGTGCATTCCAGTTCGACCGTCGAGAACAACGACATTCACTGCGTGTCACGCAGCACGGCAGGAGTTTGTGCGTGAATAAGTTTATAGAGATAGTAAACTTGCGCAGCATCTCCCGCACTCTACTTCATCACCCTTCTGGGTCTGATGGCAAGACAGGATCAGGACGACCGGAGGCAGGATCGAGCGCAGTGACTGACATGGTTAAACAGCCAGTCTACGCGAGTTGCACACGCCTGGCCGGCGCACGATGGATCGGATTTCCACAGACACAAAAGGGAGGCTCGGATCCCAACTGAGAGGAAGTGCCATATAAGCCACGTTGCAGACTAACTACAGCTTTACTGTCCGCCCTGAGAGGACCGAATTATCCTGTCAGCTGGGAGCCCTCATGGTTAGCGTGGGGTTCGGCAGCCGTCAGGAATGATTTGGCAACCAGAGGAGCTGGCCTACACAAATGCTCGTTTATGTCCTATGAGTTGTTGACCGCAGACGCATACGCAGTCTAATCGTAGCTAACAGAAAACAGATTTGCCTCTATCCCTCCCCCTCTGTACCCAGAATGAATTCGTTCTCTCTGACAGTATGGAGCGTCTGTTCCCAACTAGGTAACCCACTACTTGTGCGAAGATTGGTTCGATAGAAGGTGGACATTATCACTCTAAGAGAGGCTCGCTCCTCCAAAGGACAACTGAAGGAAGGAGGGGAGAGTGGGGACACCTTCGAGAGCAACGATATAGAGCACAACAGGGGGCTAGAGTTACCGTCGTAATCACAAACAGGATTGCCAGAAAGCTTCTTTCACTATCGCAAAATACCAACGACCGTCTCATAAGAATGCGGTTTCCACTCCCCAAAAGGAAACTCGACATTGTTGTTTTTTTTAATTTTTTTCCGAAAATAACCGCTAACTTGGAGTAAATCAGTACAAACTAAGGTCTATAGGCACAGACCGGAATCCGATGTGAATATTTTGGTCGAAATTTATCAGCCACAGCGGGATAACCATCTAAACCGCCAATGGGTGGCTAGTAGTATGTACCGGGGTTACAGGATACCCTACTGACGTGTTCAGGACATGCGCCCAACAAGGTAAAATCTTGACGTGATTGGTAATTTCCGTAAGAATGTGCACAGCCCTTTCCTGTCTGTTACGAAAGCGGACAGAAAAGTATCCGGAAGTGCTTAGTCATCATAGGATAAGAGGCTGCGAAACCGTCTTCTATAACTGAAGAAATATGCAGAGCACCATCTGTTGATCATCAACGCCGTCACTTGTCGTAAAAAGGCCCGACAATACACTCGCTTAGGTTACCGGCTATTTTCAGACGTGCTCCTCAGGAGGGTGGACAGCCATAACAGGAAAAAAGCAATGTGCGATGCAAAGTGCTAGATCGGTCACCGAAAAGTTGTTTCAAGAGTGACACTGTGGTGCTTGTCCACAACGAGTGCAGGTTGGATTTCACCGGCAAAATGAACGTCAATATGGGACAACTACAGATTCTGGAGAACGAAGACATCGAGAACAGATAGAAGACAGGGGGACGTTATCTACCGGACTGGTACGGAAGTCCTCGAGCCTGCGGACAGATGGCATCAAGACCGATTCGGTGATTATGAAATCCAACAGTTGTTGTCCGAAAAGAACCACCTCCACAAGATTGATGCAAACAACTGCACCTCCACAACCGAGGGTACATTCTCCCGACACAAACGTCAGCCGCTGCAGAGGTCGTGTAATATTCAGAACGATCAGTTTGATTGCGGAACAGAAGAATACCAGGAATGCACCGACCCTGGTAGACCTAAGAACCTCTACGTCGCTGTTCAGTCCAGAGGCAAACGCCCAGTTGCCAGGAGTTTGGTCGCGCACCTTCGAAAGGTCCTCAATCCAAATATTCAGTCAGTGACAAAACTACCAACGGACCCCCTCGAATGGAAACAAACGACCGTGATCGGCCACTCCCGGCACAGCAGACAATCAGGGCCGCGCTGCAATAAAGCATCGCGTGTCGACTCAATGAGAGTGAAAGGCTAAAACTGCACTGGTCTCAAGCCTATGGACTGACTAACCATTGATTCAAATGTGAAGTCAAGGACAATTCGCATGGGACTTCAAGGATACCATCGTTGTCCACCCATACATGCAAATAGACAATCGACACATGCGACAGTCATCTTCAAAGTCCTCTTCTTAGTATTCCTAGCAATTGTTTCCGCATACCTGTCAATCGCCTGACTGCGCACCTGCACCTAGGGCCCCAGAGATTCGATGAAGTTTCGAAAATGGACTTAGAATAAACCATATGACTTTTGAGGAGCAAAAGTTGTCAGGAAAATAACGAGGAAGAAAGAATAACCTCTATAAATCAGTTATAGATCTTATAAATACCTCTGAGACAGTGATCAGATATGAGACCTGAAAAATCACGACAAATGTGAATGTTCGAAAGGTCGAAACAACTCCCCAACGGCGTAATAGTGCTTTACGGTTTCATGCTCTCTGCGATCCCGACAGACGTCTGTGGCGAGAAACGACCCAGAATCGATATCAACCGTCGAAAGCACAGGAGGCATCCAGGATCCCCTCTATATAAATCGTTATAAACATTTCTAACGACCAGATATGCGGTACTCGCCGGTGATTGTGCGTCGAACACCACGACTGATGCGGATGTGCGACGAAACACGGAACCTCGCGCCTCAGGATGCGCAAAATTCAGATCAAACACTAAATCGAGAAAACAACTGTCATGCATCAGCCGACACTCACCGAGGAATGTGCGTCGTCCCCAATCCCCGCCAACGACATTCACGCCAAAGACACGCACAAGTCATCCCATTTTAGAAGTGTGGTCTCAAAAAGCATAAAGGTTAATGATAAAACTCCAATTTCGATCAAGAGAGCCCGCCGGACCTTCGGCCGACCTCCATAATTCATATTAGACCGCAGGGTCACAGCCTTCAACGCCAAACTGGGGAGGTACAGGGGTGTAGTCTTGAAAATGCTCCTCTACGGCTCGCAGAATTGGTAAACTTACCAAAGCCACGTGCAAAAGCCCAACAAAGTCCCTTAAACTGTTTTCAGAAGGTATTGGAGGTAAATTGGCAGGAACGGATTGCAGACAACCACAGCCTGAAATCAACTGCAACGGCCAGCATCTTTAGGGTAATGTGGCATATTCGAATCCAATAAAACGATTAGGTGTGATGACCAGCCGACGAAGTGATTCTTCTGTGATGTCATTGTTAATGACGTTCGTCGCCAGGGGGAACAGGAAAGAAGCCCAATACAATGTGTCCAACTGCAAGCAGGCATTTCGGGCTCGATTCGGTCTTGTATAACACCCTCGAATGCATCGCAGCACTATCGTCACCGACGTCGGCATTACGCCAAAGAACACCGCAAATGTTGACCAGCCGTCAAACATTTGCCCCCCACTGTTAGCATATGTTACAGCTCGGGATTACACTGGTTGGACGCCTTTATATCTACCTTCACGCACCCGACCATGTCCTCCAGAAAACTTCGCGGCGTCACAGCTGATAAAGTCATTTAAACATCCAAACCCACGTAATCCTAGGCTACAGAAATCGACCTAAAACGAACAGATCGCGCCAAGTTGCCTACCTCTGTGGCGCCTGCAATTTAATGCGCGATCCAGTTGATAGGGACTCGATGTGGCTGCTGCAGAGCCTAAGTTCATGGACACCAATCATAACACCCAATTTCATCGCTTTGGCATCTGCCTTAAATAAACTTTTTGGACCTGTCCTGTCTGCTCAAAATCAAGTTAGACGACCCAGCAACAATTATTGCTTCCCGCCTATGTATAACGGCTAACATAACGACATCAGAAGCCGAGATTATGAGGACAGTTATCGTTACTCATGACCAGCGAATTATAAAACGCGGACAGCTGCGTTTCACAGACCTAGTGAGGAAATGTGAAGGCGGCTAATGAATAAGGAAATGTTGAACCCTCCTCAGAGTTGCGTTTGTGCCAATTCCAACTGTTGAGCTAGTCATGGCGGCGATTTTAGCTGTAAATGACTAAAAACCCGATCAAGAACGGATTCCAAATCTATTCAGAGGGGCGTCACCAATGACCTACCTGCAGGATCCACAGACTTAAGCTCAGGACAGTAGGAAATGACAATATTGCACTGTCAATACTATAAACTAATGTAATTGCATAGCAAAAGATGTTTGTACCCGACCCAACGCTTGTTTGTACTGCTTTGAAGTCTGCCGCGTGATACCCGAGACACCGTTCGGCACATAGGCTGCCCGAAAACCAGACATCTATCTAACTAAAAAACCCGTCACAGAGAAGCACATTGACTGAAGTTAGTTAGAACCCTGCAGAGGTCGAATGGGGAAAAGCAAGAAGTCTAGCATTTCAGACGACTTTTCGTTAAGCAGCTACCCGGAGAGATGCATAAATGAGTACCAGTTTATTTACGGGTCAAAGCCACGACGTCTTATCATACATCAGAGGTCCCGTAAACTACTATTTAATAAACTAAGATACGAAAAATGTATCCAGAGCAGTAAGACCTGACAAAACAAACCTAAATATCAGGGCCAATGTGTGCAACCACATAATGAGGATGATGCAACTTAAACGCAAATGGGCAAAGTGGAAATACTCATCGAATTACACGTCTTAATTGCCTCTGAAACGTTCAAGGTAACAAAAATTACGAACAAACATGAGTAGACAGTATTTTTAAGTACTCAATCAATTCCAACTTGCTTAGCCTATCATGAGGCGGGGACACGGCCTCGGTTGTCGGGAGCAAAAGATGTTTAAAAAACCTAAAAAGGACATGCCAGGAACTTAGATGGGTCTACATCTGCGACCGGCAGTCCGTAAACCGAAACGATGGCATCCCACATGCCTATGAAGTTTCACAATGGCATTGTCATACTTTTCGGACCAGGGTGCGGGTATACGGAACACAGTTAAGAGGAGCGTCCGCGTAGATTTTCTGCACACGAGTCTGAAGGTGGAAACCAAAGCATATATTGCACCACCGACCGATTTTCACCCACCAAACATCATCGCAACGATTATAATAGACATTGACAGTTGTTGGAGGAAAAAAGTACAAACAAGCGGAATCGTATCTGGCCCGAGTGGTTGCACTATGAAAGTGCACAGGCTTAAACAAATAAATTACAGTTATAGCAGCCGAAGGCGTCGAGGTTAGCACACACACGGTCGAATATACCACCTGGGGTAGCTCCCCGGTTATGGAACGCTTGACAGAGTTGCTAAACGCCACATCAGACAAGAATATAGGGATGTAGTAAGAAAAGGGGTTTCTAGTGTATGAAAGCAGTGTTACGATAACAAATGGATGGAGTAGAAAAAGTGGAAAATAACGAATACAAGAAAATAGCGGGGCGCTGTACATATGATCCATTTGGAGTGGAAGGTGGTCACGTCATATCAGTTAGACGCCAGTGGAGATTGCAGCGCTGTTGACAACTGCGGGTAAGGGCCGGGGAGTGAGCTGATGATAAAGGGAACGAGCGACGAACAGACGGCGAGATCGGGCCCACTTCCCTGGGGAAGCCATGCTAGCGGTAGAACGGGAAGGGAAGCCGGCTATCTTCGCTGGCAGACGCGTAAAGGCCACGGACGTCAAGGACAACACACACCGACGTGGCGAAGCATTGGGAGAAGATCCTGTCTGAGACCGGTTTGAATAGAGTCCTTAACATGTCATAATACTCATCCATACATAAGGGAGGAAAAAACGTTAAGTAGGCAATAAGGTACCATGGAAGGAGATGGAAACTGGGGGTGCGTATAATAGTAGTTAATTGTACAAATGGAATGAGCTACGATAAGGGAGTAACCCGTCTGGACGGTAAGGCAACACGGATGTCAGTTAAACAATCGGTAGGAAACGCGCGCCGTGGGGAACGCGGTGCTGTGGGCAACTGCAGGGGTGGGCCCAGGAAGGTGCCGACATAGGCAGAGAGCGAGATACGAGCGGTACGGTAAATTGCAAGGAGGGGGTCGGCGGTAGTGAGAGGGAAGGACACTGGCCATTTTCACCGACACACAGCTACACAAACATCATCCCTGAAAGCATTCAGGCCCGAGGGCTAGACATTTGCTAGCCCGTTTGAGTTGCGGGCTAGTGCAGGACTAGTAACCTGGTTGGCTGATGGTACTCGATTTGTGCGATGAAGGAGCGTTTCTGTTACACCTCCTTCTTGATGCTCACCAGAGCGCATTTTGCACGTAACGCCTGAGGGATCCTTTGCGCGTACGCATGCATGTAGGGGTGCACGCACTCACTTTGTCTGGAATTTTGAGGGCCTGGTGTGACCGTCTGCAGTGAAGATGGCCAGTGTTCCTTCCCTCCCTAGCACTGACTTCGCCTCTTTCGCTTCCGCAGTCCGGCCGTATCGCATTTGCCTTACCGTCTGCTCACTCCCGGCCCTTAGCCGAAGTTGCCGATAGTGCTGCATTTTCCATTGGTGTCTAACTGATGTGGAGTGACCATCTTCTACTCCAAGCGGATCATCTGTACAGTACCTCATCATTTTCTCGTACTCATGACCTTCCGTATACCTACTCGATATCTATTGCTACAAAGTACTCTACCGTGTCGTAACATGAATTCCATCTACTGGAGATCTCTTTCTTCCCTATTCGCGTGTTTGATGTAACGTTTAACACCTCTGTCAGTGATGCACAACGGAGAAGCTACCTTAGGTGGATTATTCGATCGTGTGCATTCCAACCTCAACGCCTACATCCGACATCCTAGATCTGCGCGCCAAAAGTGCTGCTGCATTCAAACAACCCCATACAGATCATGGGACGTTTCAAACGCTCGTCCGAGACTCATCCGGGATCCGCATCAAAGTGGCCTCAGTTCGTTCAAACAACCCTGTGGAACTTGTGGTGCACTGCAAGTTTTGGGTCAAGGCCTGACATGTTTTCTGTGCAATGGTGTTGCACTCGACAAAGAACACCAAAAATCATTTTAGACCGCGCCAGTTTATAGTGCACGAAAAAGAAGCAGGAACTATGTTACATGGAGAAAATGCTGATGTTACGCTATGAAAGTCCTGGACCAATCGCGGGGGGTTTTTCGTAGGGCTGTAGTGGCCTAAAACGTTGAGGGTAGCACGCACGGGGTAATGTGGAGCAATATACATAATTCATAACTAATCTGGTCTGAAGAGAGTTGTCGAAAAGGTCACCGATCTCATCCAAGCTGACAGTAAAAAAAGTCAAGGGGGTCGCAATACGTATACTAAGAGTAGTGGGAAAGGTACATAGGGAAATCTTAAACGATACAAGGTGGAATGTGAAATACAGCAGAAATGAGGATCCGTTTGGATGAAGAGGTTATAACAACATACCACCTAGACATCCTGTAGGGAATGCAGCACTGTTGGCAACTGTGGGGTAGGGCCGTTTAAAGTAGCGAAGTAGAGCGGTAGATACGGTACGGTAACGACGTTAAAGGCGGAAGAGTGGTTGCGGGGACGAGAGGAAAGATCACCGGTTATTTTCGCCTGCACACGGTCACACCATCTTGTAGCAGCCGAGAACGTCAAGGGAGACGAACGCCAAAGAAACGAAGCGCTGGGAAGAGCTCCTGGTTTAGATCGATCGGAACGGAGCCGTTAGCATCTCGGAGTACTCATCCACGCGCAAAGGCTTACGCCTTTGAACTCCTTATTTGTATATTTAAAAAATCGATAAATAAGCATGATGTGAAGAAATTACAGCATTAAGTGAATGCAGACATTTATTCACATATGTCACTGGTCTCATGGCTAAAACGTCACATAGTCCGCCGGTTACTGCAGCATATGTCTGCCAAGCCAACATTTAAATGTCGCCACAGATTGAGACATGACAACCGTCTCGGGCAGGTTATTCCACGGTTCCACGACACTGTTGGAGAAGAAATATTTTCTCGCATTCAATCTACCCCCGGGCACACGTAGCTTGAAGGGATGTCCCCAGAGGTTAGTTGTTGTGGCGAGGCGGGTTGGAAAAAGTCATCGAACAGAAGGGCGCAGTCCCAGCTACGCACGATACGGAAAGTTAGTATCAGGTCTCCGCGCAACTGCCTATAACTCAGAGGATAGAGATTCAGGTTAGTTAAGCTGATCTCGCATGACAGTGCACTTTGACCTCTTACTAATTTTTTGGCTCGCCTCTGCACCCTTTCCAGCGGATTGTAATCCTGATCCATGGTCTCCAGGCCTGAATTGCATATTCGAGGTGTGGCCTTACAAACGTGCCAAAGACTTTGGAGAAGCAGTCTTCATCGAAAACTGCGAATGCCCGCTTAACGGCATAGAGCATTGAACTTTCGGCCTTGGCCGCCTTACAACATTGCGTAGAAGGCTTTAGGCTGTCCGCAACCCAGACTCCGATATCTTTCTGCGTTTCCGCTTCTCGAATTGGTATTCCGTTCAGATGGTATTGCCGCGTACTAAGGGGTCTGATTTCCAGGGCGCAGTATCGAACATTTGTTCAAATTGAAGGACAAGAGTCATCTGCGGGACAACTCGTCCAATGGACAAAGATTTTCTTGGAAGTTGGTCTCATCAGCAGCATTGTGGATAACTTCCCAGATTTTTGTTTCATCCGCAAACATGGCACTATCACCGTCCAACCCGTCTTCACAAACATTGATGAACAAGAGAAATAGAGTTGGTCCGAGCACCGAGCCATGTGGGACTCCACTCTCTATGAATATGCGCCGTCATTGCTATATTTCTATGCAGACAATTTGGGAACGGTCGACGAGGAAGTTTCCGATCCATTTGAGAAGTTTGCCGCCGATGCCCATTATTCTCAACTTGTGCAGGAGACGCTGGTGCGGAACACAGTCGAACGCCTTCCGGAAATCAATATAGGCCACGTGCATATTGGGTTTTGCGTCCAGTGCTCTTGTTCAACTTTGCATTGTATACAGCAAGTTCTTTACACATGATCTTCCCCTACGGAAACCATATTGTGCATTGGACAAGAGGTTGTGGCTTTCTAGATAAGCCATCAACTCCTTTTTGATGGTTTTCTCCATCACTTTGCAACAGATTGATGTCTGACTGACGGGTCTGTAGTTCGTTTCAAGAACACGACTACCGCTTTTGTAAAGGGGTGTAGTGTGGGCCGTCTTCCAGTGTGTGGGAAGGATTCCAGCATCGAACGATTCCTGGTACAGAAAGGATAGTGGCTTGGCCAGCTCTCGGGCAAGCTCGAAAAGCAGCTTTGCTGGGATCTCGTCCGGACCGGGAGATTTACATTCCTACAAGCTTTTTAGTTCTTCCAAAATCGTTGATTCTCGAAACACGATATCTTCGATAGTGGGATCTCCCATGTTCTCGGAACTAGTGCGAATAAAGTCTGCTTCTTCAGTGAAAACGGATTGGAAAAAATGAGAAAACTGTTCAGCTGTATTTCTACAGTCCGATATCACCAAAGCGTTATCATGAGGAATGATGACGGTTTGGAGATATTGGACAGTAGAAATAAAGCTGAGCATTTTTCTCATTTTTTCCAATTCGTTTTCATAAGGGAAGCAGACTTTATTCCCACTAGTCAAGTAGGCGATAGAGTATAATGAAACGAGATGGGCACGCGAAATACTATACTAATTGGTAATGTACCTGTAGGATGAGAAACAACAATGCGATAACCTGTCTGGATGGACAGGCGACCCTGGCGTGTTAGCTAAACAACCGGTGGGGATGCGGCGCGGTGGACAGCTGCAGAGAAGGGCCGAGGGGAGAGCCGACATAGAGCGAGAGCGAGGGGGTGAGCGACGAGAACGAGGGTACGTTGTGGGAGGGGATGTCGGCGGCAGCGGATGGAAGGGACACCGACCGTCTTCACCAGCACGCAGTTACACCATCAACATCCCAGGTCCACGCCAAAAAGCGTTAAAGTAGTCAAATGACCCCGTTCAGTTCGAGAGACATTTCAATCTTCATCCTGGATCCGCGCTCCAAAAGTGTCACATCATTCAAACAACCCTATTCAATTCGAGGGACGTTACAGGGTCGTTAACCCCTTCAACAATTCCTATTGGTTTATACCTCGAGGTCGCCGATCAGTGACGTTTTGCCGAGAGGGCACTCAGTACATCTTTGGCTGACAGGTAGTGATGGTGTCAGATGTCACTATTCCACTTGGGAGTGAATTCCATGGTCGAACAACACGCTGGCTGAAGGAAAACTTCCGATTGTCTAGGTATGTACGCTCCCGCTTAACTTTGTACGGGTGACCGAACAGGTGACTCGTGGTCGTGAATTCAAAGAAGTAGTCAGTTCTGAGCGAACATTCATGCCCGTGGATAGTGCGGAATGTCCATAACAGGTCACACCTCATTCGTCTATAGGATAGGAGGAACAAATTTAACTGGATCAGTCTTTCTGGGTATGACAGAGACCTGAGACCGTCCACCAGTTTTGTGGCCCGTCGTTGCACCTGCTCTATGGCATCACTGTCTTTCTTCATCCAGGCCATCCATGATGGCATTCCCTATTCCAGGGGCGGTCTGACGAACGTGCCGAATATCTGTGAGAAGAGTTCTGGAGGAAGGATTTTGAAGGCACGCCTAATCCAGTGCATGATGCTGGTTGCCTTTTGGACGACTCTTTTGCAGTGCTGAGTGGGCAGCAAGTTTGAGCATGTCCAGACACCTAGGTCTTTGTGCGTGTCCACTACATTTAGTGGAACCCCATTTATGGTGTACTGATGTTTTGGGAAGCGCCTCCGTCCAGATTCTAGTCGCCAGACTACACACTTGGATACGTTAAACGCTAGAAGCCACTTGCTGGACCACGCAGCCAGCTTATCAACATCTTCCTGTAGCTTCTGCGCGTCTTCAGCGCAGCTGATTGTTTTCCAGATCTTTATATCATCTGCAAACATGATGGCATCGCATTAAAGGTCTACAGGACAGTCATTTATATAGATGAGGAAGAGGAGAGGACTCAAGACTGAGCCCTGCGGAACGCCGCTTTTACTGGCACCCATTCGGATGTAGTGGCACCAACGAGGACTTTTTGGAGCCTGCATGACAGGGAACTTTTAATCCAATTAAAAATGCTGCCCTGTATTCCACGCTCCCAGATCTTCTGCAGGAGTCGTCCATGAGGAACGCTATCAAACGCCTTCTTAAAGTCAAAGAAGATGACTTCCACTGGACGGCCCTGGTCTATGGCGCTTGTCCACTTTTCCTGAGAGTAAAGACTGCTTGTAAGACAGGAGTGACCACGACGAAATCTGTGCTGAGCAGCACATAACAGGTCCCTCTGCTCCAGATACGACATTAAATGCCCTTTAATAAGTCGTTCCATTACCTTGCATAGAATGCAGGTTAAACTAATAGGACGGTAGTTTTCGGGTTCCCGGCTGGATCCTCCTTTATAGATTGGAGAAATATGGGCCGTTTTCCACTCCTACGGCAGTTCGCCTTCGTCCATGGACTTCCGAAATATCATGAACACCGGCTCACAGAGTACATCAGCTAATTCTCGGAGGACAAGTGGATGAATTCCATTTGGACCAGGTGATTTGGCAAGGTTTTAGCCGGCGTAGTTCGGTCCTTATCAACGTGGGTGAGAAGAAATGATTGTCTTCCAATGCAGGACAGGAAGTATTTTTTCGTTGGTCTACGAAAGGGATGGCAGGAGGGTTTGTGTCATGAGTGAATACCGACTGAAAGAGACTGAAGAAGGCTGATGCTTTCAGGTAGTCATCTGTCTTAATTACTCCGTTTTGGGATCTTAGCGCTGGAATCGGTTCACGATTGCTCTGTCCATTACGTATGTAACTATAGAGGATTTTAGGATGCTCCAAGAATTTTTTTTAATATGCACAGCTCATAGTTGCTTCGAAGTCTATGAGCCTCGCGTTTACACGCATTCCGCTGTCGCTGGTATTCCTTCAGGTCTTCAGGACTCTCTGTTTGTCGGTAGCGTCTCCACACTTTATTTCTCCTCTTAAACGCGTTTTGAAGTTTCCGGTTTATCCACGGCGGACGGTTGCTTGTTTTCTTTCGTCTGAGTGGACAGTTTAGATCAACGAATCTTTTGACGAGTGAGCTGAGCGTGCTCAAATAGTCATTTACTGTTCCCTGCAACGTGGTTGTCCACGGTATTGCTGAGACTTGCGTTCGCATGCTAGAAAAATCCCTCTTCCAGATATTTGCTTGGAATTGTTCAGATGAATTAGGCCGGGAGAACATGGAATACTCGAAGAGCATCACAATATGATCACTAGCACCAATTGGCGGGAGATCTTGTATATCCAGCCCACTCTCCTCATTTCGAGTGAGCACCAGGTCGAGGCAATTTGAACGTTGCCCTTCCCTAACACGTGTTCCGAGAGTTACATTCTGGAAAAGTCGTTTTTCTGCTGCCAATTCAAGCAAATGTTGTCCGAATGTGTTCGATGGACTCGAAACCATCCAAGCTTGCCTGTCAATATTGGGGGGGGTTAAAGTCCCCGACAATAAGGACGTCTCTGCTCGACCAGGTCTTGCTCAGTTCCCTTAGGAGAAGGCTATCGTGTTCGGAAATCTGGTTTGGGAGACGATACACAACTGCAAACGCCAGCGGCCTGGAGTATTTAGTGGAGATAGTTAAAGATAAGAATTCCACTTCCGCTGTTGTTCTTGGATTATGCTCAGGGACCGCGGTTAGGTTGTAGCTAACATAGACAGCGACCCCTCCTCCTCGGCTTCTCCTGTCTCTTCTGAACAGTTGATAGCCTCTGAGGGATACCTCATGGTCTCCAATAGCTTCAGAAAGCCATGTTTCTGTCAAGGCAATGATATCTGGCGTGTGCTCGTCGATCAGAGCCCTGAGTTCATCCATCTTGTTAAACAGGCTCTGCACATTCGAATACAGCACCTTTAGTGTCCGTCTTCTCGGGGAAAGTGGCCCTGATTACAAAGGGGGTTAGCCGCAGGAACGATCATTTGATCTGTATTATCTTGCCTTCCTTTATTTTCAACCCCTTCTCCCTCTCTTCTGTCCTTCTTTTCAGTTCTGTCCAGAGCTCCCTCATCTTGTGTCTTTCTGTCGGTTCGTAATCCGGCTGAAAAAACACTTCCTTATGCGAATACCGGAGGGCCATCCTCCCTTCTATGAGATGTGAGGACTGGGATTCATTTGCTAGAATAATTTTAAGAGGCCTTGGTAATGCACGCGACGCATCTGCGTTTCCTAGACGGAAAGCTTTGTGCACGGTAACACATTCTCCGTCCTGAAGGACGGCATTTGAATATGTTTGAAAGAGGTTGAGATCGTGTTCGATTCTTTCTTTTGCAGTCGAAGAATTGGACTCAGGAGCTCCCTTTATGAGGATGTTTCGTTTTCGGTAGAGATGCCTGTCTAGAAGAGAGTCCCTACGTATATTTTTACACGCACGTTCAGCATTTCGCCAATTTCCGTTGTCATCGTTTGAGTCAGAGACAGCTGTGATGGCGTAGCTATCACAGGGTTCCTCACCAACCGAGTCGTGCGATACATCCTTCGGCAGTGCGGTATTTGCTGGCATTGTGTGTGAACTCTGCTCTCTCGTACGAACAGTCTGACCTGCGTTTTCTTTTCGGGATGCCCCGGGGCGCTTCTGCGTTTCCTGAGATCCCTCTCTGTCGTTCTTTTCTTGCACAAGAGGTCGGTTCTCAGTTGTGATTTCTTCCTTAGACGGGCAGTCTTCTTCCTTGGCGACTGATCCAGTTAATGAGGCTGTTCTTGAATATGTTCTCTTTGTTTTCTGAGGGTCTGACATCGCAGACTTTCTCTTTACGGGTGAAGGGCGAGGAAGTTTCGTCAACTTCTCCATCTATATTTTTAGGTCTTTTATCTCATTCTCCATCTCCAAGAATTTCTGGAGAAGTCTGAAACATGCCGGATGTGTTTAATGTTCGTTCTTGTAGTTGACATCCATTAAGGTTACTAAACTACTGGCCCGTTTGGCAGAAGATTTGAAAATGGGGAAGCCGATGTTACATTCATTTAGACAATGTGCATTGTTTATTACATCATTATTTTAAGCTCGTCTGCTGCGCGTCTGTGGTCCATTGGTAACGACGACGCCCTCGTCACCTCCCTGACTAGGTTCGAATCCCACTTGGGGCGCACTTTTTGAGCAACATCTCGAAGGCCCTTGTTCGACTGCCATTTTCAAATATATAAACTGGAGAAGTTTTTAAGGATGTTCGAAGAGCTATTTAACCAGACGAACGATATGAAGCAAGTAGGAAACAGTATGAGGCAAGTAACAAGCGACTCAGCCGTTTTTGGAATGGGGGGTCCCGCGGGGCTGTTGGCAAAGAAGTGATCCGAGAGAGAATGGTTGTCCCAGAGAAAGTCCTGTCGAAGTTCCGTGTGGATCAAGTAATTGTTGTATACGATCCAGTTTCTTAATCCAAATAGGCCTTCAGAGCGTCCAGTCAGCAGAAATCTCGGGAAAGGCAAATCCGTCGAAGCTCGAACGCGCATACTTGAGCACAATCTGGCCGTAAAATCGAAAGGATGTGCGACCACACATCATCATGCACAATCTACAAGGAACAAGCGGTTTGACTCCAACGGTTCCCAAGTGCTTGGCCGAGCGGAAAGTAGACTGGCGAAAGAAATAATTCAGGCCTGATGATCCGACGTCAACTCGATCAACTGTAGCCTGAACCTAACGGCAAAGTATGAGGCCACCAGGCATCGCTTGTGCACGAGGGAAGGCTCAATGCGGATAGGGAATGATTGAAAAGGACTTATTTAAGGCGCGTGTTTCACATCTTACCTATCGCCGATGCTGCACTGGAGTAGAAGTGTGACTATCATATGAATAAATTATCATCCCCTGAGTTCGGATAGTCTTCGTCCACCTCAGTGCCACGGCTCAACATCTTTGCCTATGTCCACATATATATATATATAATGGTAGGGAGCGCTCACCGATTGTTCTTACGGAAATCACTCGGTCCGTTGTGCTTTATGTTCTCTCTCTCGAGCCCAACCAGCAGCCGCAGAGTGGCGCATGAGATAGGCAGAATGATATTTCTGACAAAGACAAGGGAGACTGGAATGCCCATTTCTGGCTTATTAGCCGTCGTCAGCCAGTCATACCCAACCCCGACAGGGCAGCGGACTCGTGGCCCAGTGGTTAGAGGCGTGGACTTCAAACTAACAGGTCGCGATTTCGAACTTCGGGTGTTCCACACTTCGTGGTTGAGTATGACTGGCTGACGACGGTTAATAAGCAAGAAATGGCCAAGAGTCGGCCAAGTCATAATAACAGCGAGGAGGAAAGACAGAGAATGCGGGTAGATTGATACAGTACTGTTTTGGGCTTATTGTGCCTTCATTCAGCCAATCATAACCCTGAACAAGAGCTGGGACCAGAAACACAAACATACGGTAGGCCCGGTGGAACAGAGTTCGGACGCAGCTTCTTTTGTGAGCTGCAGGGTGGTTGATTCCATAGTTGAGGATAATCTCAGAATTAGAGTCTTTCCTATGGACACTTGTTGCCAGGCTACCATCCTGCCGTTTCTGGACGTGAGAATACAGAAGTTGAACGATGGTAGCCTGGCAACAAGCGTCCATAGGAAAGACTCTAATTCTGAGATTATCCTCAACTATGGAAGCAACCACCCTGCAGCTCACAAAAGAAGCTGCGTCCGAACTCTGTTCCACCGGGCCTACCGTTATTGTAACAGCAACGATCGCCTGAACAAAGAGCTTCCTCACCTGTATCGGTTATTTCGCTATACCGGATATCCGATCAGTTTTGTAAAGGACTGTCTCAGGCACCAGACACAGCCGCAAGACCCCACCCCCAACGGAGAGATTTTGACGCGAAAATTCTACTCCTTGCTATATATGCGTGGAACTTCCGAAATAATCGCCCGGCAATTCAGCCGCCTGGATATTCACGTTGCCCACAAACCGGCATCTTCAGTACGCGCAGCACTATTTCGAGTGAAGGATCCCATCCCCAAAGAGCACCAAACGAATGTAATTTATCGCATCCCGTGTGATATTTGCTCTTGCGTGTATGTTGGCCATACTTGTCGATGCCTGGGCACTCGTATCAACGAACACAAACTAGCTATCCGTCGGCGAGACCCCCTGTCCCTCGTCTTTGCCCATGCACTCGAGGACGACCACCGATTCAATTGGGATGGCACTGAGGTCGTCGCCATGGCTAACAAAAAACGAGCGAGGGAATTTCTCGAGGCTTGGTACTCCAATGCGGGTAGTATCAACCGCCACGTTGACTTAGATGCCCATTACGAGGGTCTACGTTCACGAATGACTGCCCCCTGTCCTAATCACGCATCAACGACCGCGAATACAGCCACCCGCATTCCAACTGATTCACCACCCACCCTCCCCCTCCAGCACGGTGTGCCGTAATTGTTCCGCCTCCTCTCCCTTCCCCGCCCCTTACTCAGTGACCTACCATGACCTCGGGAGCCAACCCCCCCACCTCACGCGTCAGTGGTAAATTCTGTCCTATCGCACCAACTGGTCTACTGTGACAACCTAACTTTCTCCCTTGTTTTCATTTCGTCTGACGACGGGTTGGTGTCACCAGCTCGCAAATTCGCGAGTACAGCTCGACTTTTCCAAAGAACCTCTTCTATTTTTCATTATATCAACTCGGAATGCATACCCCCTGTGAGCTACAACATATATATATGCGCAGAATGATATTACCGACATGATATTACCTATATAATGCGCCGCTGCTGGTTGGGCTTGAGAGAGAGAGATTCCATAAGGCACAACCGAACAAGTGAGTTCCGTAAGAACGACCGGTGAGCGCCCCCTACCATCATATATATATATATATATATATATATATATACCAGAGGTGGTATGCATTCCGGGTCGATATAATGAAAAAATGGAAAAGGTTCTTCGGAAAAAATAGAGTTATACTCGTGAATTTTCGAATTGGTGACACCAACCCGTCGTCAGACGAAATGAAAACAAGGAAGAAAGTTAGTTTGTCACACTTGACCAGTTAGTTCGACAGAACAGATCGATTACTGGCCTATGAGAGGGATGGTTACAGAGTCATGGTAGGTCTCTGAACGAGGGGGTGGAAGGCGGAACGATTACGGATTCCTGTGCTGGAGGAGGGGGGGGGGTGGATGGTGGATCAGTTGGACTCCGGGTGGTTAATGTAGCATTAGGGCAGGGGGCGGGGTGTAGGGGTGTCAGCAGTGGGTTCACGTGAAGGTCGTAGTGGTCGCTCACTTGCTTGCAGGTGAGACTACGCCTAGCGTCCACTTGCTGGCACTCAACTCTCACCTGTGGCTCCACGTAGCTGGGCTCTGCTCAGCGGCCACACCCCGGGCAACCGTCTCGACCGGCGGGCTAAACCAGGTGAGGGCGGTTACTCCCTGTGCGCGTTGTGCCGCGTGCACAGGTGACTGCGGACTCCGTGGACGGTTGGTCGGATGGAACACCTCGTCGGCGCCGTCGTGACGAGGCTCTGTCTGACACACCGCTGGTCAGCCGGTTGGTGGTGGAACGTCGCATCGACATCGTCTAGACGAGGCTCCGCCTGGTACGCCGTTGATCAGCCGGTGGGATGGATCTCCGAATCGGCA
>CACRXP010000207.1:780956-805841 GCA_902702965.1 Spirometra erinaceieuropaei | reverse complement strand
AGCACCAACCTACACCCACCGCACTCGCCTCCACTGCCCACACTGCCCTCGCACCTTCACGCATCGCATGGGTCTATTCGGCCACATGCGCATCCACAACGACCTGCGGTAGACAACCGCTGGTCACACCACACATTCCCTCACTCCCTACCTTCTAACATCATCACCCCACTAGACGTCAACCCTCACACACCTCATGCACTCAACTGCCGCCTCCCACGCAAGTGGGAAGTGTGCATCTCAACTCGGTCCCCATGCGGCCTCGGCTGCACGAGTGACTTGAGTCCGAGACTATCCCGACACGTCAAGTGTCGTGGATAGGAAGGTTGCTGATTGACGCCCGTTCTCGGTTCACGCAGTTCGTCACGTTGTGTGTGTGTTGTGTAGTGGCGGACTGGTGGGCTGGGGACGGGCTGAAGCAGCACCTTCCACGGCACTCTCACGCATGTGAGAGACACGCCGTTCAACCCCCGTTGTGTGAAATCCTGGTGTTTGTGTGTATGGGGGGCCAGGTCGTGCTGTGGCGCGCGCAGGCATGGTCAGTCGACCATGTCAGCCACCGCGCCCATTCCCCACTCCAGTCTACTGACCGGCTCGGACAGTGGCTGGGGTGTGGGAATGGGAAGGGAGAGTGAGGTCGACGACTCAGCGCATTTTCCTCACTATAAACAATCTGACGCGCTTGAAGCTATCACGGTGCGCTAAAAGCCGTGGCTTGGAAGGTTGCCAACTGACGGGGTACCTTGGACCTCCTTCATTACTGGAGGCGGTCTGAGAGTCAGGCTGCAATGGCTCCTTTTTAATGTGGCCTTTATGGCATTCCCACCACAGTGTGGGATCCCAGCCAGGCGTTGGCGGCACGCCCAGGTGCGGCTTCGGCCGTGCCAGCCTCCAAATCTATGTTGTGTTGGTTCAAATCCTGGTTATTGTTGTGTGGACCAGGGGGTGTGGTGGAACGCCAAGGTGAGGATCCGTCCGAGCCATCCACCTGCGGCCTCTCTCGTCTCCGGTCTTCTTGACTCTGTCTTGACACCGGGCTCGGGCGAGGGAGGAGGAGAGAGTGAAGGTAGATGCTACGCAAGTCTACTGGCACTATAAACCCCTGCGTAAGTCACCGTCCCTGCTCCCACCGCTGCTGCAGCTGTGGGGCACACGGTGGACATCGTCGAAATCGACGGTCGAACTGTCATCAGGGCAGGGGGCAGTAAGTCGTGGGCGTAGGCCCTCGTAATGGACGTCCAGATCAACATGGCGGTTGATACTACCAGCATTGAAGTACCAAGCCTCGAGAAAGTCTCGCTCGTTTTGTGTTAGCCACGGCGACGACCTCAGTGCCATCCCAACTGAATCGGTGGTCGCACTCGAGTGCGTGAGCAAAGACGAGGGACAGGGGTCTCGCCGACGGACAGCCAGTTTGTGTTCATTTATACGGGTGCCCAGGCCTCGACCTGTATGACCAAGATAAAAGCGAGAGCAATTTGCGCACGCAGTGCGATAAATTACGTTTGTTTGTTGCTCTTTGGGGAGGGAATCCTTGATTCGAGATAGTGCTGCATGTAGTGAGGATGCTGGTTTGTGGGCAATGTGAATACCAGAGCGATTTAACTGCCGGGCGATTACTTCAGACGGTTCTTGCATATAAGGCAGGGAGAAGAATTATCGAGACGCAGTTTCCCCGTTGAGGGCGGGAGCTTGCGGTTGTGCCTGGTGTCTGAGGAAGTTCTTTACAAAACTTATCGGATATCCGTTAGATCGAAACAACCGATACAGGTAGGCAAGCTCTTTCTTAAGGAGATCGTCTATGTGGCAATAACGATAGGCCCAGTGGAACAGATAAGTTTTGTACAACCAACCCAACCAACCAGCAGCCGCACAGCGGCGCATGATATATAGGCAGAATGGTATTACCGAACGATCGGTGAGCGCCCCCTGCCATTGTATATTCCCGATCGAAAACCGACAGGGCAACGGGCTCGTGGCCCGGTGGGTAGAGGCGTGGACTTCTAAACCAACAGTTCGCGAGTTCGACGCTCGGGTGTTCCACACTTCGGGCTTGGGTATGGCTGGCTGACGACGGCTAATAAGCCAGAAATGGCCATTCCAGTCTCTCTTGTCTTTGTCGGTAATACCATTCTGCCTATATATATATTCGAAAGAAATAAATTCTTTGGGAAAGATATCACAGTTTGTTTACAAGTTTTCGACTTGGATTCCCCAAGTCGTCCGCAGAAATGAATCAGATGTCAAAACGGTTAGATTTTAAATATGCCTACAAATCGATATTGTCCTGTCAATCCTGCTAGTAGGCGTTCACTGTGGGTTGGAAGCGTGTTTAGGTTGGTTAACGCCTTCTCCACTTTTCTTTGAGGTTGCTGTACACAGCGTCCAACTCTGTGCCCAGTGATGCATGAGTTACCAGAATCAATGGCCTCTAAAAATTCGCGGCCCTTCTTAGGTGAGCAGACACCTATAATGCGAATCAAGTTCCATTCAAATTTGTGTCCAGTTTCCAGCGTATGCATGGCATGTATGCTGATGTTCGCGTAGAGGCAGATTTCCCAGTTTGACCACGGTTAACCGCATTGCAGGTGTTGCACGATTTCCTTCTTATATAAATAGCCAACCCTATCGTTAGGGCGTACAAGCTGGTTACGAAGTGTAGTCGTCCGGTCTGTGCGCCACGCGCACGTGGTGCTTCCTCACGTGTCTTTCAAGTTGTTCGGACACATTCTTAATGTACGGAAGTGTTCACCGTAAACGTAAGGGACAAGTAACAAGCTTTCCTCTGTAAATTTTCGCACTGATTCCTCAGGCCGTTTTCTGGCGTGTTGTAAATGTATAAAACAATTCAAGTTTTCAATACGCCTGATAATTCATAGCGCAATTTCATTCCTACCAATGAGTAATTGCTATGCTTCTAAGGAACAGCACATAAAATTCTGCCGCGATAACCTTTTTTTCGCTCCTACCTGAGTCTTAAAATGAAACGGTCACCTGGATTTCTGACATCAAACGACAGTATAATTCAAGCATTTCACACAATAAGCGGATGTACATTTCTCGGTAAACCTGCGCAAATTAGAATTGCTCAGCGAAAGTAGTTATTCTGACATCAAGAGCTCTTATAATAAACGAAAAGAAGGCGCTTTCTGAGGGTATGAAATAAAGCCTTCCGATACGAACTACCTAGATTACCTTGCGAACTCGGAATCCATAATATCACCAGCGAGTCTTACGTACGATGAATATTTCACAATTCGTAATGGCACTGTACGTGCCGTAAAGAACCGAAATCATTTTCAGCCCTACTACACGAAGAGACAAAGGCATAAAGGCCTCAAAATAGAAAAAAAGTTATTATTCAGGGCAGATAAAGGGGATTCGGCTGAAATTTTGAACAATGAAAAAATGCTGCCAATTTTACACGATAGATCAGCCTATAGACCTCTTACACCAGACCCTACCAAAGCACAAATTCCATGTATTGATAAAGTGCTAAAGTGCCTTACAGAGAGGAGGAAAATATCAGGAGATATTGCCAAATCCCTGAGATAAACTGAACTCCTAATCGCTAAGATTAATGGACGACTTAAAATCCACAGACCTGACGTACCACTGCGACTGATAGAACCATTAATCGGCACACCAATTTTCAAGATCTCTAAGTAGTTATACCACAAGCTCCATCAACCGACACAAAATCTGGAAATCTCAGTCGAAAATTCCATGAAGCTTCTAGACAAACTACGAGAACTCATAATTGCAGAGATTGAGAAAATAATATTCCTCGATGTCGTCCCTTCATGTCCATATCGCTGGATTTGGCATGGCAATACACGGAAGAACGCCTCCAGTTCTACGACATGGACGTTTTTGTATCTGCTTTGCTTGAGGTCTTGAATCTTTGTCTGGAAACGAATTTTTCGTTCGCACGCGAATACTACCAACAGCTGACGTTTTAGTTGAGGTAATGATGTAAAGATTAGAGGCTATTGCCCTACCACTATTTAACCCAAAATTATGGATGTGTTATGTGACGACAATTTTGTTGTCGCTAAAAGGGACTAACTAGAAATACTCCACAGTGTTATTCACTAAGCACTATCATGAATCGCACTTACGTTTGAAAAAGAGGTAGACAATGAACTCCTTTACCTTGACCTCCTTGTACAGCAAAAGATTGACGGGACATTTCACAGACCAGTTAATGAAGGAGACACGATCGGTGGGACAAGAGCTTTATTCGCCTGACGTTTCCGATCCCTGCTCGGACCCATAATCCGAGACAAAAAGCAGATACGGGTTCGAGCAGGAATCCGAAACGTCAGGCGAATGAAGCTCTTGTCCCAGCGATCGTGTCTCCTTCTTTACGACTGCTTCCTGGGACTCGTCTCTTCGCTTCAATAGAACGGTTTATTTGAAAGTACCTTATGCGCAAGTTGTTCTGTACTATAAGAGAAATCATCCTATTGCTAGCAAACGGTGTGCTGTTAACAACCTACATAGTAGAGCAGAAACACATCAGGGAGACAGCGATAGTTGCCAAGTAGAACTTAATTATTTGTTCCACCGGTTTTCCCAAAGTGACTATTTTAGAGATTTAGTACGCCTGTGCATGAGACATCAGGAAACAAAAGAGAAAAATAAGGAACTAGGTTGTTTCGATGAGGCACCAGAGTCAAAAAAAACTGTCAAACACTTCCTTGCATTAAAACTGTGCCCGAACTCCTTGGAAAACACCCGAGGGGGCACCAAACAAGAGTGACATACAAGCCGACGACTACACTTCGCAACCAGCTTGAACACCCTAAGGATAGGGTTGACTATTTGGATAAAAGTGATGTCGTCTACAAGATTCCGTGTGACACCTGCAGTGCAGTTTATTGCGGCCAAACTGGAAAACCAGCCTCTAAACGCCGACATTAACATCAGCTGGCAGTAACGAGGCGAGACCACTCACCCGAAGCCGTTGTGTATACACTGTAAGGTGGTTATAAATTTGCTTAGGACAAAACTTACATTGTTGGTGTCCGTCCATCTAAGAAAGACCGAGAATTTTTGGAGGTCGTACCTTCCGGTGAAACATGTGTAGGTGTCGACAGAAGGGTGTTGGAACACCACTGGCTACTCTGAATGTGGAAGCGTAAGGTTTTGTCCCGTCAAGGGTTGCAGTCACTGCGATTTCCTCTAAAAGCTTGGCTACCTCATCATGGAGAAAGTGGGAGTTCGAGGTAATAGACTGAGGATAACATTAAGGATATATTCACTGGAAACGACGGACAAAAGCGACAAGATATATAAGCGATACGGTAAACACGGGAACAGTAACTTATCGGGAGCGGAAAGTGGACACGGTTCGCGGGATCACAGGTCCAATTTTGAATTGGGGGACCCGCCGCACCCGATAAGTTACCGTTCTCCCGTGTTTACTATGTTGCCCATATGTCTTTTGTTGTTTATATACGTCATTTCAAGTATTATTCTCCATCTATTTTCCATTATGTCTCCTACTCCAAAATCACCAGCTCCTATCCGTGACGAGAAAGCCAAGTTTTTAGAGGTAATCGCGGTGACTACAACTTCGGACGGCACCAAACATTGCACTTTCACATCCAGAGTAGCCTCTGGTGTCCCTCCAGCCCCCTGTCGGCACCTACATTGGTGGCATCGAGCTCACTCCTCGACCCATTTGTCTGCACACTCCTTCAATACCCGTCACTTCCAAATCCCACAGCTGACTGCGTTTATGCGCCCGGTCTCAACTCAGTTTTAGCATCGGGAGTTTGAGAACCTGATTACAACATTGACAACAGGGTCTGCGACCTTGAAGTTTTGCAAGTCACTATGCTCCCTCGTCAACACACGCATAGTATATTAAAGGGCAATAGACACTGCACTTGATGACCTTATCAAAAACGCACATATTAATGCTCAAATAAACATGTTGCCAAAATGTTGTCAGTAGCATACATTGGTGAAAAGTGCAACAACCTAAAACTGAGATCCGAGCACCCGCAGTTTTTTGAAGGTTGAGGGCCGAGCACCAGATGGTTCTTTCCATGTATAGTTGAGATTATCCATGCAAACGTATACAGTCAGCACAAAATACGTGCTACATACTACAGTTCCTCTAGCTGTCCGCGCGGAGACGCGTATTGACAGTGGGACTAAACTAATAACCCCGTTTGCCGAAGTCCGTTAACTCGCGCTGGGACTTTCAGACACCAGACTTCACAGACATAGCCAATGAACGCTTTATTACCTTACGACAAACCCGCGGACAATCTTTATACGGCTCCGCCTACAACTCGCTTTACATATACAGTGTTCTCCAATCTCCCCCTGCCGATTACGAGCACCTCATCCTCCACCGTTTTATTACTGGTCTTCCCGACCCCTACGCTACCGGCATTCTCCTCTCTCGGCCTAGCGGCGGCCATGAAGTAATGCCCGTCGTCCAATTCCAAACCGTAAAGAAGCAATGCAGATGCACCATCGCCCATGTCATTGGCAGGTGTTGGGTCATGCGTTTTTTAAAGGAGCAGGTCGCCGTAACATGCTAATGACAAAGACCGAATGCTCGACCGACCACCACCTAGTCCTTCCAGAGATGGGAATGCAAAACTAACCTCAGAGACCGTATCGGGGCAAGAAAGCATCAGGGAAAAGGAGCATAACAACACTAGACCCAGCCAAATAAAGATCGGATTCTCGCAGTAAATTGAAGGCAAATATAGAGCAAATGCGGATCCGGGAGAATGATAGAGCGAATGAATCAGTCTACGCAACAGTATTTATGTCACCGCCACAGACGCATTTCAGGCTGCATACCACGAACACCATAACTGGTATTGCGAAAGTGAAGAAGTCCCGCATCTTCCCTCTAGTGGTAATCGACTAAGCAGGACATATGCTAACAAGATGGACGCAAACACAGCCCACTTCCTTCCTTGATGGAGCCAAGTGTAGCAAAGTTTGTGGGAGATGGAGAACAAGTGGCTGACACATAAAGCAAGGGAAGTCACCGAATAATCGAACTGTTAAGAAATGGCAAACTTTCCGGCGATCCTCAACCAACTAAAACCTCGCAGGTACTACTGTCGAAGAGCTGGCAGATTCTGGAGCGTGGGGCTGAATACTTAAGGAGGCATTAGCAACCATGCATAGACTTCCATCGGTACAGACAAACGGCATTGCTTGGTTGTATTAACTGTGAGAGGCGGTCAAAACAACACCAGCCGATATTTAACAGTAAAACCCGAGGCGTCGATTCCAGCTGAAACCAGTGAACAGGACGACCCATAAATTCTTGACAAACTGGCCTCCCTGTTGTTACTTGTGCCTGATGCTGCTGTGATCATGCCTGATTTAGCCGGCATCGATTATGTCGCGTATTGTATCTCTCCACGCGTAACGATCTGCGGCAACGGATTTCGACAGCTCGACTCATTTTCTCCTGAAGCGACGGAGACCGAATATCGAAGGTTTAAGAACGACTTCCATGTCTTGATTGACTGTGTTGAGAGAGGTCTTGAGCTGACCTCTCTTTCCACACCCCGTCAAGGATGCAGCTCGAAAGCGATCTGATTTTTTCGGCGTTTATGGATAAACGACCAAAGCGTTGACTCAATTCACCCATGACACCATAGACTGTAGCTCACCGACGCTTGAGAGTATAAAGACGAAACCGTCAGCATAGTCTAGATCCGTCAGCCGGCGCTCGGGTGAAAGCTCAACACCATCAATACCATGTAGGGCCCTCCCGAGAATTCAATCAATGACCTAGCTGAACACAATGAGCGGCAGGATGCAACCTTGTCGAGCAACAGACCCGATGGTTGGGAGATTGCTATGGACCGGGACTCGCAAATTAGTGAAACGGCAGGTCTTGATAATGGCGATGATTTTGGCCGACACACCATCTGGTTCTATTATTCGCCACATGGACTCACGACGAACGGAATCGAACGTAGTGGCAAAGACAACAAAGCAGATGGCCGCCGGTTGCTGGCAGTCATTGGCAAATTCCAGGACACGCTTTAGTGTGAACATCCAGTCCGCGAATCCATACCTAGTTCGGAATCCGGTTCGGTTGGGCCTCGTCCTAGAGCTCCGCACAGGCTGCAATCGTCTTCCCGCTTGCTAAATCACCTAGTGGAACCAGGGCGGCAGGGTCGACACAAGACTTGTAGATTTCAGGAGGAATACTGTCGTATCCAGGGGTCTTGTTGTCACACAGCCTTTGAATTGTAATTACTGCGATGCTACTGGGTGAATCCACGAATTCCGTCAGCCACCCCATAGACTAATGACTTCAGTGATAACCATTGGCCAATGCCTTCTCCTTCGGCTTAGGTCGTAAAACGAGACCGGATCCCTAAGCTCAGGGCCCGACAGTATTCGGTTATCGGAATTTTGCGACATTAAGGCGGTTCGGGCGTGGCATTTTGGGTGCAGATGAGGGGTGAACTTTCACGTATGTTCGGACGATATAATGGGCACACCCATGGATGTTACCAGTTTCGGTACCACACGTCTATGTGCCATCGTGAACCCAGCTGCAGAACCTTAAACCAACTAGAATGTAAACGATCTGGCTGGTCCTCACTTTTCTAATACTAGGTCAACAGATATTTGTGGCGATGCCAGAAGCATATGCTGGTGACATTCGGTCCTCATCAGCGAAATTCGGCATTCTCTCACCATTGTAGCATCGAAAGCCAAGCCCAAAACTGCCAGTAATATGACTGTTTGAATAGTCACCAGGTCCAATCCCCGGCAAAACCCAGCAGGTCACGGCGGGGGAGTCTTTCAACTACTTCCTGCAGCTACGAGGTCTTTTTATTGCGCTGTTCGGCAGCTGATGTTGGGGCGTGCAGACACGATAGACGTTCGTAAAGTGGCCCTTCAGTCGCAAGTAAACCATCCAGTCATTGACTGGTCCCCATGCAATTGGTTCATGGTTTGCTTTTCCCGAGAGCGATGGCCACACCGCGTCTACCTGAAGAGCCGCGTGAGCCACTTGGCACAAGGAGAAGTGGGGTTAGACCGCGCTGTTTATTTCCTGAGCGCCCGAGTCGGGGATTCGGACTTCAGACGGGCAGCTGGCATCCACGTTGTACTAATGAAGACTGCGCGCCGCCAGATTTTGGGTACCAGTGTCCAGAGACGTTCGCACGTTCCAGAATATAACATCAAGAATCAGTTGCCGGTTAAGTAATGCAGCTGGCATGTTATTCCCTCGCTCCACTGGAAAAGGGTTGCGGGCGCGATGGTCCCCGTAGACGCCATGGCATGGATAGTAATACTGTAGTCGGATATTTTCAGGTTCCTTCGGGATTTTAAGTACAGGCGGGTCCCCCGCAGCAGCTCGAACTGTTTGTTCGAGGTCGTCTCCTCTGGCGCTTTGGCTCGAGAACCGGACCACAAGACAGCGGTGGCAAGTAAACTTATTTAATGACAGTCCACGGTCGCCAGGTCACAGTACCGTCATCAGGCTTAGCAACAACTTATGAGGCAGTCAGTGTGCCAGACCTCAGCCCTCCGCACCCTGGTGGCATTATCGCTGCTGGTCCGCGACTGCCTATTCACCAGACCCGAGGGCCCGCTTATTTCGCAGCTAACCCTCGCTGAAGGCTGTTCCACTATCCGCCACTTATGGACGTGCCGGGTAAGCAGCAGCTAGGCGACACGGTGTCAAAGATAAGTCCGACGGAACTTAAAGGACACCATAATTAGCATTTCTACAAGCTAAGACGCAGCCGATAGGGGTGGTGTGCCTATCACAACACACCCTTGATCAGCACAGCAAGCCAAGTTGTCGCCCGCGTTTGTCTGAATCATCTGACTCTAGCATCTGGGGCGATATTTTTCCAGGGGTAAAATGCCAACTCCAGAATAACCGCGGAACAAGCTACGAGTGTCAAGAAGTGAACAGCGGACTCTTAAAAAAAGCCAACGGCACAGTGAACAATGGTGAAGTCTGGAGAATTTCGAGAAAATAAGGATGTCGCGGAAAGTCGAGGATGGCGATGACGATGGAGAGTCTACAACGGCGTGATCGCAAGCGTTATGGAGAACGTGCCAACATTAGGGGGCCACGTGTTGGCAAAAGGAGTTAAGACGGTTCTTATGTCTTAACCGATGCCCATCGAGGAATATGCGGAGCACATAACCGCAGTCAACAGTCATCGTATTAGTGTTGTGGACCAGTTCTCCCAGCCAGGAATTACCACTTTAGAATCCACGATCACTTCACCCAAAATCCATGGCCATCTAGCCCGTGACCCTTAATCTGGAATCACTATAGTACCCTCAGAACCAATAACAAAACATAAAGGGCTGTCGTTCTGACAACGCCAACTCAGCGCAAACACACTGGCATTTTACCAAAGCCAAGCAAGTAAGCTCAACTAGCCTTACCGTCTTCGGGGATGCTGCAATTGAAGTAACGGAAATGAACCTTGGACACTTAGGTCAAGAATTAGACTGGCATACTCGGAATATTTGCAATGCCAGTGTAGTGACCGCATCGCGAAGACGACCATGCGGTTTTGCCGAAGCGACCTTTCTACGCTGTCGAATGGGCGCTCGCCGGGAACGAAGAAAGCTGTAAAATACTAAGAACCTGACCTATGCGCCTCAAAAGTTACCTTGGGAACCCCAGCAGACAATTGATAGGTTTGGTGACCTATTTTAAAAATTCTAGCGGCATTATGTTGGTGATAAACGCACAACAGAAAAAGCCACATTCAGAACAAGTTTAGGATATAAAACAAGTCACTGCTTGGTAGCATGAACACAGAACAAACCTAAAACAGTGGGCTCACAGAAGCGGGACGGCTGGGAATAAAATATAAAAATAGTTGTCGGTCAAGAAAGTCAGTAGGACTGGGGTCCGTGACGGCGGGACTTGGGGCGCTGATTGATCATCAAGGGAGGACGAAAAATAATGGCGACTCTCACCACAGAGTCCAAGGCCGGTGGTGAGCGACGGCAATGGACGCCCCAACACTGTTTACAGGGAAGTTTACAACTGCATATTTCAAACCGAAGGCTTCAAGTCGTGTGAGGATTTCTAGACTGGAGGCGGAATAAACATTTTTCCTGTTAAAAGTAGAAGTTATTCGCGGTGCATGCACGGCAGACAAATAGAATGTCAAAAAAACACGCAAACGGTAAAGCCGCACGCACGAAAGTGCGGAACCACCCGCCGAATTAACGGCCTCAGTATAAATACAAAGGGGAAGTTAACTAAAAAGGTCCTCTAGTGATTTGCCTAGTACATATCAGTCGATACTGCGGCATAAGGCTGCAGACCAGGGACATACACGAGTTCTGGGGACGGGAAGGTCTTACGGTTAACCGTCGGCCAGCACATAGGAAGCCATAATGACAACACGCAATTTGAATGAGGACACATAACTCTTTATAAAAACAGAATAGAAATACAGGACACAATTCGGAAAACATACGCAGAGCGACCCCGCATAAATGCGCACGGTATTGTGATTTGCCGGGAGGTCTCATCCTGAATCATACTCAAGGTCCAAGACGACGTATTTACATAGTCGTATGCTATAAAGGCGACAGCACCAGCTGCTTGGGCGTAGACAGCCTTTGTAACAAAACTGCAACCCCTGTGCAGTGGTAAAGCATGCGAATAAGGAGTTACCCGCGGATTGCAAACGCTATGTTGTTGCTCACCTCTAACGAATTTTCAATTGGTGAGCATGCACTAGGGGGCACTGTCGGGACCAGCTTGGTGTAAAAGAACGTGGAATTCTAAAGCATAAATGGAAAACGGTAAATACTAGCTCAGAGCCAATTTTTGCCGTCGATAAGTTGTAAAGGGAGTCTGTAACATGTGGTTCCAGTAACTGCAAGTATACGTAGTCCGCAGTCGCAGCTATCGCGGCCAGCATGACTAAGAAAAGATAACAAATGCACAGGGAATGATTTACAAGACAAAAAGATGGTGATATACCACAACGACCGCCAACAGTGCACCGACACACATAAAGATATCATTTCCAAGCAGTCCCGAAACGTTTAGTGTCGATGCGGAAGCACAGAACGGTACTGTAATTGGTGCCAAATCAAAGAAAAGTGGTTATTTGTAACAGACACTCGGACGTGGGCAGCTCCCCCTGGACATGCCTAGGCCCTGAAAGGGAGTGAGGAATTGACACTTTCTTGCGGAATGGTTCCGCAGACCATCCGGTGATTGGTTGAACACTCACGTGAGTTACGATAGCGTCTGCGTATCTTGTTGAGTTGAAGTTCCTCAAAATCGTGTTCAGGCGATATTCCCAGTCCTTGAGAAGCCGGGAGGTTGCCACTATGCAGCTTAGCCAGGTATGAAATATTAAAATAAGTGCATTTTACGCGACTGCCTACCATAACATAGCATGAAATGCCCTCTTGATTTTTGATGTGTTTCATAGAAAGAGAGACGATATCTCTGCAACCTCCTAAAAAGTGAACCTTATCCATCACTTTATGCCGACTAGAAAGGTCGGGATGGCAGGAATTTTCAAGGGACATGATCAACAGGATTTTCGTTCGCTACATTCTAATTCACTATAAGTTTTTTTGACAACCACTCCATAATATGAAGGCATTAGCACATAGAAATTTTTGGTTCAGACTGCCCAGTTTAGGAGAGTAATGCAAAACGACATATTAAACAGCTGCGATGAGCTGATGACCAGGATAAGGGAGTATGTGAAGGTAAGTGAAAGTACAATTATCCTTTGTGGAAACATCCGGCAACAAATTAAAACTTCAGGATTTCTCACTGTTGTAAGCCGCTGGAGGACCAACTGTCAATGCTAGTAAGTCAGATATTGCAGTGCTGGCATGTCTGTGAGTAAGCATGCTGAGTTGATGAAGGGAGAGCTAACGGCAAGTACTGGCGATATTAAGTTGGGCCTGACAATAATTAAACGTTATTCCCAATGTATTTTTTTCAGGACTGTCATTACCGTCTGTCTTTTGGGTGGCCTTTATTTTTTCCCGTGTTTGTTTTAACTAACCACGGCAATGGCTATGCCGTTACGTTTTGGTTTTTTGGCTGCTACAAATGCATGCATGGGCAGATTTTATCCGCATGCTGGCCAACTAGCCAGCACCCCTTCAGACAACAGAATCGTAGTTTGATTCTTCCGTCTGGTCTTCAGTCTAGCAAAATCTTAAGATGTATGCATTTTCGTTTACTTTCTTATGTAAGTCAGTTTAAGTCAGTTTATTAAGGGAAGGAGGCTTTCGCCCTTGAGCACCCTATTCATGTCGATAAACAGAAATAAAGTCATCAATTACATCAGCCAATGCGAAAAGTTAAGAAGTTAGTGGTAAGTGTGAGCAAGGCGCAAACTGCCGCCGCTAAAACAATCATTATTGTATGTACAGTAGGTTCTCAACAAATGAGCGTCTAGTCATCACTTAAATGATTTAACACTGTCGGAAAGAACGACGGCATCAGGGAGTCCATTCCATGCCCCGATGACCCTGTGTGAGAAGGCCTTCCGTCGGACGTCCGAATGAGCCCGCTTCCTTTGCAGTTTGAACGGATGACCACGCAGACGGTCAGTCCGGGCCAATTCAACGAATTCATCAAAGTCTAGGGCACACTCATGGCTTCTGACAATCCTGTAGGTTTGAATGAGATCGCCGCGCAGTTGCCTGTAATTTAGAGGAAACAGATTTAGTTCAGTCAGCCTGGTTTCGTAAGGCAAATGATGAAGATTCTTGACCATCTTCGTAGCCATCGCCTGTAATCTATCCAGTCGTTGATAATCTTTCTTTAACCACGGTCGCCAGGCCTGGACTGCATACTCTAAGTGAGACCGGACGAATGTCCGATAGGATTTTCCGAACAGCTGTTTATCGATCTGCACAAATCCTCGCCTCAGCGCAAATAACACCCTTACCGCACTTTTGGCTGCCCTTTGACACCGTGAAGATGGTTTCATCGAGGAGGTCATTAGGACTCCCAGGTCTTTCTGTTCCACAACATTTGAAAGGGACTGACCACCAAGGACATATTGAAAGGAATCGTCCTCCTTACTGGTCTGTCTGGTGCGGAGTCTCAGGACCACACATTTGTCCACATTAAAATTGAGGAGCCAGCGAGCTGACCAACTGTTTAAGCGGTTGAGACTGTCTTGAAGCGCGTACCTGTCTGCATCAGATCTGATGGGTCTCCACAGCGTAACATCGTCAGCAAACATAATGGCACTGCATCCCAGGTCGTCGACGCAGTCGTTAATGTAAACCAGGAATAGCAACGGTCCTAAGATGGAGCCCTGGGGTACACCACTTAGAACGGGGGTAGGAGTTGACCTTGAGGCCTCAATGCACACGGTTTGCGATCTCCCGGTAAGAAAATCTGTTATCTATGTCAGCAGCCTTCCTCTTATCCCAATTTCAGAAAGTTTGTAGATAAGGCGTTTGTGTGGGACGCTGTCGAACGCCTTCTTAAAGTCTGTGTATATGACATCAATCCTCCCATCCTCATCCAGTGCGCGAGTCCACTGCTCCGTCGAGAGCAATAAACTGGAAAGACACGAGCGGTTCTGTCTAAAGCCGTGCTGCAGGTCTGAGATTAAATGGCCCTGCGCCAGGAACTCCATAGTTGCTTTCTTAACTATGGCCTCCATTATTTTACAGCAGATGCAGGTTAGACTAACAGGCCGGTAATTGTTAGCATACGTGCGAGCCCCGCCCTCGTATATCGGAAAGATATTTGCTGTCTTCCATTCCGATGGCAACCTCCCTAATTCGAATGAAGAGCGGAAGATGTGCGCCGGTGGTTTGGAAAGTTCATTCGCCAGTTTCTTCAAGAATTTGACCGGAATATTGTCCGGACCCGAGGACTTTGCTTTTTTGAGATTTTTCAGCTCCCTTTCCACGGCAGCTGCCGGGAAGAGTATGGAGTCAAGCACGGGACCAACAGTCTCAAGAGGATTGCCGGCACTGCGACAGCGAAACTCTGTTTCTCTAGTAAAAACGGAGTTAAAATACTGTCCTAAGTGTTCGGCTTTCTCGTTGTTCTCAATGATCTCTACACCATTACCATCCTTCAGCACCGCGACCGGGTCCTTATTTTTCAGTCTACTGTTCAGATAGTGAAATAAAATCTTAGGCTTCTGTTCAGCCTGTCGTATAATTTTGGATTCATACTCCTTCCGTGCCTGACGGTTACATTTTTTGACGGCGTTTCGTTGACGACGAAATTCTTCGAAATGCGCTGGTGACGCAGTTTCCCTGAATATTTTCCATCTTTTGCTTTTCTTCCGTAGCTGCTTGCTTAGGTCCCTAGTTAACCAAGCAGGTCGACTAGTTGTTTTTTGTACTTTAAGTGGACAACAGCGCCTAATCAGATCGAGTGAAATCGTTTTAAAAGATCTCCAGTCGTCCTCCGGATCTCCCCTGAATATTTGGTCCCAATTCACGGACAGCAATTCGTTCTTCATCATATTAAAATCTCCCTTCCATATATTAGGTTGGCCCTCTGTTCTCTTCTGGCGTTTAGAGAAGAGCGAGTAATCCCATAGTAGCGTAGTATGGTCACTTTTCCCGAGAGGTGCATTGGAATACACTTCGTCGATATTAGAGAAGTCTTTAGTGAAAACTAGGTCTAGACAATTTGCTCTCTGGTTCTCTCGAAATCTTGTTGGTACCTTCACATGTTGCGCCAGAGGGCGATCGAGTGTGAGGTCCAGTAGCTTATTGCTGAAAGAGGCTGGTCCACCATTAACTGCCATAGTTTCCCACTCTATTGCAGGTGCGTTGAAATCCCCAGCAATAAGTACCTCTTGGTGGCTAGCTACGTCTTTGACTAAACCAAGGAGCGACTAATCAGCTGCACTTAGAAGATTTGGTGGTCTGTAAATCGCCAGAAATTCTAGATTTTGTGCATTGCTCTTCTTTATCTTTATCCAGACGGATTCATATTCAAGGGATGGGGTGTGGACTCTTTCAACTGCTGAAATTCCTTCCCTTACATATACGACTACCCCTCCGCCCTGCCTATTTTGACGGTCTCTACGAAACAGCTGGTAACCCGGTATCGAAATCTCAGAATCCATGATTTCGGCTTTAAGCCAAGTTTCCGTTATGGCGATGACGTCGGGGATTTTTTTCCGGTACTCTCGCTTTGAGTTCGTCGATTTTCGAAACGAGACTTTGAGCATTGGTATACAAAAATATCAATTTAGCACGAGCAACCCCGGCATACTGGCGTTTATCCATTTCTTGGGATTGAATGCAAAAGCCGGTCGGAGCTGATCGGGATGAACTGCTTTCCATCACTCCTAAGCTGTTAGAGTTATGGGCTTTCTCCAGAGGAATGGCCTCTGGACGCGTATAATTTTTCCGTCCACTATTCGGAGATTTGTCTCGCCCAGACTCGACCGCCTGAGGACTTCCAATTTGAGCCCCCTCCATTTTTCTCGCTCCGCGGGTGAAAAGTCCCGCTGAAAAAAAAAACTGATGGATGGGCGTGTTTAAGCGCAGCTTTCCTGCTCAAAAGTAGCTGTGCTTGTTCGTCATTCTCAAAGACAATTTTTAACGGTCTCGGTCGGTCTGGATCTTGTTTTGAGTCTTTAATTTTGCCCATCCTGAAAGCCTTAATACTGTGACTTTTTCGTCTCTTATTAAGATCGATTTGAGATATTCCTGGAATATTTCTATGTCATGCTGTATTCTGTCCTTTGGAGTGTCGGAAACAGACTCAGGCATGCCCTTTATAACAATGCATTTACTGCGATCAACTAGACGGCCTTGTGGTATAATCATATCTACAGAGTCTTCATCGCGTGCATCCCGGCTACAACCTTCCATCGATTTAGGAAAGTTTGATTCAGCAGGACTAAAGCATGACTGCCTGTTTACTACGATCTTTTGATCATTTTTCGTTTTCAGCGGCGCGATTTTCGTGTGCTGCGTAGCCAACTCTTGTTCCCTCGTCTGACTCTCTGTGTCTTTTTGAGGTACCCTGAGATTTCTTTTTGCTCGCTGAGATCGCGTCTGACCGCGCGTTTTTCGCCCAAGACACTGGGTGTCATTCCTATCAAGCTCTAGCGACCTACTATTTTCTTTCTCCTCCGTCGACACAGCCGAGGAAGCCGTGTTTGCGTAAGTTCGCTCGCTTTCATTCTCTTTGGATGAATTGCCAGGGAGATTCCTCAGCTTCTCCATCTCCACTTTAAGGCCCTTTATCTCCCTCTCCATTTCCGCAAATTTTTGAAGGAGTCCGAAACATGTCGTACAGGCTTCGTCTTCGTATTTGATATCCATACAACTTACTAGGCTCCTTGCTCGTTTAGCGGGAGGTGACTTAACAGCGATATATAAAGATTTGGACTGATCTAACGTCTAACATCTACGTTTACTACTCTGTTACCTGTGAACGTCTTTGGAATATATCTTATCGGTTCTTTCGCCGAAGGTGTACGTGGTGCAGCTGTAGGTGTACGTGCCGGTGCAGCGACCAAAAAATTGAAGATGGCACCGACGGGTTGGTGTCGCACATTTCGGACAGCTTCCGACGTAGAAACGACTGACCGATTGTGTCGGACAAGTCATGATGTCCATACAGGCGAATGAGTTTTTTTATTGGCAGGAGGAGTTTAAGGTATGATGCAACAGTAGATAAGGCAAGAAAGGGTGTTCCGTTGCAGACTACAGACGATCAGTCTGGTTAAGGAATGCTGTCGTCCTGTTTTCTTTGCAGCCGGTAGCGAGTGCAGCACGGCAGGAGGAGTTATGTAGTGTGTTCGCAAGAGAGGGTTGTAGGTAAAAATGTCAGCGTTTGCGAGAGGGGGGACACAAGATTTCAGAACTGTTGTACGTAAGCTTTTGAGTGATGCAGCACGCATTGTAAATAGATCCATATCCTGCCTGTGGCAGCTACATGTAACCGAAATAACTTGTATTGCCCCTGTAGCGAGTGACCTGCCGGACTGCGCAGTCATACTAACTACTGTCTGTGTCCGGTATTATATTAAGTGCATTGACTTTATGAAGCTAACTCACTGCTGTTGCCTTGTGATGCAAGAGACTTATTATGCTCAGCCGTCATGTCTTATATGGAGTCCGAAAAACAACAAGCTTATCTGCTTTACACAGAGAATTCTACGTACATAACCCCAATTTCGCAAACGAGGAATGAAGCACTCTCAGGAGACTTTTATTCTTAAAGTAGCCAAACAGATACATAAACCACAATTCCCAAAGTAAGCGTTCCTTTTGTCTTGACAATCACGGGTAACCGTTGTTTCGTCGATGTCAGGATCGTAGAGGTTAGAATTATCAACTAAGGAGTATATTTGACTTTCAAAGTCAACCCCCAAAGTAAAATAGACAAAGGCCAATCACTTATTGCAATTATTCACAACACACAGTGGACCGCTCGGTGCACTGGTGGGGATTGTGCAATGACTAAATCAGCCCAGGTCTGAATGCCCTACGCGTTTGAAACCCAGTTGCCTTTTTGCGCATCGTAGAGGGTCGTTTTCCTACTGGATTTGGTCATTTTCAGTTGCTTCGAGCCTAAAAATTTTTTGAATATTGAAATTCTGAGGAAATAGGGAAAAGCGCACACGCTATAACTGTAAACTACTTCATGCGCTAATCACCGTTCTGCGCCCATCACGTTGTGGGGCGTACACTGGACATCGTCGTGCACAACCGTCGAGCTGACGGACACTCAACCGTTGATGACCACTTTCCTCACGAATCTACCGACGCAGCACGATGTGTATCTAAGATGTTATTTGCTGGAATAGCTTATTAAAATTCTTGGGCAAATACTTGTTTTAATATGAAGTATATCGATGGATGACGGTGGATGTGGAAGCTCCAGTCCTCCAGGTACCCTTATTTGAATGAATCCCCTCACATACCATTTATGTTGTTTGATGAAGATGCACAAACACCATAGTTTGCAAATCATCATGTAACAAGTAACCGCTTTAACGATAATTTGGAAATGGAAGTGAAATTTTAGTACAGAAATGCGTTGTTGGCAATGTTACAAGCAGCACTGGGTGAGTAACAAGTTTAAAGTGGTCTCGCATTTGTAAACATGCCAGGCAGCCGCATCACAGTCGCACCTCCATGAAATGGGGGACAGAAGCTCAAAATGAATCCTATCCATGGTTTTGGATAATAAAGGAGATGGTTAGGTGACGATAGTTTTGGACACGTTAACCATGTTAATATGTCAAGCATCGTGGAGTACAGTGCTAGAAACCAAGGTGTCTGTGTATACTTTTATGCCCCTCGCCTGGCTCCGACACCACATCGGTTCCGTTTTACTGAGGCTCGCTTTCGGACGGATTTCCTCTGCGGAGGTCAGCCCAGTGGGAACGCGTGAGAGGAAGATTGTAGTGAGAAGTGAGTCAGCGATCTCTCTTCTTGTTTTAATCCCCCGACTCTATGTGGTGCAGTTGTTGCCGAGAGTTCGCGGCCCTACCCAGAACTGCTAATACAAACGCCTTGTGATCTCGTGCATATTGAGTTACACGTTTTATTGACACCTGTGATTGCCTTTCAGTGTTAGTGTATAGTCAATGCATCGCGAGATCCATCCAGCACTCATCAAGACGGGTGTACGCTACATCCATGCGACTGACTGTTTCCGATCTCAACCGACTTGACATAAAACAGGTCTGGTTTCCTTTATAAATGATAGAGTAAGATACCCTTTTGTAGCTTGCAACGTATATTAGAATACGGTTTCAGGTCGATACAAGCGGGCTTCCGCTAGGTTTAACTTTTTATCGACTCTGACTGCATCGATGTGAAAGCGTTCCTCTAATATGCTTCTTCTTTACTGTCAGTTTTTGTGGAAGTAAATATTTCGCACTGTACATCATGCTACTCGAATTACATGAGTATTGATATGCGAATGTGCTAAGTTACTTTCTGTCAAAATTTTTCTCGTGAAACATTTTGCTACCGGAATATGACACAGGGTGTCGTAATTGGGATATATGAAAGAAGTCTCTCAATATGTTGACATAAATAGCACCGCCCTCGGGCCGCCTTTTGAGGTGCCCTCTATAAAATTAAGTAGGCTGTTATTAGTGCTAGTTAAACCTGGGAAGGGAAAAACTTCTTGCGCATATTCAGTCCTTTGAAAAATGTCAGTAACTTCGAGTCACAGCTGCACCTCGCCTGCGCTGCAAATGACGTTTGGTAGTGTTTCGGTGAGTCTCCATTCAGAGAGGATTTTAAGGAGTAAGCCGAAATCTCAGTACTCTGATTGGAATTGATATAACACTATATACACTTCATAGCCGTTGGAATTCGGAAAATCGTCGGTTCGATTTTGCCCTGAGGATCTGTTTTCCGGAGACGTGAATTTCATACCATTATAGTCTGTTACGACAAAACCTTTACTTTGACTAACAACATAAAAGCATGCAGTTAATTTAAATTTGAGCATCACAACCTGGAATTCCCCCTCTGCAAACAATCATGGAAGAATGTAAAATCGAGAAAGGTGGTTTTCGTCTGCTTCCGTCTTGATTTACATATCTGATCTACAAAGTCTGGTGTTATTTTTAGTAGTTAGCGTGATCTGTTTTGAAAACCAGGAGTGCGCCATCAGAATTAACCCAGCAGATCGATCGACCGTTGATAGATGGCAGTTGTGGTGTTGGTTGCAGGACACCCTCAGCAGTCAGATAGGGAAGTGTGGAGACGTTGGAAACGGCCGGGAATTGGAGTTGAAGTAAGTTTGTTGTGGTTATGCGGTGTGAGTGGATTGTTCCTGTCTGTGCGCTACCATCGTCGGGTGAGATCCCAAGTTGTGGGGAGAAAGAAAAAAGGAACCAGCTTGAGGATTTATTGTGCACAGAACCCGGAGTTGTCCTCTCAGACGGTAGTGACCGCTGGCTAGACCAGGGCTGGTGTTGACTGCGTCCAGTCATGCCTGAGAGTCCCCGAGACGGTGGTGGTAGCCGCTTTTGTAGGCTCCTAGGCCAAGCTCAAGTGGTGTCCAGTCAGTGTGTGTTGCATTTGCCGAGGGGTGGTGTCGCAGTGGCTTGTTTTGCTGGTTTCAGGGGGTGGCGCGTTCAAGTGGCGCATGGGCAGCTGCGACTGCGCGGATACAGGTATGCTCGGGCCGTTAGTCATGTGACTTCAGGTAAGTTCGTCTGGGACGGCTCGCTGCAAGGGGCAGCGAGGTCTTGAACAATGGCGCCAGACCAGTCATGATGACAAGCCACTACAAGTTTTGGAACAGCATTGTAAGAGTTACAGGAAGTATTTCCATCTGGAAAAGTTGCCTATCTTGCCGAAGAGCTCGGGGGAGTATCGTTCACAGTTTTTGCTACTAGCCACTAAAGAATGGGGGGCTAGGTGCAAGATGCTAGCAAAGAATATAATTAAGTGATCTCACTAGCAGGCCACTGTCGGAAATATTTTTCGTCATTTAGTAGGCCGTAGGTTTTGTTTTCCCAGTCCATTCTGTCCAGAATTGATGTGAAATAACTTTTTTACTGACAGAACTGTGGCGACTTTATGCACTATGAGGCGTCAGAGTACTGACTGTCGTTATATGCTGAAGAATACAGCAGGCTTATCATAACAGCATTTCGGGTTACGCATGTTTTTGTGTAGATTGGGCCTAGGCGCTAAAAATGACGTCAACTATCCGAAAGGTCAGAAAGTAAATAAATAGTCATTAGAATATACCTCTTGTTTTGAAATTACCCTGAACCATGGTCTTCAAATTACTTTCCGTTGAACAACTCATTTTACTTCGCAGAACATTTTAGATTCTTCTTTGAAATGGATGTTTTGGGAGTTTCCTCCGTCAGGCCTGCAGAGCAGAAACTCCATCAGCTGGCCCTGTCGGAAGGAAATCTTTCTTCGTAGTACTTTTCGGTATCACTTAATTAAAACGTTGAGTAACTGATTAACCTGTTTTCCTTGTATTTGACCTTTCTCGGAAGTAATACCTTCATGGACGGGTCTCTCGCAGATCAGATTAAAAGTGCGCCAATTAAGCTAAATTGCCTAATTCAGATGAAACCAAGCCAACTTTTCACGTAAATTAACGCGGTAGAGAGTTCCGAAGATCACAATAACTCCTATCCAAGTTTTGCTTTTATTGAGACTACTAAATACTCACGCTCGCTGTATAACACTTCGACAGTCAGTGCTGACGATGTCCACCGTGTGCTCCACACCAAGGTGGAGCAGGCACAATGACCTGCACGTGAACTAGTTTATAGTAATAGTAGGCTTGCGCTGCATCTACCGCTCTCTCTCCCCCTCCCCCACCAGGACATGGTGCCAAGACAGAGTCAAGAAAACCGAAGGCGGAGGAGGGTGAAGGCGGATCGCACGGTCGGGCCAGCAATTTGACGCCCCACTCCACGCCCCCTGGTGCACACAGAAAATGACCGGGATTCAAATTAACAACAAAAGCGGCTGACACGGCCACCGCTGCCTTGTGGTTAGGTTTTTAAGCCAAAGCGCTAGAGGAGACAACCTTGAACAAACAATCCGAGCGGCTGTTGGGGACCTGCCCGTATTCGAAATTGCCAAGAAGCCTCATAAAACATGTTCGATCACAGTACTACGACCCATGCTACGGCGTCCGCGGGAACCGAGGCGCTACGCAACCCTGGTCCACTGGTGCGGACGAATAGTATGCGAGCTGGACTACTCAATCGTGGACGGACTCTTGGTATTGGATGCTGGAATGTACGAACGTTCCTGGACCCTGATACCCAAAGTCTGACCGCTCGCAGCCTTTATCAGTACAACCTGGATGTCTCCTGTCTGTCTGAGGTACGACTCCCTGACTCAGGATCCCGTGAAATAAAGATCCCGGGAGTCGAATCACACTTCACGCTGTACCACAGCGGCTCCCGCGATTCCTCTGGTCGACACGGTGTGGAGATCGCCCTATCACAACAAGCGGACCTCGCGCTACTAGCTTGGGAACCATTCAATGACCGGATGGCCTACGTGTGACTGAAGGGTCACTTCACGAACATCTCAATCGTCGCTGTGTACGCACCAACTTCGGCTGCCGAACAGCGCGATAAAGAGGCGTTTTACTCTCATTTGAAAGCGCTAGTTGAAAGACTGTCTCGCCGCGATCTGCTGATTGTTGCTGGCGATTGGAATGGTCAAACTGGACCTGACGACCCCACAACCAGTCATCTTCTTGGCCGCTTTGGGCTTGGTTCCCGATGTGAAAATGGCGAGAGATTGCTGAACTTCGCAGATCGAAACCGACTTGTCACCAACACATGTTTCCAGCATCGCAAAAAACAGCTGCTGACCTGGTATTCAAACGACGGTCGTACGGCCAGTCAGATTGTCTACATACTAGTCAGCTCAAGGTTCCGCAGCTGGGTTCACGATAGCAGATCGATGCGTGGTGCCCGAACTGGTAACGCCCATGGGTCGGACCATATCCTCGTCCGTACACGCCTAAAAGTTCATCTTTCATCCGCACCAAAATGCCGCGTCCTAGACGCTTCAATGTCGCAAAAAACCCGCAAGCCAGCGCTGCCGAGGCCCTAAGCAGGGAAATCCGGACCTGTTTTACGACCCGAGCCGACGGAGAAGTCAGTGGTCGTCACTGAAGACATCAGTCTATGGGGCAGCGGAGAAAATCCTTGGATACACCCATCGACGCCGCAGTGACTGGATCAGCGGAAGAACCCTGCAGTTGTCTGCTCAGACGACTCGAGCCAGGCTCCGTAACGATGGCTGCTTCCGCCAACTTCGGAAGATGACGGCAAAATCGGTCAGGGGTGACCGGAAGCAATATTGGGCTGAAATAGCGACATCCATTGAACAGGCCTCGAACGTTGGTGACACTCGAAAGCTCTACCGTTTGATTCGCCAAGTTAGCGGTAAGCCCTCTACACTGAGTGACTCTGTTCGCTATGTGAACTGCGGCTTTATTGCTGACAAATCGGCCAAAGTCGAGCCCCTGGCGTGAGCACTTTGAGCACCATCTCAACTTCGATACCCAACCTACATCGCCCTTGCTCTCCTCCTCAGCGGAGTTTCTTCCCTCTCTTACCTATTCAACGCCATGCGATCCCCCCTCAGAGGAAGAAGTCGCCGATGCCATACGAAAGTTGCGTAACAACAAGGCACCCGGAGAGGACGGTATACCCACTGGAATTTGCAGGTCTTGTGTCGACACTGGCGCCCTTGCTCCATAAGGTGATTGAATATGCTTGGAGAAACGAGGTTGTTCCTGATCACTGAGGCTTAGGCATCCTTGTACCTATCCTCAAGAAGGGAGACAAGACGAGATGCGAGAACTACCGCAGCATAAATCTCATCGGCTTTGCTGCGAATATCTTCGCTATTGTCTTACTCAGGCGATTCCAGGGTGTACGTGACTCAAGGACGAGGCCCAACCAAGCCAAAACTCGTGCTGGACGTGGATGCACAGGTCAGATATTCACACTGAGGCGCATTCTTGAATTTCACCATAGCTACCAACAACCGATGGCCGTCTGCTTCGTTGACTTTGCCGCCGCGTTCGATTCCGTTCACCGTGAGTCCCTGTGGCGGATAATGGCGCTAGATGGTGTACCGGCAAAAATCATCGCCACGATCAAGGCCTACTGTCGCTCCACTACTG
The DNA here is from genome assembly GCA_902702965.1 of Spirometra erinaceieuropaei. Classification (NCBI taxonomy): domain Eukaryota; kingdom Metazoa; phylum Platyhelminthes; class Cestoda; order Diphyllobothriidea; family Diphyllobothriidae; genus Spirometra; species Spirometra erinaceieuropaei. The sequence continues at coordinate 781,204 of CACRXP010000207.1, read as the reverse complement.
CGAGAATCCTGGTCCGCAACAATCTTTCTCAACCGTTCGGTATTCGGTCTGGCGTCCGACAGGGTTGTATCCTGTCACCCATACTGTTGAACTACGCTATTGACTGGATCCTCGGGAGGGCCCTCGCGACAGTGACGGCGTTGAATTTGCACCCGGACATCGACTGAGTGATCTCGACTATGCCGATGATATCGCCTTACTTGCTTCAAGTTTTAGTGATCTGCAGTCTATGGTGTCACGGGTGAACG
>CACRXP010000207.1:736058-767984 GCA_902702965.1 Spirometra erinaceieuropaei | reverse complement strand
TGCTGTGCGCTTTCATTCGTTACCTATGTTATGCAGAGACGGGCTGCAGTTGAAAAGCCGTCACGAAATTTATTGGCCCCAATAAATTCTGCTGTACATGCTTGTTTTCAATTCATACCCGGGAAAAAATGCTTCAAATATTAATAAAACGTCAAAACTGTACACCCAAATATCGAGGGAACTAAGAAGTAAGATATTCATATATACATATATATATATGCAAATGCTAAGTCGGCCCAAACCTACGTTGAGCCCCACTCGTCGTCTTTCTTCTGGCCTCAGCCTCATTAGAATCATCTCCCTTCTGTTGTGCAGCCATGAATGTGCGCGCAAAGAGGCATGCGCGCGCACCAGAACGCATAAATTTTTCAGCAGCATCAACATTTTAGCGTTTACCCAAAATATACCAGTCGACCACAACGGAGATATCCGCCATAGGCCTGCGCACTTCCCATACGAACAAATGAAGACCTGGGAGGGTCTCCCGGGGCTAAGGGTGGTGGTGGCGATGAGCAACGCTGAGGAGGGTCTTACCGACGATGGAAAGGCGCTCGACGCCCGACTGATTCCGACGCAAACGCGGGCCAGCGTAACATGTTCTGCTGAATAAGCGAAATCCGCGCCGATCTCCATTACCTCTTGTAGCGGAGCGTTTTTTGCTCAGAAGGAGGAGGAGGACGAGATCTTGACACAGGGTTCGCGGTGGGAGAAAAAAACATAATGAAGGGCGGGACTACGGTCTTCAGTAATAATTTCGAAAGATAGGAAACAGTACAGCAAAGGTCTACTCGATTAGGTCATATATTGCATGCTCACGAAACCGGTAATAATATAAAATTTGGCCGAAATCATACTGCGGCTTTTTAAACCAGGATGTGTAACTAACAGCTATCGACGGTTCGACTAAGAGCAAGGTGGTTGTAGATAAAAGGTTTAATATCTCTGATTTCAAGTTGACTTTTTTGGAAAAAACAAGCGTTTACGATATGACTAACAATATTTTATCTCAGAAGAACTAATCGCAGCGATCCACACTCATATTTTGACTGTGCACTTATTCGGCCGCAAGAAACCGACCCTTAAAACAACAAAATACCGGGCAATCACCAAAAGTAAGCGGGTTTCTTAGATCCACACCTGTCCAGACAGCGGTCGACCGATAAGCGTTAGAAATAAATATGTGACGGCTGAGCACTTCATTTCAACAGAGTTCTAGAGACTGTTTTACATTCGGCGACCATACATATTTTCGTGGTTAATCCACGTTGTGGTTTACGGTGCGAAAAAGATAGTGTATTCTGCACTATCATTAGAATGACTGGTACATAATAAGTACGCAACACGTAATGTAACTGAGCAATAGAAAGGGTTTATCCGTTACTTAAGCGCAGGTTTAACACGCTGACCGTTAGCCTGTTCATCAATTTACAGTTACTTATGGATATAAACTTATTTTAATTTATCTAAATGTTCTTACTTAAACGTAGTCTGGAGAAAAAGTGTTTGTGTTTAGTCTCTACCAAGAAAAATAGGTCAATTTGTTTTTCATCAGCAGTCAATCTATGATTTGAAATTTTGAAGGTTATTCCGGAATGATTTTTAATTAGCTTAATTTGACACTTTTAAAGAATGTCGACGCATATTCAAATGTAGACCTTAACAATCTGACGCTCATGTTTGTTTAAACAAATCAAAAGTTTTACATATTACTACATTCGACAATAGGTTAATAGTAGATGAATAACCGGATAGATTTCGAAAAAATAGATGAATCGAACTAGAAAAGTAGGAAAGCGCTTTCCATGCGACGATTTTATAGTCAGCCTCATGTCTTCATTACACTTTTTCAATAGGCAGTTAAAGCATACCCTTTTGTAGGCCAGCTGTTGCCGATTAGATAATTTTTATTTAGTCGTACTGGATAGTTCACAAGCTCTTAGAAGTTCACAGTTTGTTCTAACCATTCGAATGTTAAAAGGGTACTTAAATAAGCAGAGATAATAAATTACAACTGGCAACGGCCCACTACCCCATACAGAAGGATTACTAATGAGGAAAGACGGCACAGTCCGTTAGAGAAAAGCTAGATACATTTGCTTTTATTTGGACTTTGTGATTTTAATTTAGCTGCCCTCAAGACGCTAACAGCCTTTAATTGGGTATGAGGCTATCGGTTTCTCTCAGCAAATGATTATGGGTAGCTCTTTACTCCCAACTTTCCCAGAATTGGTTTAGTTCTTCCCTCTTGGAAATTGACCGAAACAAAGCAAAAAACGTAAAGTCATAGCGGAACATCTCACAGATGAAAACAGTATAAGAGACCGAGTTCGGTATCTTCACGTCATCCTGGGTGAATGTCCTCTATAGGAAAACTCAACGAGGCCGATGACGGTGCGATTAGACGACCCCATCCACATTGAAAAGAAGTTAATCGTCGTCTACCGGATATGATAAAGTAGGGGATAATGTGAGTTTTTTTATGAAACTAGTCGTCGAGTGCTGATTTTGATCTGAGAGTCATGAAAACCATGAGGTGAGATAGGAGTAGTAGGTGTGGGCTGACGGCTCAGTCAGTCGTCATATTGAACTCCGAAACGCATTCACAACTTTGATAGCGCGTACTTGCAGAACACCAGGGGTAAGGAAACCTGGATGAGTTAGTAACACAGGCGCTGATTTACGATGCGCAGTTGACGTGGACATTCATCTAGACAGTGAAAATCACGTTCACCAATCGGAGTGTGGGCGCTGCGCTGGACCCAACAGTAACCGTAGATGCAGAACCGAACCTGCCTTTTGAAAGGTCAGATGTCCACAAAACATCGCTTTGTGTGATAGGCGTATTGGAAATCGAGTTTTCACCAGTTTTCGAAATTGCCACCTGTACTGAACACATACTAAATGTACGCACATTTAGAACGCTGGAGATCCAAGACTTCACTTAAGGTCGTTTATTTAAGCAGCACTGATAAAAACGACGAGGTTAAAGTTACCTCGAGTCCCATGCTCCAAATATAATATTCTGCATCTTTCATCTGATTAATATCCATGACCTATGACTTTCAAGGCTATTTGCTAGGGGTAAAAAGTGCTGCTAACGTTTATTCGTGTGACTGGCACAGGCCTGTTTTGTAGGAGTCCGCTGATATCCCTGCGAATAGCGTTTGTTAAGGCAATGTTTATATGCAACTTAAGGACTTAGCTTGTATGTTCAGCTTAAATAAGCAGCCTTAAAGAATTTCCTAATTATTTGCTTTACTTCAGTTGTCACGGCTACAGTGGCTTCTCGTTGTCAAATTTAAACATTTGTACAACTCAGAAGAGTATGAGTCACTGAAACAAGAGTTTTATTGGCCTAATTTTCGGATTTACGCACGAATACATCACTCGGGGCATTCGCCGACAGTCGCAAGCGTGTTTCCGTCCTTGGATCTTTCGATTTAAACCGCAATTCCGACGACAGCCAACGCCTATTTTCAACGCTGAAGAAGGGTCCATGACCCGAGTAGAGTGCTTCGATTTTGAAGTTTAACTGGATAGAAAATCGGAAAAAGTTTTTTTTCATTAGAGTATACGGAGTAAAATCTGTATGCAGGGATTGCTTGAGAAGCCGATCGTACGGGGTTTTGTCCACATATCTGCGCAGATTAATTCTGAAAGAACTCCAAGGTTTTTATCTGGAGAAATCGTAATTCCGCAGCCTGATCTGTGCCCCATAAGGTAAGAGTACATGTTTGAAAATTGTACGTTTGCAAACATAAGAAACATTAGAAGGAGTCTACACGACCGTGAAACTCAAGACCAAAGATAACTGAGATTCTTTAGGAATTGTATGTGAGCAGCAAAGATAATATGCATTTAAGAATCGGAGTATAATTTGAGTTTCTGCGGCAGATCCGAGGACTTTATATTTTCTTCGCTGGATGCTGACAATCAGGAGAAATATCGTCCACTTTCCAATGTCAAAATTAATTTATCCGTCAAGGCACACAAATGCCTTGCGTGATGGGGTATACATAATGCGGAGATTCTCATTTGGGATGCACTAGTAACGTTTAATGCTTAAAAATCGCTAGTATTCCACAAATGATTCGGCAAATTAGTCATCAAAAGACGAAATAGCTCAAACAACTCGACAACGGCACCCATTGAAGTTGTCGATACTTACCCAGATTAAAAACTCTGATTCCTCCCGTTGAGCTATAAAAGACATAACTGGCGTTGCCTTGGAACGTGTAAATTCACATAGAAGCATTATAAAAGACAGTTAATAGATTTCTGCGAATGGCACGATGACAGTTTCATGCTTACGGTTTTATTGTATAGAAAGTGGAATTCAAAGACGTAGCTCTTCGGGGGTTTACATTTCTGTTGTCAACTCAAAAATGTAAACAAGGTGATCAAGAAACACTACTCGAAAACTCAAAAAATAAGAAAATTACTAATTTGGTCTTCGGTGGTCAGAAATTACCCAACTATCGGCCGGAACGTTCTGGAAGTCAGAACCAGGTATTCTGAACCTTGAATATTACGTCAAAACTTTACTGTTGACCTATGACTTCTGGCGGGGTTGAAAGTATTCAGTCGTAAAGACGTAGCCCTTATTTTGGTGCCCAAACCATAGGGTGGAAGATGCACGTTCCGATTAGGATTTAGAGCTACGTTACAGAGTCTAGGCGGGCAGGTAAATGGTGCCGAGGAAGGAAAGACCGGTAAATGCTGCAGATGGGGCCAGCATAACTGGAATGTCCGGTTCTAGTCTGTTTGAAATGAGGAAGCCGCAACGTAATCATAAGATGGGAGGAGCCAAGGCTATAGTCCAGACTGGCTTGCGACATTGTCAGTGCTCTTATTTTCCAGTAACACTGCGATAAACAACCGTCTGAACGGACTCCACAGAACTATCGGCACAGATGCGAATATGCATTTTTTCAGTCAAAGCACATCACTTAAGGACACGCCTGAGTCATTCTCGAAGGCTTTCTTCTCATTAGTTAGTAGAATCTCTGTTATTACGCTTTACTCAAAACCTCGTCAGTCGATATGGAAAGTTGTCTTGACGTGCCCTTTAAGTGTAGACGTGACGAAAAATTTGTGACAAGAGTTCGCTGCTTCGAGATTGCTTTTTCATATCTAAATTCACGCTACATACCCTATCTCAGTTAGGACGTCGTTTCCGATTCGGTGTCACAGTTGTAGTCTAAAAGGTTTTAATGAAACAACTTTGACATGAGTGGTTTCTTCTTCGAGAAACGATATACACGTATTTAAAAAATCATCGCCGTTAGCGACCGAAGGGATCCCTTCGAATGATATGTTTATACGCACTAAACTCCGGATTCTAGGCCACCCCAACTGTGTTTGCCTCTCAAAGTTGCCACGACTGAATGCTGAGAGGATCGTAGGAGCGGTAGTAGCCGCCTACTGCGCACTTAATGTTAAATTAATGAAAAGCGACCGAAAACTGAATAGCGTCTATTAACTGACTGATGTGGCTCTACAGACTATAAAATCACTGAGTGGCTTGCATAAATCAAGACGGTTTATACGCTTGCACAGAAAATAATATCGGGGCTATGAATCAAAAACGAGGCTCTGTTTGTTCCTCTCTATTGGCACGCTTTGTTCATCCGGAGAAGGAGGGCAAATGAGGTCCACGAAACTCAAAGGTGATTGTTATTATAAATCTGTTAAAGCCGAAGTATAGTACTATGAGCCAATACTTTTGTTGCAGATTGTCCAAATGCAGCGGTGTAGGTTCTGTTCACGAGTCCCTGCGCAAATTTGAGCTGCGTTCTCTCAACTTCATCCAAATAACTGCGTATTCTTTACAGTTTAATAAAAAATAGTCACTGTTTCCACTGTCTTACCGCAACAGGTTAAATTCAAGAATGCACAGAGTTTATTGGAGACCAACTATAATATGCACTTTTACAGTCGAATAGTTAAGCAACCAGGAAACAACCTCGCTGTTTAAACCATACGGAAGCTTGTTGCGTAAGAAGGGGTTCCGCTAATGGAAACACGGTTTTAGTAAGCATTCCATTATTAGTAGACGCCTGATACACAATGTCATACGAGCAAACTACTGGTGCAGAGGCAAACATGCAAACTTTTGTTACTCATTTGCCCTGTCAGGTTACTTTGAACTTGTTGACGTTGTTAGGGCATTCATAAACACTGTCGTTATGCGGCAGTATATGAGGGTTCCGTTAAACGTTTTAAGGAATACCTGAATAATCGAGTTTTGGCTTATTATGTCAGATCTGTGAAAAGTTCTCCAAAGACAAATAAGTTAGTGAAAAATACGTAATTTATACGTTGAAATTTCTTGATAGATAGTATTTTACTGAAAAAACGATGTAGGTCGGTTTATAGAGATGACTAATTGTACTGCAGTATACAAAACCTCAAGTTTGGATAAGTAAGAACACCAGCACTTATTTTAGTACGATCGGTCAAACCTAAATAATGGCCATTGCATCTATCCACCGGATTTATTGTTTTGTAGAATTTATTAAACCAGTCTCTAGGGTCTTGTAAGTAAACCTGTGTCGATGCCTCCTTTTCTGATTTTAAAATCTGCAATCTCCGTCCAACCTCGAACAGCCGCGGGAGAAGATCTTAAACAGTGATCTTGAGAAAGCCGAAACCAATCAGCAAGGGTTTCCTCCAGTTTTTTGGTGTTTTCGCGAGAAACAACCAAGAAAGTAGATAAAAAACACGCACACGCCATTTTCTTAAAACTTTTGTTTTTCCTTCTAGGAACCTCGGCTTGAAAGAAGGTTTCGTTGCTTTGAGTAACTGCTTCAGAGCAACTTTTTACTCGGTTGTTTGCTTCAGTTTGTACGCATGAAGAAATGAATAACTTGGTACGAGTGCGTAGGGGCTGCGAATATGCACCAGATAGAACGCAATAGAGAATGAAGACCTACGAAACCGTTGTGGTTTTTTTGACCAATTTTCTGCCAACGGACAGGCAGTCTCAACCACAGATACTTAAAACCTGTGACTTGGATCGTGTTTAGTTATCCAGTCAAGTGTTTGATTAAAGTAGCCGCGGGCTCAGGTCTTCTCGACTGCGATCGCAATATTGAAGTTACATGGGAGTAAAGTTTAGGCAGTTTGGTTGTAGGATAGAACATGCCAGTCCCGTTTAGCCTTTGAGTGCCAAACTTGAATCCTAAGTGCTGTCACGCAGAAACGCGCACAAACAGTCACAGTCATATTTGCTTTATGAAGTTCTTCGGCGATTCGGCTTATCAAGTTGCCCTGTCTCATTTGACTTGAGGTCGCCGGCTCTAAAGAGAAACCCGCGGGATATCTCGTCCGGATGGATTAACGAACACAAGGTATACTGCCTGTGTTTGATTGCAGCGTCTTAGGCATTCTCGACGAGAAGCAAAAAATTTAGTGACCAAACCTGCTCCAAGGCAGCGTGCACCGTATGTCTGCTAAAGTTTACCATCATCTTAGTCTACAAGAATCTGTTTATTCGCTTGTAGAGAGGTTTCAAGTCTTTGATTGGAACATGCTATCTTTTCCAGATCCCCTGAGATACAGTGAGTTACCTAACTCATGAAATGTTGGCTGGAATTCTGAAATGCGTTTTCGATTAGGAAGGATTACTTGGTCGCGGTTGTAATAATGACTGTCTTACCGCACACTCTTATAACATTTTGGACTTGGCAGGATGTCGGCTTTTAAATGCACTTCTTTTCAATCTCCTGTAGAAAGCATACTCGGTAAAAAATGACTACTTAAGTAGCATGCATTTTTCCCGTTGATTTTCGATGGTCTTGCAAATTCACAAATATTTTATAGAATCCATAACTAAAAATATGTTTTCTTTTAAATCAATCAATAGAGAATCATGTCTTCCTTATATTTTATACTTAAGGAAGGAGCATAATTAGATTTAAAAAAAAGTTTCTAATTATGAGACTTTTTAAGAACGCGATATGTCCATGTACATATCATCGTACCTGGCCGTTTACCACTGCTCCTCATGAAATGTACAACATGGTCCGCATCCCTTGCAAAATTTTATGGACCCTATATGATATCTATTTAATGACATAGAAAAATATGTGATTTTCTTTACGCGGAACGCATGCACCTTGCAGACTGAAATTACTAAGCGCTAATGCAACGAATGATCAGGCTCCAAATTATTCAGCAATTGGAAAACTTTTTTTAAAACCTAATTATATTCCTTCCTTAAGTATAAAATATAAAGAAGACGCGATTCTCTATTGATTGATCAAAAGAAAACATATTTTTATTTATGGATTCTATAAAATATCTTTGAATTTGCAAAACCATCGAAAATCAATGGGAAAAATGCATGCTACTTAAGTAGTCATTTTTTACCGAGTATGCTTTCTACAGGAGATTGAACAGAAGTGCATTTAAAAGCCGACATCCTGCCGAGTCCAAAACGTTCTAAGAGTGGGCCGTAAGATAGTCAGTATTACAACGCGACCAAGTAATCCTTCCTAATCGAAAACGCATTTCAGAATTCCAGCCAACATTTCATGAGTTAGGTAACTCACTGTAAGTAACTGGCTTTAACATGTTTCCTATTAAAGGATGACAATCTCCTTTAAGCGTGGATGATCGTACATCAGCTGAAATCATTCTTACACTTTTAATACTTCATTGACGTGATATATACTTAGAATAGCTTTTGCTTGAATGAAAAAGCAAGCACTTTCCGTCCATTACCATTTTTTCCCCGTCAGAAGTCGGTGCCCAAAGACTCAGTTTCAGTTTATTTGAGGGAAACATAGGTGTTGAACTTTTGAACTCCCTATTTGTTACAAGGAAGCGAATTTTATCAAAAAATTGTAAAGGGAAACATCAAACTGCTACAGAAATTTTTCTCAGAGTGGCAAAGTTCTCCTCTGTAATTTAACAGTTTGGATCTCCTTTCTGTTTCAAATGGTTCCATACACTGTTGGATCATCCGCCAAGCAAAATGGACACTTTCAGTTTCAGCTTTACTGTTCATATTGTTTAACTGTGCTCACATATATCCATAAATAAATATTGTGCATGTGTAGCACGTTGAAATTAGAGTTTATCCTGTTCTTATCGCAGGCAATAAAAAGTAAACACCAATGCCCATTGTTCTGTCTTAGTATATATATCTTACAATACTTCCAATGAGTCCAGTAGGGCCTCATTTACGACATTTCTTCCGTTTCGATGACAAATAAAACCAGCACATTTTTGACCAGTTCTCATGCGTTTACGCTTAGTCCATCAAAATGGCATTGTAAATTTCTAACCAAAACAGAAAATGCCGCATTTGTCTCATTCTTTCTACCTTGTCCTCTTAAATAATGATTTGTGTAGAGGTTGACAAAACCATTTTGATGGACTAAGATTGACAGTAAGAGGAGAGGTTGGAAGTGCGTTGGTCTTTTTCTCATCCAAACTTGGGCAGCTTAGCAAACAAAGTTCCTCTAAACTCGCTAAAAGACAGACGATGTCCTGGAAAATACTGAGAAATATGTCGCTGACTAAATTTCATGAGCATTATTTTTAGTTTTCTTTGCAGTTGACTTAAAGTGCCATGGTTTTCGTTTCAACTTGAAAATGAGATATAATTTTTCATGTCACCGTCTATCAATACGTGTTTATTTTGGGTTCCCATTTCTGATACAATTCACAACTTGCAAACTGCTCAGGCTTAGAGAATCAGCATATCGACCATAGAGATGACACAACTAGGCAAGATCACGGTCAGTTAAATTATGACAGTTGTCATTCGCCTACCAGTATTCTCCATGAGTACTTATAAGTTTTCTCATTTCGTTCCTAAGTGATCGTCGATCTAGCTTGCCTCAACCATTATTAGAGTTCAATTTTGAAATGAAAGTCTGCATTTGCGGGTTGTAAGTACCAATGTTGTCCAGAAAATGCAAGAGGAGTAATGCTGTCAAAATAAGAAAGAATTGCTGTCAGACATCTGTCCAGACAAAATAAGATAATATTTTATTTATCTGATCATGCGAATCGATGCCGTCGTGACCAGTTATTTTTTGGAAAGTAATTGTATTTCGGTCAAAATACAAATGTCCAACTATGCGACTGTGATCATATATGGTCAAAGTTTTTCTTTGCGATATTCTGACGCCATTTTTATCTTAGTTCTTTAAAGAATGACTCAACATTATTTTGGAGTAAGCAAAACGAATGTCCCAACCAGTGCAATAGAATCAAGTGCGTCACTAGTGCCCGTTTATAACAATAAACCGTCTCCAGAACAAAGCACTGCGAAGTTGGTCGTCCCGGCAGTCATGTCTTTGAAGGTATGTGGAATCGCCAAATTCTCTTGCGTTAGATTTGCTGGTCCAAAAAGAGCACAGCTAATGCAACTCACATTTAGCTCGTTTGTATTCCTTTACCCAAATAGGGCCTGCAAATTTACCATTCACGCATTAATATGGGCACCCAAATAAATGTTATGCAGAGTCTCCGATCTTCTTTGTTAAAAACATTTTAGCGTCGAAGACGATCGGAATTTACGGTAAAGCTTCATAAACTGAACGAACATGCTTTTCAAACATTACTATAGAATCAAGACATTAGAAAATATCTATAGGACACACCAGTTGGAAAAGTTCCTAAACACAAACTCAGAAGGTTAGGTACCTAATTTAGTCTGGCTGTAATAGTTCATTCCTGAATATATCATTGCAGGGAAGCTTTAGGTGCGTTAAGTGCAGTGAACGATAAATCACACATAAACGATGTATTGAGCTTTATATTTCAAAAATTTATCTGTTTGCCCCGTTTGACGGCTTCAAATTGACAGCTGTATCATAACCTCTACGCTTGCCCAAATGAGATTAATGTAAAGAGTTCTCTACCGCCTCGCTCGTTTAAATGTTTTATTTTCGACAAACCGATTTGGCTAATTGGCATTAATCACTTGTTCTATGAAAGTCGAAGGCTCACAGGTAACAATATTGAGTCTAAACTTGAACCTATGCTCAAAAATATGTCGGAACAGGTTATTGCAGAACCAACGAAATTGAACCTCGTTCAATTCAAATGCGCAAATTCATTATGTAACGAATGGAGTGCGCAACTGCTTAATTTTGCGCTGTACATAGATGATGAAGTTGACTATAGTGGACTTTTAAGCTACAAGGGCTTTGGGGTGGGGGAAGACAGATTCTTTTTTTATTGGACAAACAATGATTTTTGATTCCCCATTAAAAACCCATTTACCTAGTGAAAAACTAGGCTACAAAAACAATGACCGCCGTCTGTATACTGAACTTGAGCCTACGAAGACAAACGCAAGTGATGATGACATGCATATACGAGTAAATGGTAGTCGATTTATTTGAACTAACTTACCAATGATCGTAAAATGAGGGATCTATTAAAATTTTCGTCAGGTCACTGATGAAATGTAATTTCCGTTGCACCACATTTCAGACAGCATTACGCTTAGCACTAGGAAACCATTATAGTGGTGTAATAAACATTTTGGGAACTGGTTGTCATGTGTTTTTTTTACAGATTAGTTCTTGTACAAATTTTCAGTTTCCTTAAACTCTGGATGTGAAAAAGATGCTTATTGTTGAAATAACAAGGGCTTCTATGATGTTTGAATACAGAGATCCCGCATGAAGCAGTGGTTTATTCAGCCAGCTAAGACTGACATTTAACTGGAGGTATAATGTTGTAAGGACAGCCGTTTAGTACCTAAGAGTTCTCAAAATATCTATATAGGTTGCCTAAGACCCTTCCAACCTCCCTTGATAACTGTCTTAGGAGGGAAAAGCTAATTAAAGTGTTCCTTCAGTAATAGGTTATATCAAAACGCATACATTCTTGCAAAGAATGATTCAGACAAAATTGCAATTTCTCATCTCGATCTCTTTCCAGCATTTGTTTAACATGGACCAACGTAATCATTAATTATGAGAGTTAACGGGACCTCGAAATAAATTCGTTTCCTAAAAGCAGCTATCTGTGGTCTTTGTCGTCGATTGTTCCTACGTCTCTGTGAAAATAGGGCCAAAATTATTAAGCTCAGAGCGATTGGGTACAGTACAGATGTCCAAGTACTCTGACACTAACCAAACTATTCAAATGTAATATTTACTCTTTGACGTATGTCACAGATCAAGCAAGTGAAAAACCAACTTTAGTGTGAATGCAGCAGTTCTGTCATGAGTTACTGTCAAGTGTCAGAATTGTTGGAAAGGTCTACGGCAGAATTCGTGTTAATTTCTCGTTGCGAGCTAGATACCTTGAGGAACGATGGTTTTGCGGGCATAATGTAGCTTTTCCTATTGACAACTCGGAGGAAACTGTTGAACACCATTCGTTTTGTACAGCTATTGTCGGCCAATTTATGTTATTTACACAGCAAATAATATTGCATATATCAGTGTGCAAGTCCCAAAAGTCTTTTTGTGTTTGAAGTTGTTTTAGAGAACATTCATGGGTCGCAGGTTTTTCAAAATGTCAATGATTTAGGGTGATTTTAAGAGTCATATTCTCCTTTCAGAAAACTTGTAAAATATGATGTTTGCATATCAGTATAAACGATAACAATTTAACTCCTTGTTTTCTACAGACCGAAATTCGAAAAGTATTAGAAATTATCTTTCAATAGGAAGCCCATCGTATTTTTTGGCAGCCCGCAACCCCTCGCCATGTTCGAACCATCAGTCTTACTGACACCGATGTTTTACTAGCCTTCAGGCAGTTGGTGTGCGATGCAACCTGGGTTCGTTAAAAATTTATGCAAAACTTGCTTCTACTAACCAAAGAGTATGCTAATAAACCCGAGTCCAGTGTCCACTTTGTAAATACAGTATGTGGGCTAACTCATGAAATGTCAACCGAAATTCCAAAATGCATTTTCGCATTGAAAAGATTAATTAAGTAGGGTTGTAATACTAATCATCATGCAGCATAGTTCTATAATAATTCAGTTACCTCAGGATGTAGGCTTTCGAATGAATGTCCTTTTGGTTGCATGAAAAACCCATACCCTTTTTAAAAATTACTGCCTATGTGGCATGCATTTTTTTCATTGATTTTCGATGCCCTTAAGTATTCAATTATATTTCATGGAAAATACGCATAAAAATATTCATTCTTTTGTTCCTTTGGTAAAAATGGCGTCCTCTTTCAATTTTATACTCGGAGGATGGGTGTATATGGTTTTAAAAAGTTTTCTAATTATGAGATATTTTAATACCGTGAAAAGGCCGGTCATAAAACGTCATGTGTCTGCAGTTACCAACGTAGCTTGTAAAGTTAACAATATGGCTGAAATCCAATGCTAAATTTTCTGAACCCCATACGGTCTCCTCCTAGTTCTGTGGAGAAATAAATGGTTTCCTGTACGCGGATTATATACGGTTTACAGTTTCGAAACCCTGAATGCAAATGTAACGATGGATCGGGATCAAAATTATTCGAGAATTGAAAAATTTTCTTAAAACCGAATTTTGCTCTCCCTGCGAGTATAAAATTGGAAGATGTCGTTTTATATTGATTGCTCAAGAGAATGAATATTTTTATGTGTGTTTTTTAATGAAATATAATTGAACGTTTAACGACACCGGAAATCAATGAGAAAAATGCATGCCAAATAAGTAGTCGTTTTTTAAAGGGTATAGCATTTGCATGCATCCAAAAAGACGTTTGTTCGGAGGCCTAAATCCAAAGGTAACTAAATTATTACACAACTGTTTTGCAGGATGATTAGTTTTACAACCCTACTCAGTCAAACTTTTTAATGCGAAAACGCATTTCGGAATTTCGGTTGACATTTCATGAGTTAGCCCACCTGCTGTGTTTCCTTCTTCAATAAGTCTACCAACTGTCAGACAAAGATGATCGATTAGTTTAGGTCTCAATCGGATTTTTTATTGGCGTCAGCATAATCTGGAAGATGAATCTAGGTTCTACCTGAAGACTCAGTATAACAAGCATTTTGCCGAGTGTTCTATCGTTCTAATTTGACTTTGAAAAATGCATATGTTCATGATAATTCATTACATTTTGACCAAGTACAGTGTTTGCAGTCGATTGTAAATGCTTCCGTCAAAATTGGTTAATTCCATCACGTGAACTGGTTAATACTTCTGTCTCATAACCACCGCTATTAAAACTACATTAAATGAAACATTTCCTGATGAAGGCATTGCATAATCTTCCAGTCACTTTCACAAACAAAATGTAAATCCGTTCCAAGTTGTTCTAGTGGTTTCTCCATTTTGACAGTTCATGTTTGAGCCTAACGTAACAACTTAACCAAATCTCGTTTACGTTTTACCATATTTAATTTGGTTCAAATACATCGAAAGAGGCTTTAGCTGTACGAATGATTTTATTGCTCTAAACAACAGGGTATCTCAAACTTGTATTTCTTATATTCGGTTTAGGAGTGAGACTGCAATAGGAACCACCTGGTTAATGCAGAGAGTCTTGCGCAAAAATGAAGGTAGCGTTACTATTCTGTTTCCTAGCCCTAACCTCAATACTAATCCCAACCTAATTTTCACCTCGATCCTAAATTTAACCCCAACTCTGTTTTTAACTTTAACCCCAGCTTCACCTTATATGAGCCCAACCCTCGCCTTAACCATAGCTCTACTCTTAAAAATAAGCGTAATCTCCTTGGAAATTGACGCAAGCCCACCGGCATAGAGGGTTCCTATTTTCATGTCTTGGCAGCACAGGCAAAGAAATCGGTGTAGTCTCTTGTTAATACAGAGACGTTTTAACCCAAACCTCTTACAATAAACTTAATAAACGAGCAACTGGTCTCTACGAACGCACCCTCAATTATAGGGACAGTCGGGTTTTAGGAGAGCATAGCGATCACGAATTTGAGCCCCGTCCATGTGGTGTGCGTTTAGATTTTACAACATCGTGACCTTATTTACCAACGTAAAAACCCCACAATCCAATTTTTGAACGTAAGTTTCAATAAAAACCTGCGTACTCTTAGGTATACATTTTTAAGCGAAAATGTAGTCAGGACTAAGGGTGCTTTTCTGTTGATGCCGCATAGTACGTTAAAGCTTTCGGTAACTTATAAGCTAATTACACATACGCAACAAAAATGAAATGTGATTGGCGTGATTTTCAAGAGATGAAAATTACAGCTCGTCAAATAATTAAACAGTCACAAACTCCCGAGATTTCTAGTTTCCCATCTTAAATGGTTTTAATATATCAATAACGGTAAGTTTACGGGAAATATACCTGTCACTTTCAAGATAGCTACTTTTTGTCAAGTCAACCGTTTGCCTGGCTAATTTTCCAGCAAGCAAAACAACTCACCAACTAAAAAGGAATACTGTTAAGGATAGTGACATCATTCTCCCATCGGATGGGAAAACCAAATATATGGAGAATTTTAGCGTTTTGAACATCCTCACTAGATTAAACGGGACAGCTTATAATTAATCCAGAAAATGTTGATTGTTGCTGTCTATTCTTGGTGATACTCATCGTCTACTATTTCATTCTGGCACGAACTGCCCATAGACAGATTTACACGCCAAGTATGCAGAGAGCAACCCTATGTTTAGAAAATCGTACTTGAGTTTCAACGGAAAAACCCTAAACATGGGTTGAAGAATCGTTGATCTAATATTCAGGGAAAATGTTGAGCTGCCTCGCTATTAAAAAAACGAGCGTCCAGCACGACTCGCAAAAAGGAACTTTTAATTTAGATTATGGTCTTGATTTTTTGGAGGCGCTGTTAATCGATAAGACCCTCATGGAATGCCAACGTTACCTCCTCTATATCGGAATTTTTCAGTTTTAATAAATATGGATTTTTTCCAAAGTTTCAATAAATTTCTCGCTAGGAAAGCACTTAAAGGTAAAGTTAAACGTCTTTGTGTTCGCCCCATTAAATACCAATGAAGTCTGAAGTGTAGGTTTTATAGGATAACTGTAAATTAGTAATTGCCGTTGAGGCGTTGCAGAAACTTAGCAAATGGTTTTAATTATAAAGTGGCAATGAGTTCTCCATTCAAATAGAAAAATTTGAAACCATGAAAACATATTTGATGAGGTTGTTTTACTATCCTTTTAACAATGAGGTTCGAAAATATATGTGAACATAAAGACATGTTATGGTAAAATAGGAAATAACTGACAAGAAAAATGTGCGCACGCATACTTTTCTAAAGATGAGGAAACATTCGAGCTTGAAAGATCTACATATAACTTCAATAACTTTGGGATAAATTAACCTGTTTTAAAGTAATTTTAAAAAAGGCCGTAATGCCGCTTTTGACCCGCAGGCTAAGGTTTTCTTTGGTGTACTAGCTCCAGGGCAGAGCGAGAAAAATTATACTAAACTTGATTCATAATTTGAATTCCTTTGTAATTGGATACTGCTTGCAACAGTCTTTACCAGCATACTGCGTAATAGAACTCGGAAAATGGAAAACCATATACTCTCCAGCGATTTGAAGGTGCTGGAAGTCATTAAAGCCATGAGTCGGGTAGGGCAGTAAATAAATTAGGGTGACCTGTCATAATTTTGGCACAAAGATTAATTCTAAGGATGCAAAGCACTCCCTGGAAATCGTAGATTGTCAACCGTATTATAGTAGTTCTATTTGGAAATTGGTCGAGATCTCTGTCATCAACTGCTCTTATCCCTGCGTTATATTTTTCGAGTGAATTGACGAGCTAAATTTAACAACAAAATCATAATATTAATTGTAGGTCGTATACCATAGTTACTTGAATCAAAATTCATTTCATTTATCTACGTATCGAACGCTATTCTGTAGGGGAAATTAAAAATTGCTGTCCACTATCACGTCCAATTCTTCTTTCGTGCTCTCGGGGGAGTAGAAAACATCGGCTTTCCAATCTCATCGAAGTAAAAAAAGCAGCCAGACCCACTTCAAAAATGGCCAAAAGTATAATTACCATTTTTGTAAAAGTGCCAAATCACAAGGGAAATTAAAGCAAGGGAAAAGTCTCTCTAATAATTCATACTTCTGCTTGTTTTCCCTAAAACTCTCATATAGAAAATCTGCATTGATGGTAAGGAACTTTTCTAAAACGATTGCTTCACATTTTCAGTTCTTTGAATGTTACCTCATGGGTGCATAATCCAGCCTATCAGCAAATTTAAACAAACCATGACCAGAAATACTAACCAGATTTAGCTATATTTTACAATTGTTTTGAACTTAAACCATTTTAGTCGAGGCTGGCGGTCAGAATTCGGGGGATATTTCGTGTGTCTTCTCGGGCCAAATTTAAAATGTCTGACAAAAGTTTCTTTTCAGGGCAAAACAAGTTTTGTTAAAGATTTTAATGTGAACACAAATCAAGTTTTTTATATTTTGACGAAAAATCTGGAAACTTAGACTTGCTGCCTGTGATATAACCTACAAGCAATGTTGCCAAAAATGTATAGCGGTCGATTTTTCCCTCGATTACTGTGTCAGAATGTCTTAAAATGAAACTCGTCAAGACCTACCAATAGCTTATATCTTGAGACTCATTTGGACACTTGAATAATGAGAATCCATTCTCATTTACACATCTTGGCAGAAATGAATACGTTTGAATGTGAATCTCGCAAACACACCTTGCAAAACTCGACTGGCCAGTTTCAAACAGTGCGTTTTTGCCTTGCCGCTGGAGGCTCCAGATAAGCAATAAGGACTTTCTTAGACATTTAAGAACAGACTTAACTTCTTCAATTATTCTTCAACACAAACGTGAGAAAACGGGGCAAGGATGAAAACATCTATTTCTCATTTGGAAACGAGACGAACATTGTCCTATTAAGAAAGTATGAAGTCATCTCTGATGACGCATATCAGAGATCAGTTGTAATGACTGAATACACTTTAGTTAGCAATAAAGACTCATAACGCAGTACAGTTTCAACTGAACTTATGAAGTTTTGTCACATGAACAAAAGAACCGAAAACGTGGAGCAAATGGCACCGTAGGCACTTTTTCCGCTTGCTACGTTCCGTCAGTTCGATAAATTTGTCATTTTCAAGCTGCCTGCTTGCGCATCAAGAATAATCAAATATTGTGTGGCAAAGATCGCTGACGACTGGTCCGATTTTCATTCGTTTATTCTTGACTAACTTTTGCATGTACTGAGAGGCAAGCATTAAAACCAAATGGTAATAGCCGAGCCCAGAAGGAAAAACCCGAATTGGCTGGACATATTACCATTGAAAATGCTAAAACCTAAAGCTGTGTCAACTGTATCATATATCTTTGATAACATTTCATTCTTCATAAAGATGAAAAATTTCAAAAGAACTGAACAATTAGAAGCAATGATTTCAGACTCTTAGGCAATAACTAATTACTTAGAACGGTCTCAGATTCCGTTCATTTTGATATTAAAGGCACAAAACGTTAGTTTAAATGCAATTCTTACTTCGATGTTCTCGGGTACTTCAAGGAATTTTAAGTATAATTTATATGGATTTTCTACTTTTGGGGATAAGAACGCCGGAATGACTTCCTAGTGTTTAGAAATAATGTCTTAAGAGTAGCTAAACCAATAGATCTGACTTTGCTATTGAGCATGCCTATCCATAAAGGATTTCATGCTCTATGGAAATTGATGCAGAAAATGACATATTCATTTGCTTTGTTTAGGTCAGTTAATTTATCATTTCTTGTAAATCAATGTTTTATAAGCCTAGGAAATCTTGAATAATTTTCACTGGATCAAGCTATAAACGGATTCCAGAATGATGTTTGTTTAAGTTAGCATTTGACTTCTTTAATCTCATAAATATTTTTTACAAGCCCGTATTTTGGAGTCGGCTTAGAAAGATTAATGCATCTGCTGATCAGAAGCCTTGCCATAAACCCTGCTCAATTTTGAATTAGGCCCAAGAGACTGACAGGCGTTAAAGAAAAAATTATCTAATAACGTGCCTACCTACAAACAGGGAACAATAAAGTAGGACTTTTTGCTATAGCTGCAGTTTAATGGAGTCTGCTCTGTCTATATTATAAATGAAAAATTAAATGAACTGACCGCGATGTCCCAGCGCATTTGGAAGAAAACTGTACAAAAATATTTTTGATTACTTCGGGGTCATAAATTAAATATTTTCCTTGTGTGGACTTTGAATAGCACATCCGTGAGGAGTCGCTAGAATGGCCTCTCTGTGCTTTTCCGGTCATTAATTGTTTTCCAGTACATGTTCGACTGCACTTAGTTCTCTTTGTCTTTATAGCTGAGCCGATAGACACCGCGTACGTTGAACTCTTTCCACCTTCTAGCCGGACCAAGAGATTTGGCTGTTTTACATCCATTTGATTTCTACCCATTTTCTCACTACTTGCAGCCAGCTTTTGAAATTTATTTGACAAAAATCTATTTTTATTTTAAAAAAGTATTACCTCTTTCTGTGTCAAGCGGACACCGAGAGAACCTTACCGGTCGCAAATCCGTCATTCGTTGCACTATTACCAGCTGATTAGATAGTCAGCCATACGTTAGTCTTCTTTGTGCAAATATAAGAATTTATAAGTAATCATTGTTGTGACTCGTTATTTAAATGGCCATGCTTATTAGAGTTTTACGCATGTTGCAGGGAAACAGCCCCTATCAGTTTTCCTTGGATGCGGGACGCAAGAAATATCAATTTGCCTTAGAGTTTTGGCCCAGGTTTTTGAGACTGCCACGTCTCCAGAGGCCAGAATAACTAAATGAGTGATAATAGAAGCGAAGAGAGTAATAGTTTTGTGTAACCATGAATCTCCTCGATCGATAGAGTCATAGACCAGGTCGATGGCCAAATTGTACTTTGTTAAGTGTTTATATCCCGCTAGACGTCGTACTGAATTATGGCCGGATGTTTAATCCAGAACAACAAATACGCCAGAGGTAATAACGTTAGTTCTTTTCTCTCTTAAATCGATCGCCAAGTATGTCTATAATACGCCTTTCGGCTTGTTAGCTGTTTCAGTAAGTCGCAAAATTATCCGTTACTATAATTTCTTGTTAAATATAAACGTCAAAAAGTAGTTCGAGAAACCTATTTTTTCACAGTGGAGTAAGCAAATAATAAGCGCCTAAACTCAAAGTGTGGATCCGCATATTTTGGCATGTTTCCAAAGGTAAAAATGACATAAGTGATGTTTCTACAGAGCTTATTACGGAAAACGTTCTTATTAGTAAACTTACTGGAATAGCATAGTGGATTTTGGTTGGAGATTGATTCTGACGTGCATGTAATTCAGAATTCGAAAATATTAACTTCAATAGCACAGAAATTTCCAGGGATTCTATGCATTTATTTAGCCAAGGATATTTCGTAAAGTATATCCGCATAAAATTTATCCATGATGGTATTTTATGAAGTCTATATCAGATAAAACGGTTTTTTCCGATGGAGAAATCTCTATTTATTCGAAGTCTGAATCGCATAGGGTTTTTACACTTAAGCAAATAAGCCTCAGCTTCCCTGTAACCAGGTTAGGTCATGTTACCAGCACAGAACTATGTCATAAGTAAGCGTACTTCTCACTTACATTAGAGTCCAGGTCATTCTCATATTTCTATATAGGATATTGTATACGTTTTCAAAAATCGCACAAGATTTCAGACCATCCACGCTGTTCTAGTTAATATTTGATCCAAGCGCAATTTCACATCTCTCACAAAGACATTCTGCCCTATTTTTGCAGAATGTAATGAAGTTCATGTTCCGAGCTAGTTATCACTGAAACTGCACTAAATTCTACTCTTTAAGGGCCACAAAAGTAACTACATGCTTCTCAGGTATCATTTCGAGGGGCGTGAAGCCATCGGCGTTTGACAGCATATGCTCTGCGGTTGTTGAAAGGGGATCATCCCTTGCCCATGACTAGTTAATTACCGTTGAAGTAGTTTCATAGTTGTCGTCGGCAAGATGTTCTCCAGTCCCACACTACAGTCCAAAGCCAGACCGAAAACCTTTTTGGCCGCCATATTGCACGAAAAGGTGGCACAATGTAGACTATCGATGACAAACTTCCGGAAACAGGTTGTTCTTTGTAAGTCACGCGTCAGCTGCCCTATTTGTATCGCTACTTAGGAAAACACCGAACTCATGGAGCAGGCGCTTGCGAAAAGCTAGTGGAAGCCCACTCTGAGGGCTGCGCTGGAACTCAGCGTTAACGAACGCACGATTCAGTAGATACTTCGGTGAGGGATAAAGTTTTACCCTTGCCGACATCATGTTCTTCTTACGTTTTAAGCGGATAATTGTGACGTTTGTGTAGAAATGCGCCAATAATTTCTTCACTATTACCAAAACGATCCTATACTGTTGAAAAATTTATGATTCTGCGGCGAGTCTATTTTTCATCTCTCAGTTTGGGAGGTCCGACACAGCTGTCGAACTTAGGGAAAACGAAAACCAGCACCAACTCTGGAATCTGAACGAGACTCTCCAAAGTTTGGAGTCTAGGAGTCAGTTATTCCACAGTTTTAGGTAGGAAAGAAGCATGCTGATGTCTTTTTTCAACATAGAGATGCCGATCTCACTTTACCAGGGTCGTATATTATTTCCTGAAAGTCAAATTTCCTGACTGATGGATCGGTCGCATGGGTTCCCTCCAGTAGACTTGGCCGTTCCCCAGACCTCACACCTTGTGATTACTATATGGGGCTGTATCAAAGCAAGATGTACACCATTAAGCCCTGTGATTTGTCACAGCTAGAGGAAAGAAACCGCGCGACTTACAACGAGGTCAGGAACAAGGTGCCACAAACGGCTGAAAGGCCTGCGTCTCAAACCCCGAAGGCGTCCAAAGATTGTCATATATGGAGGCGCCCACGTGGAGACATACGGCCGGTCTTCGAGACTCTGTAAAGTGATGGCAAGCTTAGCATGAAAGACTGCGATGTACTTGTACTTACTTGTACTTAGTGTTGCAGTAATCATGTTTGATCTAATTGGCGTCTATTACGTCATGTATTGTATCTCTACACGCGTGGCGATCTGCAGCAGCAGATTTGGACAGCTCGACACATTCTCTTCTTCAGCGACGGGGACCGAATATCGAAGGTTCAAGAACCACTTCCATGTCCTGCTTGACTGTGTTGAGAGAGGTATTGTGTTGGCCTCCTTTTTGACACCTCGTCAGGGATGCAGCTGGAAAACGATCTGGTCTTCACGGTGTTTATGGATAAACAACCAAAGTGGTGACTCAGCTCACCCTTGACACTATAGACTGTAGCTCACCAAAGCTTGAGAGTATCAAGGCGAAACCGTCAGCATAGTCTAGATCCGTCAGCCGACGTCCGGGTGCAAACTCAACACGGTCAAAGTCATGTAGAGCCCTCCCGAGAATTTAACTAATGACCTAGTTGAAAACAATGAGCGACAGGATGTAATCTTGTCGAACACCGGAAAGGATGGTTGGGAGAGATTGTTATGGACCGGAGCCCAGGCAGTAGTGGAGTGGTAGTAGGCCTTAATCATGGTGACGATTTTGACCAGCAAACCATGCAGATGCATTGTACGTCGTGGCTGCAGTAACTCCGTTTTTGGTTATAAAAAATATGAATAAGCTTATTCTCTCGTGTAACTTTCAGGAATTTATAAAAAGTGTATAGTAACTTTCGGGACACCTTGTATCTGTAAGCGAGCTTGTCACCGACTTTCCCATTTATTTTCTTTTCGGCGACTACTGCGCCTTTATGCCAAAAACCAGAGTCAAATCACGTAATTAGGCAAAAAATGATTTCTCGTGCCTCAGTGCAATTAATTATTTTCTGGTCAACGTACCTCAGCCGCCCAACACTTACGAGGGTGCACCAAACTTGTGATAACTGAGACTTTGCGTGCCCGTTCTCGAACTGTAGGTTAAAGTACCAGTTTCCGGTTCCATAAATATTCGGTACTAATTATTATGATTATAAAGAAAGTAGCCATGGGAAAACAAGACAAATATACAGTCAAAAAGGCCTGCTGTGAGAACTCAATTGACCGTTAACGTCCCGAATTCACATCTGGGTCACTACCTATAAACTATTGTATTCTTCCCGTCCTGCACGTTAAACGCACCGTAGGTTGAACGGTTTTCAGAGAAACATCGACAGTCGGAAGAAGACCTGTTGGATTGATGACGAATGAAGAATGCATGAACTAATTTGCGCGGATCAGTAGTTCGAGTGCGTTAGCTCGAAGACTCGGTGGTCGACGGAGTAATAAGGATCCCCCGTACTAAAAGTGTCCTTCTGCTAAATTCCAGATGGGGTACCCATTCCCGCATCCTAAGTTTAACTGTAACCCTCCTTACACTAACCCTAGCATTAATCTAAACATCAAAACCAAGCCTAACCCTTGCTCTCCTGAAATGTAACCCGCCGTCACCTGCAATGCCGGAGTTCATATTCCTGTGTCCTAATTATTCAGCACCTGCCGCAAATGCGCTCAGTGGGCAGATAAAAGTTGTCACGCAGGACACGCGTTGCATGCTTATAGTGATTTTTATGTAATGAATTTTCGAATTCCTAAAATTGCAGACTGACATATATGTGTTAATGAGGTTGGTATCCTCCTACATTTTCCTAAAAAGGAGGAGGGGTTTCTGGGGATGATCTTATCATTGGACATAAAAACCGCTCATAAACGACGAAGTCTAGAATGAAGGACACTGATGGCAGGGTGCTCACCGATCGCGCTACGAAACTCCTTCGTCCCGTTTATGCCTTAGGGCTCTCTTTCGAGTCCTGCCAGCAGCCGCACAGCACCCCCTTGTCTTTCTCGGTAATGTTACCAATGACACTCTTAGAGACTGCTCATTCAGGAACAAACGAATGCAGACTTTAATCCAGTGAAACATAAGAAGGAGCTACAGTCACCACCACGAAATAAGCAGGCATGGTTAAAAGTGCATGCAGTCTTTAAACTTAAATCTTTTGATGTGGAAGATCTCGAATAGTTCAGTTCTTGACAAAATTCCGTGGGAGTCCTGCAATTGTAAATTGTTGCATTTCCTTTCCTGTTAAATTATGTAAACCTAAGTAAGTAGCATAGGAAAAAATTTTTATACAAGTTTTCCTGGAATGGGATATAGTAACAATGATAAGACCAAGTGTAGTCTGGAATATCTTTCGGGTAATTCCTCCGTATGTTTATAAGAATTTTCAAAACTGATTTCCTATCGCAATATATCGCCTAAAACCAGCACACTTTTCAAAAATAACGAAGTTCTAATGTAGTGTATGGTAAAAGAACCGGCTAAAATATTGCAGTTTGATTGTTTTGAATTAACCAAAAAGGCTTACCCTCGTTCATCTACTATGGATTGCTATTTTGTCAACAAAATGGTGTTGCGCACACTACACTACATTTTCTGATTCAAATTCATCCTTTCTCATTTGCAAATAAATCTTTTTCATGACTCTCTTGCCACCGCAATACCAAAGCCAGGACGGGATATATGCGACATAGCGCATTTCCTTCCAGGTCTTGCGTGCCACTAGTCTCTGCCGGCGTCACCGGAAGCTGAAATAAGGATACATCTCCATGCCACGTCAGCCCCCTCTCATCCTAGCCTGTGGACAGGGTCGCGGTTCCGGAGGGTTTATTTTGATGCAGAGAGTGCCGTCATCGCACTGGCGCCAGCCCAATCAGCTTACCGTCGTAAGAGAGAGGGGAAGCGTCCTTGCTCCCCCTGACCCCCTCATATCGTCAAAAATCCGGCCAGCACCTCGCCTTACCATGACCTCCTAAAGCCACGTGCCCGCATGAAACGCCGTCATCAGAGGTTCCTGTATCCGAGACTGCGCTATCGAGATTTAGGAGGAGGAATGAATTAATTTCAACCCGCCCAGTTCCGTTAACCCAGCGGCACACAATCGTAGGCGGCGGGTCGGGCTTTGGAAGGGAGAGTCTAGCGGATTATGCGTGCACAAGTGTCAAGCTCGCGTGACCAAGACTAGAGAGTGGGGGAGGCGAAAGACAGTGGGGGCATCGGATCTGGATGCTGTTGGTTTGTGACAGTCGTTGGGGGTAGTGTACGTGATATTTCGCCGCCGCACGAGGCCGGCGGCAAAGCCAAGACTAAGAAGGATGGGGGTCGGATTGTGGAAAGAAGGAATGCTGACTTCTGCGCCCATTCCCCACTAAAACGTGTGCTCATGCACACGAAATCTCCAGTGCAAGACTTGCGTTTATACAGGCTCCTGGCCTCCCTGTCTTCAACTACTATGCACGCGATAGTTTGCCCAGGCACGCGGGGGTGTGCGAAGCGAAGGTAATTTCAAGCGATTTCAGTGAGTTTACTAAATGCGCTGCTGAATTTTTGGGACCTTGGTCATCACTTATGAAACCTACATTGGATTTGCACATGATTCTCTCCGTAGTATTACTAATATTTAGACGTAAGGTATGTCTGTGTAACCTTTGAAAATAATGTGTCAGGAGGGTTTATTGACAAGGGACTTGTCAGTTGTTCATGGCATAACAGACTAACAATCTCGCCATTACCATAGTCTCCAGTATTTCTGAAAATCGCTGTTCACGATTTAGCAGTAAAGTGTCAAACCAGCTGAGCCTCAGCGAATGTAAGCAAAATTGTCCGCATGCCTTAGAACTCTATTTGTTTTAATATTGACGTGCGGCTTCTTCATCCATGGCTCTACATTCTAGTGGTCTGGAGAAATTTCAGCTAATATCAAAAAGGTATGTCAAGTTAAACTATCGTGTTTCAAATAAGGCGCATCGCGAAATGTATACATTTGGAGTCCGCATACGTGTCTCGGTTCACAGAATCGCATCAAGGAACCTCGAGGATAACTTGTCGAGATCCCTCGATATCCAACATTAGGCGACCTGCGGTGCGTCCCCGTACAACCCACAACTCCTAACAGATATTATCTGGTATCTTTAATATTTCGTCAACAAATATTCCTCATACTCAAAGTATAAAGGTTTACTAGTTCGCTTGGCTAGGGGTCGGTAACGTAAGATTTACTCTATTCAAAGAAGATGGATACCGTCATCAATCAAGGAAGCTCCTTAATGTAAACACTGCGAGGATTCGAAAATGCTTGATGCTACTTTGAAAAGGAACACCTCGTTCATCCCCACGTAGTAGGTACGTCTTTAATTCCTCCTGTACCACAACCGGTGAAATAGCCCGTATCGGCATGATTCCACAAAGTCAGCTTGCCACATTACAAAAGTGTCCTCTTTACGCCATTCCTTTTTCCTCAGTCAAAAATATTTGAAACCATCATGTTTCCACGTATGTTAAACATGATTGGGATTCAGTGATCGGGGAAATATTGTAAAAAATGTCAGCCAGTTCTTTGTACTTTAAATTGAGTAAGCTCAGATAATCGGAGCATCAACATTGTAAACAATGTGGTATTTCGAGACCCGTTTCTGTTAGCGTCCGATACCAAACATCTGTTGTTGGATGCCAAGCTCACTTCCACATTTCGTTCTGTTCCTGCTACCCTTCATAAATTCCGCCGTCTCTAAGTTCGTCCGGCAAGTAAATGAATCATCTCGCTAAACGTTTACTTGCCGAAAGTTCCACTCGCACAGTCTACCGTCAACGATCTTCCACATAAACGAGATATTGCAGTTCGGTTGAGTCCCAGGACGCTCCAATGATATCTTCACATGGCAAAGTCCGAAGTCGACAGACGAGAAACATACTTAACTAAGTTTACTGAAAGATGAGTGTAGCCTGCAAATCGCGACATCTATCAACTACTTAATGTGTTCTGAGGCTTTGCACTCGCTGGTCTCAGGCAGCGTGTATGATAAAACTAAAGCCTTACACCTACTTGGTTTGAATCAAGGCTGTCCTCTTTTTCTGGGCCTGCTATTTGGGGCTTTTTGACAGTAATTCTACATCCTCACCGCTTTCTCCTTCCATTTTCTGTCTGGTGGACGTTTCGCACAAATGCTTGGATAGGTATCGTAACGAAAATCACGTCAAATACTTGGTTTAATTTGCAGCAATTCCCAGTCACTTCTTAGATTTCGACATCATAATTTAGGCTACACACTTACTGTGGGACTTTTCTGCATTCATCGCGAGATAATCGTTCAGATAGATGACAAGGTCCGACCCGCGTAGAAACGTCGCCAACTTTATATTCATATTAGGAATACAGTCCTGATATACAAGGTTAAAATAGTTTCAATTGCCACTGTCCATTATTCAACAAATGGAATAAAGCAGGATAGACGGGAAAAAGAAGGTTTTGAAAACTATCCTGGGGCGATGCGCATCAGTTCGTATACTCCTATCATTGCTGCTTGTAAGTTGTATCAACTTGAAATGTCACGTAAATTTTGATAACAGAGGGTATTGTGGATCCCAGTAATTATGTATCTCGCCCTTTCAAAAAAACTTTTAACGTTTTTCTATCAACTGGCAACCAACAAACGTCTTCTGCTAGTACTAAGTCACATGGTACCCGCTCGCTGGCATGTTCCTCAGTCCCCTAAAGCAAGAAACTGATACCAAACCGGCAACCGGCGGAACGTAATTACAAGCATGAAATATTAGTGGTATCTCTCTTTATGGGGGATGAAACATTAATCAGTAAGCTCGATTTCTTTCATAAATTCTGACTAGGTTTGCGGATGTCTACGTGACATTGCGTCTAACATTCTCCGTTAAACTTGTTAGTACCCGCAAATAAATGGTCGTCAGGGACCACTCTACTTGCGACTTGGAAGCTGCTTTGCCGCTTATGTACATCAAGTTTTAATTAGTAGCAATTAACGCCTATGCATATGAGCAACCAGTTTACTCCCCATCCCAGGCCCAATTTATTAGATAAATGTCTAGCGAGAAAACTGCTGTTAAGGTGAGTCCTCTGTCCCGTGTCAGAAAGGTAACGAATTACTTTTCCTATACAGTGTATGATCTTCTTAAGTCCGACAGTGAAGTTCTGAAAGGGGAAAAAAGTACTTTCAGTGGGTTTTTCTCATCTTAAGTCTTCGGCAGCGAGTAAATAGAGTTTGTCAGACAGCATGGTATTTTTGGCTCCTTTTTCATGATACCTCAGGCTGCCGAATTGCAGATCCAAATGTTAAAGCCTAGAGCATATTCAGGCACTTTCTGGATTGTGCGTGTTCATGCGCTACCTATACAAAAATGTAAAGAGGCTAATTTGCGAAGAATTGTAGCAGTTTTCAGATCGTAAAATCATTATATGCTCTGCGGTTATTATTCGTTTTGCTCTTTTTCTTCTGGTTAATTTGGCAAAGATCGAAGGACAATCTGATTGTGAAAGAGTATTTGGCGTAGCAAACGGCAGGGAATTCCGAATGCTGGTTTTGTCCGAGGAATCTACGGTCTCGTTACTTCGTATACTGATGGACCAGTAGTGATCCGTTTTGACCATAACGGATTTGAGGCCCGAAAGTAGTTGCTTCTCAACGGCTGGAGAGAAGGGTCTCTTTGTAATGCAATTATCTAAAGCTGTTGTTAAGCTTAGTTAAGCGGGGAATCAGCTCGGTTGTCTCCTGACCTCAACTTCCTTTAACAAAGCTGTTCATCGACCAGACAGACTAAGAGAGCTCTAGAGTCCTCTCTGCTGGTAACCGTAATTATTTGTGTCAGCTGAGACTTAAGCAGCTGTGTTAATGAGTGCTCAGCAGTTCAAAAAGTATGACTTACCATAAAAGAGACAGGGAACTTAAGAGGAAGGAACGAATAACTACACAACGGGAAGGCAGCGTGTACTTCATGAACAATGAAGATGTTTAAGACAGTAACACAGGTTCTTTATGAACTTTTTTGTAGATTTGCTCGCCAATTCCACGCAATCATTGACGCGCTCACTTACAACGCGCTTCTGACATGGATATTTAATAAAGAATGAAAACTCTTGCCAGCCGGCTGGATCCCCCTTTTAATTATCCGATTTTTCATTTGTTTTAAAGAAACTTTTAATTTTGTTCCATTTATCTTGTAAACGTTTTTGTCTGGAGAAAATTTTTCTTTTTATTTTTACCTAGAGGACAGTTTTGTTGGTCAAACACTAAAATAAACGTTTCACTCACTCTGCATTTCGCAAATATTGAAGTTTTATACCAAATTGTATATGTTTCCGTGGGTTACTAGTTACCAGTAATGCTCGACCTAATCGCTTCCCCGATCCAAAATGTTTTACCCGTCTCAATTACTATCTGTTTGCATGGATGAGCATAGTTTTTTCCTACGACGTCCGTGATTGCAATAATTTATTGAAAATGAATAAATTAACTGATTATGTGTTTATTATGCACCGTATCCACTCAAACGTCCCTGGAAACAGATTAAGTTTGATGTAGGTAAATGATATCACTGCATCCGATAAGATCTCTTCACTCTTTCAAAATCAATTGCATGGAATTTTACTATTTCGTGAATACTTCGACACCACAATGTTTCAGAGTAGTTCTGCCCTCAAAAGCGGAACTAAAAAATACTGTTTTTAGATGAGCTGAATTACACAGAGTCTTCAACTGTTCGGTTTTAACGTGCTTTCCGTGCGTTCGCGTGCCTGCGTGGGCAGAAGTGTGCTTAGTTAAGGAGCAATCGCCAAACACGCAATACGCATTTGCGGCTGATGGAGGAGGGAACTGGAGAGCCTCGCCTAGCAGCGACCGTTTGATTGGCGAACGGGGGGAGTAAAAAGACAACAGAGCGGTGTCCATTTGTCTAATTGTATTAGCTGGACCAAAATTATTTGCGACTCTGCCACGTAAAGCGCATAACAAAGCGCTGGGTTGCACATTTGTTAGAAATTAGCTCTGAATTAAACCAACACCACCACCCCCGCCACTCTGGTCTGTTTTCATCCACTCAATCCCTCCTCTCCACCCCACTTACCACTCTTTTTATAGTCCTCCTCGCACGTTTTTTGGAGTGGGTTAGTTTAGGCAAAAAGGAAAATCCAACCACAGATGAAATGGACTATTTTCCGCAATCGTGTTTAAATGCACTTGGTTTCTCTGAAACACTATTTTCTGGCAAATTTATATGTAAATCAAGGCAGTCTGTGAAAGCATACATACTCGTAGCACTTTTGTCGGTAAGGCTGTGACATGGAGAAACTTTAGTTAACTGCAACTCTGACACCTAATCTTGACCATTCTAAGGGAAGCTCGAACATAAACGTAACCTTAATGCAAGCCTCGAAATTCTAGCCCTAAAACTCCAGTCCAAACCCCTAACACTAAACACCAGCCTTAGCTTCAACCCCAAATCCAAACCCTGACCCAACCCTGTAGACCCTAACCCAAATTACTCGGCTTTCAACATTAGACCTAATCATAGTCCTTATTCTATCTTTGAGCCTGATAAAGCAACTCTGTCGTCATTGGCGATACTGAAGGTCAAAATCTGCGCATCGAATAGCACATTTTGAGGTGTGGTATTAGACATACTGTTGTGATACACACCAAAGGTATACGATTAGAAGGTAGATTTGTGAATAACTACCCAGCGAGGCTATATACCCTGCCCTCAGCGGATTTTCTAACTGAACTTGGGGCCGCTGAAGAATAGAAGGAGATAAAAGAAGGGGATGGAGAAGGATGAGGAGGACAATGGGGAGGGAAAAAGGGGGAAGAAGGGGCGAAAAAAAGAAACAAGCAAGAAGAAATTAACTCAGAAAAGACGTGCAGTTCTTGCGAGCCAGAGTCTAGTTGTTCATATTCGTAAACTCCTCGGTAGGAGAAACGAAAAAATTGTCAGCATTGATCATGGGTATGCGTGCGAGAATGAAAACAACTGACGTGTTTCCATATCACCAGACTAAAAAGCAGAAACGCCTCGCCTAATTCAATACTACTCGCTGGACGGTAGTCACGCAAAACTGGTTATTACAGAGGCTTGGGTTTCGGATATTTTTCTGCAATGAAAATAAGGTTGCACAGTTTGCTTTTGTATAGCGGATGTTTTGTTATCGTTTTCCCAGGCAGCAAGCGGATAGACGAAATTTTACTTGTACATGATCCAGTAGAGGTAGTCTGTCTTGGTAACAGTAGGCATGCAATGTGAACGTCGGAAAGCTAAATGACAAGGCATGTTTTTGCAGCACCACGTCAGCTGAATTTCAAATGTGCTTTCTCACGCTGAAAACACTAGCAAGGGGGTTTTGGGAAAATGGTTGCCGTAAACTGTTCGACTAGAGGTGCATTTAAAATAAGCTGTCAAAAATGTTAAGCTCGTTATCAAATAGTCTTTATTTATTCAAATATTGCACTGTACAATGTTTAATTACAGTTGGTAGCGCAAATGGCCAATTTTTATAGATCTGAATTAGAGCAGACTCAAGTATATACGGCACTTCATTTCAAATACTTTTACACTTGCATTTAACATTATGACAACGTGGTAGTATCACTGTGTCCCCCTATATGTACTTCTTGTTTTACCGGTTAGAAATTTTATTTTGACAAAAATTAACAAGGATCGTCAAAGCGACAGTTCGAGTGTCGCTTCTGACGGTGGCCTATATGCGACCTACAACAGAGTGGGCACAGGGATGGTGAATGGCGGGTGCAAAAGCTTCTAGTGATAGTAGGCTTGCGCCGCGTCTACCGCACACTCCCGTCCTCCACCGGGATCCAGTGTCAAGACAATATCAAGAAGACAAAGGGCGAGGTCGTCAAAATAAACTGACGACACGGATAATTCAAACTCACGTCCGCTGGTGAGCCAGGCAACGCTCTATCCACCGAAACATGGAAGACCAGGTCGGAGATTATGTAAAAAAATACGCTCAACCTTTGTATTATTGCGGTGTTTAGGAGTGTTTTAGAATTTCCGTCTTCTGGATTTTCGTTAAGTAGACGTTTTCTGTATAGTTGCGCTACCTTAAACTTTAAAACATAAGTGGCACTTCGAATTCTAATTGCGAATAATCATGAGACTGTCGGCGTCGCTCATAAGTTC
>CACRXP010000207.1:725595-735851 GCA_902702965.1 Spirometra erinaceieuropaei | reverse complement strand
TAAGATATGTTCGCACTGATAAATTTCGGTCAGTCATTAGTCACATCGAAACCAATAAAAAATCATAGTATGTGAGTGGTGTTGACTTTAGTTTTATGTGTGCAATAATGGATAATTAGGGCTTGTCTGCGCAAAAGCGTTTTACGAAACTCTTTGCTGACTCTGATTAAAACCAGAGAGCATAGTTGAGGCAAAATATATATTTTTATTAAGCATGTGTTCGGCGGCTAGTCTGACTGTAGTAAAGAAAACGCCTTCTCGTGCGGACACCCGGATTTTTTTAAATGGTCTCTTTTTCTGGAATCATACTCATGTCACCTGCAAAATGAATTTTCTGTATCTTACAGTGATGACATACTAATTAACACTTTCGTCGTTCTGGTGGGGAAAAGTCTGGCGCCATTAATTTGTGCCGATTTTAATGTTTGCGGTCTTTTTAGTATAGTCATAGCATTTCAGCTTTTAGATGTTATTCCTTGCTATACCCCTGCGCATTTAAGCAAACAAAGCGTATCAAGAATCCGACAAAATGTGTGAGCTCAAGCAATCGTTGGACTTCGGTATTTAATTTCTGCATGCTAGCGGTGCCATGAAATTCATTTTATCGTCGTTCGAAAACGAAAAACGGGATGCCAGATGAAGTTTAGAACTACCTTACGTCTTCTCGGCAATATCTAAGCTATATTTTCACTAGAATTAAAACACCAAAGAACGGAGTGACGCGAATCTTTGGCGCAATACAGCTTTCACTACTGATATAATTGTGCTTATTTTATTTTGGGACAAAGTACTTCTACCCTATATTAGGAACTTTTAATCAACTCTGGCTTGCATGGTTTTCGGTAGACTAGACTCACACCTGGGAAAACTGCGTTGAACAGGTTGTCGAACTTCCGTATCATGCCTCTGCTTACGACAACAAACGTATTGCTTACGTAACGGCGCCAAAATACCGGCCATCTTCTCCATCTCCTGTAGGACCAGTTCTGTCACCAAAGAGGAGACCGTTGAGTTCATTATAGTTCCCTTGATCTCGTCACGGGTTTCTCTAGCAAAATTGAAAAAAAATTTGACGGAATCCAAACAACGTCATAAGGTGCTCAATTCTGAGTAAACCACGGGTCTCGTCGTACATCCCTCTAGGTCTCCTTCGCGAGATTTCGCGGGCCATGGTTAGTGGGGCGGTTGTGAATAACGATGCCAACATCGAAAGAGAGAATGATTTCGTCTGATTGAACCGTCCGACCTCCGAGGTCTATGAGTAATGGTGATGCTGGTTAAACTGGGATGATAAAATTGTCTTGAACAATCTTTTGTTTTGAGTACATTCTAGCGCAAATCTGATAGACAGAGGGAAAGCATGTACGGTGTTGTTCAATGCGCTCGGACGTACATTACTAAAAACATCTTCGAGCATAGTTTTACGCGGAATCAAGTAAATGGAATGCTTTCAGTTTGTATGCTAGAAATCACCAACTAGACTTTTCTACGAAAAAGAAATATGGTCTAATGCACTCCCAGCAGAGGGGCGTGTTGTAAGCGTAGGCATATTTTGCCGATATTCTGGAGTGTTAAAGCAATTATTGGAATTAATCCCTTCGTGAGATACGACAGTGTATTTCACACAATTTCTATCGTGAGTTCGCTTTGCAGCTTAGGATTTGAAGTGTTCTCCGACGTTGTTCAAAAGGCTTATCACTGATCTTTAAATTGGTATTTTAAATGCGCGAAAAACTATTGAGTCGGTTTCCCAGCAATTACATAATAAGGACGCATGGCTTTGGCAGATATGTCCGAGTTTTCAATTAACGTCTGTGCTGGGCGTGTTCGGGCACCCCGTTCCGTCCATATTGTCTCTTATTATTACATGATGGTTCGTGAGCATTGCACTTTTATGCCGCTGACGGCGATAGTATTGAACTTGATCCTTAGCGTTGTCATCAAGACGTAGCTTAAACTTCGGGCTCTAACCATCTCGTTCAGTGCTTACGAATTGGTTTTTGGGAGATTTAAAAATAGCCCTAACTTTCGGTTATGCTGATTTGAGAAATTTGAGAAATGTTGAATTTGACTGTTACTCTTGTGCCCGTTCAAAGGCAAAAAACTAACACCAGAATAACTTAACCCCTCCAAGTTAAAAAAACTATCTGTCTTTAAATAGTTTTTCAATGTGTAAGGAGTTCCTCTGAGTATTGCACCAAGTCGACATAAGTCCCGAATGACTTTTTTAGTCCTTGTCGCCAGAAATTTAAAGAGTCTTATTATTAAAGGTTTTGAGGCTCGCAAGTCTACTTTGATGTTTTTCCTGGCAAACATGGTATTAGAAAAGCGAAACCGAAGTTTTACTTGCAAGAATTATTTTTATGGACTCTGAACAAAAAACCGTGACAAAATTATATAGTTCATTAATTTTATTTTCTAACTCATTGTAACTCTCCCTTAACAATTTGTTCTTGGCCATATACTGTGACGTAAATTGTTTATTCAGTCACCGACACTTAAAATACATGTCATTGTTGTCTTCGCTAGTCATATACGTTTTGAACGATCTTTCATTGACCCCTATCCACTTTAGACGATTGCATGTTAGTACACACAGGTGATAACTCAGCTGCTTCTATATTTAAAAAGTTTCAAAAGGCGTTTTTGCTATTACCCAAGTTAACCGTGAACCTTTGGAACAGGTTTTTCCAATTCACTAGCGCCAAGCAATTTCACTTATTTTATTTCTCCTCTCGACAATGAGCTGAAAGTCTGCTTTAACGTATAGCCATATTGCATTTTGGTCCCTGAAACTCTGGTTTCTACTGACCATGATTGATGCCGTTTTAGTCGGATGCTATAAAAATCACTTGTTTTTGAGTATACGAATAATTTCTTTGGATATTTAAGCTTGATATCAGAGGCCGACAACAGACACCTCTTTAAAACCTGAGAGTTAGAACAGGCCTTTGTCCTCCTTTCTATTGAGCGGATGAGATCGAAAGGAAATTGGGCTTAGGGAAACACCAACACAATGTGAGCAGTAAGGAGAGGATGCCCTCTCTACGGTTGTTACTCATGCTTTGGAACTTCGTTGCGAACTAAACCAGGCTAAGAAATATGTATTAGCTAGGGTGGGCTACAGGGCGTTGGAGGCTGCTAGCGAAGTGGATATCTGACCGCAACTATATAGACATGTCCTCTGCCCACCTCATATCACGCTCGTCTACCCAAAACCGTATCCACTTTCCAGTCAGGAACGAATTTGACCTACTGAAAGAAATATAGTCCTTAAGCTGTCGGGTATTACAGAATTACTTGGTTATTAGTGCTATTCCATAGTCTCTGGTGGTGAACGTCCTTAGAGACCTGAGAGCGCAAACCAGATCTTTATTTTTTTGCAGACAGAAGTCATATTTTTGTCTTATAAAAGACCTGGGATTCGCGATGTTTTCTTTAGTCACTAGTTACTGCTTAGGGATTTTAAGCCAGAGTATAATTAATAGAAAAAAACACCCGAAGGAATTTGAAATGTCTTAAAGTATTCTCGTGATTTCGCTGTGAATACTTTGGTTATTTTCGAAAGCGGGAAATTTGGCAGACCCTACGTAATCGCGATGTGTAACTGAACTGAGTAGACTTATAAAAGTGTTTTTGCTGAATTTTGAAGTATTTTTGACGCAAACGTTAACATTTACATGATTTGGACGCCAATATGTATAAACTTATAAACAAGGTTGAATTATACAATGTTGAACATCATCATCCAAAAATACCCATAAACATGAAGGCATGCATAACGATTTATTCAGCTATGATGAGAAATAACCTCGCATACTGTATACTGTTGCAGGTTCATTGATTACATTGTTTTGAAAAAGGTCAGCTTTGGTAGACGTTGATTCATGTTGTGAAGTCGGAAATAATGTCTCATAATAGGAAGTAATTTCCAGACATTGGAATTCGGTAAATAATTAGTGATAATTTCCCTCGAGTCTTTGGCTGCGGTGTAGAAAACTTGTACGAATTTGGGCATGGGCACTTCATCTATGTAAAACGGCCTCAGACAAAAAAGCCATTTACATCAAAAGAAAATGCCTCTGACGATGAAAACTCGCACGCTTGAATCTTTTGCTTATTAGTAACGCTGCCAACCTCGAAGTGCTCTTTCCATTTTTACCGTAGCAAGTCGCTTGGTTTTCTTGAAAAAGTGACGATATCTACCACCTTGCCATAAAGTGGAAGAAATTCTATTCAAGTGCCTTAGTGAAATAAGGTTTGTCAGATTAATTTAGGACTCGTTCTTTAAAAATAAAGAAAATGCTCGGTTGCTCCGTTGCATTGCCCTGAGACGGACCGATCAATCTAATATAAGACTACAAACAGGTTTTGGAGCGTTTGCTTTGTCCCACACTCTGTCTACTTGCCGCAGCTTTACGAGGACTGGCAAAGTAAACAGTTCCAAATTCTGTGAACGTAAATGACGCTCGTTTTGCACTAACTAAAATTTGAAAATGCTATTTCACGCATTAATTTCTTTACGAGTAGATCACACAATGTCACCCGCCTTATGCGGCGAATGGAGGTCCAGAGAGAAGGAATGTTCAGAGCAAGGCGCCATGCCGCAGTTGACCAGACAGCAGTACAGTCAGACCCATAAACCAACTCTCTTTGTCTTCACGGGTGAACGGAATTTCTGCAGGCGTATCGGTTTGACGAATCTTCCCTTTTAGGGCGAACTACCTCAAACCTTATGTAAAGGCCGCACTACAGGAAGGTTGTTCCACATGTCTCAACAGCACATTCACTTAATTTGGAAATGACGCAATTGAAAGAATCATAAATATCAAAAGAAGTAGGGGCGTCAACCAGGAAGGGCTTATTAAATGTCTGATTTTCGCATAGTTGTTTCGCCTACCCCTCATCAGGGACTTGGAAGTCATACACACAGCTTGCCCTATATGGAGTAAATTAAGGGCACTCCGACGGGTCCACCAATCTCCGGACTCATTGCCAAAGCGGTTCTGCAAAAACTTGAGAGACGAATGTTCGAGGAGTACAAAGCCAAGTTTTGGGCGCGCTTCGTTGATACCACGTTTTTAAACATCGATTGGGATAAAATTAACTACCATAAGAAACAACTGAACTCAATCGTTCCTAACCTACAGTTAATGATGGAAAAGGAAGTGGAGGGCAAACTTCCATGCTTGGATGTCTTAATCTGCCGCCAACCTGACGCAATCTGGCGACGTCAGTCTACAGAAAACCGACGAATACGTTGCAAATATTCGGTTACAACACCAACCACCCATTGCAACACAAACGAAACAGTGCGTTCACGCTATACGGACGGTTGGAAACTCATTGCAGAACGCCAGCCGCCAAACTGGGCGAGATGAAGCTTCTCCAAGAACTCTTTAAAACCAACGGCCATTCGCGAACATTCGTTGAACGGAGCCGAAGGCAGAAAAGAAAGCGGGATGAAGAACAGAGTCAGCCAAAAGCATGGCGGAGCATTCCGTTCGTGAAAAGGGTCGCCGAAACCGTGGCTAGATCCCAGGCGCCGCTCGGAATAGAATCTGCCCACAGGCCTGACTCAACAATCCACCGGCAAGTGATGCAGTCAAAAGACCCGATCCCTAAGCAGAAGATGTCGATCACTGTCTACCGACTTCAGTGCAACTCTGGGAAGTGCAACTACGTTGGGTAAACCGGCCGATGGCTACAAACGCAAATGCATGAGCATAAGATGGCTGTGCGAAGGTTGGACCCAAAGTCGGAGGTAGCAACCCATGCCGCGCAAATGGGACACATCTTCAACTCTGACAGCCTTGAGATTGCGGGCCGACGTGAGGATCATTCGGCAAGACAGGTACAAGAAGATTTTCATCCGCAACATCAATTTGCCTCCCCCTATCTGGTTTTACGGACATACTTGACGGGGGATAGTCACGGCGAGGGACAATCTGGGCCTTGAACTATCGCCGCGGCCGACGAGGACAGGGACGATTTGGGTCATGGTGACATGCGGGTCGAACGTAGCCACGCAGGCGGCATTGGTTGGCCGCGCACCAAACCAAGTGCGCCAGATAAAGAGACCTGCTTGCATGACTTTCCAGTCTCTGAAGATGGGTAGATGAAACAATTGCTCGAGACGTCAGATCTCTAGTAAACGGCTTCCGGTGAACGCCTCCTCATCCTTTGATAGATTACGTGGGAATCGCATTTTCGCTACTATTGAAATCGTAAATATACTATGAAGGAAATATCATGCGGCCATACATTTATGTCTACAGCGAAAAAAATAATCTGCCAATACATCGCAAACTACGCAAGTGGACGTCTCATCGTTTACTTGGACGTCCCGTGACGTAAAATCGAACACACCGCAGATTTTTAAGGCATATGTTATGTTTTGGAATTAACTGTGAGAGTAAGGATAGAAAACACTTGTCGGCAGCAGATACGCCTTTCCTTTGGATAAAGGTATTAGCGCGAGCATTTGTCGTGCTATTTTGATATTTTTATAGAACAGATTCCGGCCTCAAAATATAAGCCTCCCCATTAAACAACCATCAACTGCTTTTATTGGTCAGAATGAGCTTTTTTCTCTTTATGACGTCCAAAATGGCGGTGGTTTCTAACTTACAGGCCTTCAAAACTTTTATGAAGTGGAATGTGAAGTGCAAAAATCCCCTGAGCTATTTACAATATAATCTGAGACTTACCGTAAAAAACGGATTAGGCTACATAACGTCAGCGCAGAGATATTTGGTGTTTTAGACTTATTCCACACGCCGGCTCCTGAATGGTGCTTGATTAACTTCTGTACTTGGTACTAGGCCTATCAACAAGCCGACCAAATTCAGGTATCAATTTATTGGCAGTCTTAACCGTGCATAAGATCAAGAGTAGGTTTCTGGAGTCAGTCGGCTTCTTAGAAAATATAACGAAAATCCGGAGATATTCAAAAGGTATAGATGATTTTATGCGTTTATTAATGAAGTAAGTATATCTCCGGAATTTGCAACAAAGATGCCCCAACCTTTAGCAAAAACGAAGGTTTAGTCGACAGAAAAGTAAAATGAATGGAAAAGATGGGACAAACCAAACTTCAAGGTCTTCCTATTTTCCTGTAAACGCTGGAATAGTGCAGTAATTTCTCCGGGCTCTCGGAGATATTTTCCCCCATGTAATGATGTTAATTGCAGTGTTCCAATCAGTATAAAAACAAAATACTAGAATCGTCGATATCAAAATTCCAATGTGTCTGGAATTCTACCAAATAAATAGATGGTCCAGTTTTCCTAGAACCGATTGTAAGCTGCTCCTGAATGTGACTTCGATAGCATTACCACTGTGATCGGATCCGTGCTGCTCCCCTTGCTTTGTGAAACCTCGGTAATTTGAGTGCGAATCAATCGCCTGCGACACGCATAGGCGGGCTGCTCAGTTTTATGAACCACTGCAACTCTGTCCGCCCAAGGTTTTTCAAACCCCGTCTTGACACTGGGCTCGAGTGGGGGAGAGAGGAAGGAGCGCGGTGGACGCTGCATACGTCTGTTACTACTGTAATCGAATCCACGCGCGATTCACGGTCTCTGGGCTCACCATACTGTGGGTCACACGATGCGCATCAAAGGAAACGACGGTTGAACTACCATGTGTCGTGGTGTATGCATGAAGGTATCTCAAGGTTTCGCACCTAAAATGGGCCACGCGGTAAATGCTCTAGATCAACAGGAGGGTTAGATGTGAGTCTGACAGGCGTTATTAAAATGCGCTCCCGTAACAAATGCCAACGTTCGGGTGCAGGCCCAGGCACAGGCTCACGCCGTGCCAACTGATTTCCAAGCCGTCCCCTGTTTCTCTTGTGGTGTAAAATTCCGGTTGGTGTACGTTGTGGAGCGGAGGATGTGATTGCAAGACAAGGGGCGGGTTTCGCTGTGGCAGTCACCTGCGCTCTCTCCTGCCTCCGGTCTTCTTGGCTCCTTCGTGACACCGGACCCAGGTCTAGGAGGCGGAAGGTGCGATAGATGTTACGCATGTCTGTTATACCTATGAAATAATTAACGCGCAAGTCGCCGTCCCTGCCCTCACTCTGCTGTGGAGCATACGGTGGACATCTTCGAGATCGACGGTTGAACTGTCGATGTATATCATGGTTAAGGAGCGTTATGATTGCGCAGGTAAGCATTTTGTTTATTTTAATGGGATTTTCCAGTCGCTTGCATAAGTTGCGAGTTGGATATTTGGGAAAAAAATCCATTTTTGATAATTAATCGCCTGCACTTACCATTGTGGTAGTCGATTTCGCAACAGATGGAAGTGGTTTAGTATCATTTTATTTTTTCTTGCCTAGATTAGTTCTTGTTCACGCATATTCATACATAAGAGATTTTCTTACGTGCTCACATAAACCATCGATAATATTCAAACAAAAGCGTCCGATTTCTAACTACATATTGCCATTTGCGACGCTTGAACGGGTATGTGCCTGTGCGTTTCAATGCATGCTATAGACAAGTGAATCAATGTTTTGATAAAGATGCAAGGGGTATTTGTTAAATTTGTTTGTGAAACATAAAGACGCGCAAACTCGGATGACGATTCTCCGTAGGATTAACCAAGAACCGCATAGGCGCTGACCGGCTTTATGCCAAGCTGGGGAGATCTTTTATATGATTGACCTACGAACATGAACCGCCCTCCTTGAAAACTCATCAGATGTATTGAGAGGCTACGACGACCTCAGGCCAGGCCTTTAGTTTCGCCAAAAACAGTATCCAGTAATTTAGATGACCACAGAGGCCGTGACGTCTTGTTGTTTTAAAAAATATCCCTTCTAGTATAGTAGGGAAAAAGCTAATAGAGTAATTAAATGCGAACCCAATACAGTGAAGACTGTTTAGTAAATATGTTCAAGAATGTGAAACAAGGATGGAACACCAGCAGTTCTTTCAGCTGGAGGTATCACGTGCAACTAAGGTTATTATGCCATACCAATTATAACCCAAAAGGTCAAATAATCAGCCAGACACAAAAGGTCATGCTCGCATTTCCAACGCTTTTTGTCTTCCGTGACACAATGGCAGCAATTCACTTACTGCTCATTTATCCGCTAAGAGTTTAAGGTCAACCTCAACTGCAGTAAACGATCATTATTTCCGAACGCACTTCCTACAATTTTAGGCTGAAATAAATTATTAGGTCGAAAGCGTTTACCTGTTCTGGTATTTTATATACTGCCACAATAAGCCTGTGCGTGTAGACTAACTTTCGTTTTTATCGTTTCGCATTCACGCGCTGATTGGAATGGGATCATGCAGTTTCTGCATTTCCAAACTTACTCAAGTCTCAGATCGATCTTTTCCGAACGGCACGTACCCCTAGTCTTGAAACACCTTAAACACGCTACCCACGACACTCAATTAAGAGCGCAGCTAACTGCATTTTAAAGTCCTCCGTCAACTTATCAATACAGCGTCTTCTTTGCATCTCCACAGCAATTAGTTTTCACAGAATAATCGCGATGTATTCCTCACTGAACGAATAATAACCCTGTTTGGCCTGCTGTGTGGGCCTGTTCATTGCAAATTATTTGGATTTCTGAAACAAAAGTTCTGAAACAAGACGGAATATTGTCAATATTTCTAGCTAGACGTGTTACGTATAAAGAGGGCTGGTATGGCATGCCAATTGGAACCCGGAAGGTCAAATAATTAACCAAATGTAAAACGTTCATGCCTGCATTTTTAACGGTGTCTTTGCCTACCACTGTCAAATAGTACCAATTTCAACTTTGAGCAGCTGGTTAGCACGTTATTTGTATTTATTCCTTATCATTCATCTGAATCTCTGGAAGGTTTGAATAGGAAACACTTACCTGAATCCCCGCACCGCTGCATTATATGCTCTTGCGGTTAAACTCAGTGTTCCTCCCAGTTGAGAATTAGACTTGTTAAGCCTTTAATTATTGCCGCTTAAAAACAAGGAACTTGTGCATGTACCTTATTTTTCAATTTAATTCCACAGTAAATCAATCATTTTATCAAGTTATTTGTGAGGATTGTTTGTTATCACTTGGGTTATTTTCAACTTTCGTGGAATTCGAACTTTGTGAAGTACTGTGTTAGACCCTCGCGAGCTTCAAATTCCTTTCAGATTCATATTTATTACCGTACTGATAAAAAAGTAGAAATGTTTGAACAGCATTTATGGCATCTCAGGTTGTGACACATTCACAAAGCAGTTTTTTGGTAAAAAAGATTGAC
>CACRXP010000207.1:665828-698632 GCA_902702965.1 Spirometra erinaceieuropaei | reverse complement strand
GTGCGCCAGACTCTCCTGACTGCAAGAATAAAATGTGTAGTTGCTCTTTGCCTTGGAGCTGGAGATCTACAGGCCAGGCAGTCAGTCGCAGGGCGATTAGTAATCAATAATTTAAGATGTTTTTATTCGCAAGAACAAGGACGACATGGAAATAGGCATTTCTGTCTTGCTTGACGTCAGTAGCCAATGATGCTTCAACCCTAGGCTGCTCACCTAACGCAGATGCCAGGAGTTAGGCGAATCGGTGTCTTCCCCAGTGTTAGCCATGTGGTTACCGTTATGTAAGCACTCTAAATCGGCGGACCGTCCATTATCCTTTGAAGTAAT
Source organism: Spirometra erinaceieuropaei (assembly GCA_902702965.1). Classification (NCBI taxonomy): domain Eukaryota; kingdom Metazoa; phylum Platyhelminthes; class Cestoda; order Diphyllobothriidea; family Diphyllobothriidae; genus Spirometra; species Spirometra erinaceieuropaei. The sequence goes on along the minus strand of CACRXP010000207.1, from coordinate 698,305 downwards.
TTCCTCCATCCTCTCTGCCTGGCAATCCCAAAAATAATCACGACTGTGTACATATAAACTAATTTGCATGTTTAAGGCGTCTGAAAGCCACGTTTTCCGAGATACCCTGATTGCAGAACGGAAACGGGCACTGAACCCTAATTCAAACTGTTTTGTGCGCTGCTGAGCTAAGGTCGACTCAAAGCAGCAAATACTTCAGAAATGGTTAGTTCAGCATCCTTTTCTCTCCCAATAAACACTTCTCGTACAACAATTTTCTAAACACAAAGGGCAAAACAAACTACTCAGTCTGTACTTACCATCTCGAACAAATTGATTCATACGTTTTAGTTAACGGTTTTGTCGTCAGGAGTCCATATTTCACTCGAAAGTTATCTTATATCCAATTGCAGACTTTGGCTATGATTCTCTCCGCCGGAAACGTTCTTCCATATCGATATTTAAAAATCTCTCAGCAACTTATATAAGCCAGACTGCATAATGTCACGTTACACAAATAATAATTAAACCATACTATTTTCAAACCGCCCGATTAAAAGGCAGGAATTATGTTTTAAATAAGAATGAAGCAAAAAAGGCAGTTCAGAAAATAACCTGGGATTTCTACTGGTTAGATAATACGATGTAGGTAAACTAAGCCGGTTGTTAACAACTTTCGCTCGATTATCTCCAGTTTAATCCAAAATGGGAGGGTCCGGATGCAATTTATATTATTTAAAGTCCATCTATTGTCAATATTTTCAAGAAGATGACCTTTCTTGCGTACGCCTCTGTCTTGTAGTTCTTTGATTAACTTAGTTATAGGTCCAAGGTGGAGTTAAAATGCAAGGGAAACATCGATCTCCTGTGGAGCAAACTTAGGATTGAGATAAGCCAAAGGGTGCAGAGTTCTATGATAAACCATAAATATAATTGGCAAAGTTGAGAGATTTGGATTACTTAGTTGAAGGAGATAGGCTCTCCGGAACAGGTTTATTTAAATGCTGACGTTTCAAAAAGCTTGATCGACAAAAAGAACCTGCCATTTTAAATTGAATTTCTGATCGATTAGGTGCATTTTACGCTTTGACAATGGAGAGCCGACCAAGCTCTTTGGGACGTCGGCATTTAAATAAACCTGGCCCGATGAGCCTATCTTCTTCAGATAAATATACTGAAAGGGAGGTAACTTACTATCTGAGTGAGAAAAGTCAAACAAAATATAACAAAAATGTCAAAAATTATCGTATTAAAATACCTGTCATCGGTGAAGCTGTATTTTTTAAAACTCCCAATAAATTGCTTTTAGAGAATGTAAAACTTGCCACTTTCGGTTTTATGCCATTTAAAACATAATTTAGTCTTTACTTAATATTAAAAATATATCAGGAGACAAACGCAAACAAGGATTTTCCGGAAATGTTCCCCAGAAGCCGTGAAAACGAAAAGCACTGTGCACTGGATGAGCTTTCTGCAGCAAATTCAACACGAAAGGTCTTTTAGCCATGCAAGAAAATCGACTGTACATAAACTATTCTAAAAAAACAGTGCACGGTCCATTGGCTTCATTCGCTTTATTTTACCTGCAGACTTAAAGCACAATGTTAGTTAAAAACATTGTAATACGTTTCTGGTCATAGTTGGCAGTTAAAATTTTGGGCAAGCAAACTATGATTGCGCAGTCTCAAATTAAATCTTAAAGGCGATGATTATAAGGCAGAAGCACACGCGCACTAGTTCGACTATCTCGAACGATTATGTCCATCGTGTTCCGCACAGCATTGTAGGCATGGACTCGGTGACTTGCGCGTGAATTACATTAAAGCGATAGTAGACTTACGCTGCATCTTACGCATTCTCGCTGTCCTCGAGCACCTTAGCCCGGCGTCACGACAGTCAGATAGACCGCGAATAGGATCGGGCACAGTGGCTGACAAAATGAAACAGTCCATCTGTGTGTGCTACACAGGATTGCTTCGCGCACGATAGACCAAGATTTCACAGAAGCAGGAAAAAGCTGCGGCCACATTAAGAAGGGGCCAATCCAGCCTCAAATCCTGTCCAGAGAGGACTGTCAGTTGGCAGCCTTCCAAGATACGACGTCTTGGCATCTTGGTCAGAGTGAGGAAAAGGCGCTGCGCTGTGTAGACGGGATCCCCAGAATCGTCATTCCTCTATCTTACTTCTCCCAGGCACCAGCCCACTGTCCGAACCGGCCAGTCATCTGATTGTGTGCAGGAGGCTGACAGCTGAACAATCATTCTGCCTGTGCCGTCCGCAGCCGTTTCTCCTGCATAAGTCACCAGGATACCCCGCAGAGGTTTACTCGACTCGCGTCCCACCGTCGCGAGAGGCCATTTGTGATGCATATGAAAGAGGGTCCATTGAGCCGCGTTCACATTCCACCAGTCGGCCATTCCACACAAATAAGTACACTGGGATGACTACAATATCTTATTTGCACCGACGGTGGGCAATCTTCCAAACCACAATGTTTATTTCGCCGTGGAGGATTTTAGTGAAGTATGCGCTGATGTGCTGTGTGAATGGAGTCCTCGGAATCAATCTCTCTCTCTCTCTCAAACTGCCCTTTGCCCTTCACCAGTCGATTATCTGATCCGGTCAACCAACTGATGTTGAGATCGAGGGCATTGGCTGAAAAAATTGGAAAATTCCGTCTTTGCGTGCCAGACATGGGCCTAGCCCCCATACAGTGCACCAGGTTTTCCCATAAAGGGAGTGACGCACACGCCAGCCTCGTTTCCTTTATTTATCTAACAAGTAGTTACGTGTGTATTTAATAATGGTTTCCAATAGACAGATTTTGTCCATCTTTCACTTGACAGGGAATGCGTTTGAGGCAGTAAAGAAAATTCCTTTGCATCAAACTTGTACGATTGGCTGTTCTCCATGTTAAAGAACTTCATACTCATGAAAGTTGAGTCTGTCGCCTATCATGAAGGTTTTTAAAATGTATGGCGTGCACATTAGTACACAAAAAGTTCCTTGTCTAAAAGTCCATAAATGGGCAGGTACGGTAGAAGGCCGCAGATAGAACCCTTTTGCGGGGAACCTTTGCTTTACTGATGTAAATAATTATGCCGACAACCGGCTGTTTCCCGACTGATGTGGAACCAACTGACGTTTATCCCCCTTACAAGCGTTTTGCACATAACATCTCCCTTGTTGACAGCCCCCGTTATGTTCCGCCTGTATCCAGGTTGCGTGGCACACCCGGGGGACGAGTGCACCTTCGAAGTGGGACGGACTGCTCTGTAGGCATTCATATCTTTAATGGTTGTTCGGCTCAACGCCTAACTGGAATCGAACTCGTACTTGTGGTCTCAGGAAGCTATCTACTTTACAGCGATTTCGCTCTGGTAACTGTAACGACCAGCGTGTTCATCTCGTTCCGATGGCAGGACAGTGTCGGGACGGTTGAAGACGGACTCGGACTCAGTGGCTGACAAAGATAAACTGCCTGTTTGCGAGTGCCCACATGGTGCAGTCCCCACGACCTGTTCATAAGGATGGCCTGGATCGCACACCCGTGGGGCGCCATAAAGGCCACATTAAGTTGGAGCCATTGAGTCTGACTCCCAGACTTGAGAAGAGGTTTCTGACACCGCGTCGACTCTGAGCCTTAAACGTTTGGTACAGTTTAATGCGAAAAAAGTGTGCATGCTTGCGTTTTATATCAACCTGCATCTGTTCAATATTTTATCTCAGACAGAACGGGTTTGAAAAGTTATGTTGCTGGCTGATTTCTTCACAAAAATTTATATGGTCTTTACTAGCTACTGTGTCGACTATTCGCCAGGTCCCTCGTTTTCATTCGTCATGCATTATTGTACAACTAAATGTTCTTCAGTACTACCGAAAATTTTCTCTCCGTTTTTACATGTGGGTAGCCTTTTTTCAAGTATCTAATCTTTACTTTGAAAAAAAAATTGAAAAAAATTCGCAGCTTTTGGTTAAGCATCAAAATCTCCTCCCTCGTTGCTTTTAAGAGTTATTAGCTTGTCAATAGTGTCATTAATAAAGACTGTGCCTCCCAAAATTTGACTGAGCAGCAGTAACAATATTTTCTGCTGTCTCTAAGTCGTCTGAACCTTCTGTTTGTATATTACGGGCGGATCTCAAACGGACTTGTAAAAGTAGACGTTGGAGCACAACTCTATCCTAGGTGAGAGCCTAACACGTTGGGCTAAGTAGGGAAAAAATAACTGCAGCTATATCTAACGGCAAATCGACATATTAAGCTGTGGAAATCCAATAACTTTTAATTTTGTGGATGAGCATGAAAATCTGAGTCACATTCTGTGAATAAACTGGAGCCGCAAGTATCTTCACCATAGCTTGATTAAATTTTATCAAAGCTTGCATGGTCACTGCGAACAAACCATGAACCTCAGAAATGAGGCCGTGTTTACTTATTAATTTCGCAGCGCAACGTTCAGGTTATCAGTGAAACCATCAATTTTCGTCAGAGTTTGGGATCATGTCCCATGTTTCACTGTCTAGTCTCTCCTTCCACCCATGTTACAGAAAACTAGTCTGCAGGCATTTTGGTTGGACCTGTATTTCTGTGGCAGAAAACCTATGATTCCATGCATGAAGATTGTTCATCTCCACAAAACAGGATAAAATACTAGCACCACTCCATCATTTTGCGCTCAATGAGGTAAGCGAAAAAAATTGTGAGCAGTTATAAATAACTTCAATTATCGGTATTTGGCCAAACGGGATGCATACTGCATTACCCTGCTCTGTGGTCGATGCACTCCCATATTCTCCTTACACCATAAGCTTGGGTCATGGCAAAAGGAAAGTTTACGATGACCAAATACCAACACTTCGTCCCTCTCCGCCCAAAATTATGGTGCAAGTAACAGAAGGGATTTTATTCAGTTAATTGAGGTCGTTGCATGAGCGCAGATGCCACATGAACAAGAATGGAGGGACAGTCATCTTTATGCACGAATACGTGCGCTGGCTTGCATTTTGATCTATTTTAACCAATCTCCGCCAAATTCACGCATGCCCATTAAGTAGTAAACTTACAAACCTGACAAACACTGTATAGGAAGAGGAGCGGGAGGAGGAGAAATAGAAGAGAGAATACGCGCACCTTTTTACCACGTCGTCAATCGTCTGATAGAGGAAGGTAGAATCATTCAGATTAAATAGATATTGATAGGTGACTTTTCTACGCGGTTCTCCAGTTACTGATCACACTACAGTTTGTGTCCTCTGGCGTACAATGCCATTCTGGTAACTTTCGTCATGCTTTTCCTACCGCGGTTCTTCATGTTCTTTAGTTGAGATAGACGGAAAATAAATATCGTGAATGAGAATCCTGCAAATTAAGAAGAGGAATTACCTTTTGCTCTTCACTTTTTTATGAAGTCATCGCACTTACTATTCTTCATATGCGACGAATATACAGTTCCACATTTCAAAGATTAATTATTGAATGGCTAAGGATAGAAGGCAAGCGCTGATTGTAAGTAATGAGATGCCAACAGAGATAGGGAGACCGAAATGGCCGATTTTTATCTATTAGCCGTCATCGGCCCTCTATCGTTATATGCTATTGGCAACCATGCGTCTGGTTGCGATAGCTCTAGCTTGAGCCACAAGGCATAACGGAAACAGCATGTTCCATAACCTGGTCGGTGAGCGTTACACTAACACAACAAATTGTAGAACTCTAAAAATGTGCATTTATATATTGCATATCGATCAAAGACAGGAATTTTGGCAGCTCAATAACAAAGCACGAGCCTCAGTGTGGTGGTCCATGGCTCAGCGGTTAAAGCTTGGAGGTCGTATTACCTCAAAGCTTCCGACTTCGGTTTAGAGCTCAGACCTTAGGGGCTTGGAACTGGGACACGGCTGTCGGCCGAAACTAAGTTGGACAGAAATAACAATTGCTGGCCCACTTCTTCTTTGGTACAGATTTCTGGTTCTCCCACAGATGTGCGAGAACGTCTTGAGTGTCCAGATGAGGATCAACTGAACGATGCCTCTTCGTTACTTTCCGCACGAAGTCAGTTCCCTTAATAATTCAGCTAATAAGCCTTGAGATACACTACTCGAACCGGTTAAGTAAGTCACTTCGGTATATCGTAACAGACTACTTAAATTTTCAGATAAGCATTCTTCGTTTATGCAAGAGGTGTTGGTTGATTTTTCGTCACAATGAAGGCGCAATTTCTCAATGGAATTTTCTTAAATTGAACTGTACAGATCAGTGATACAGGCCCTCCAGCTCTTCTTGATAAAAATGGGGTTGTTGTCAATTCTGGAGCAGTGAAAAACGTGCATGACTTCTTCAATGACACACAAATCATTCACGCATTTAGGCTGACTTTTTGACTGTTAGCCATATAAGGAACTCTCTCACACCTCCACCTCTCAGTTTCTGAAATAATTATAGCACAGACGCAAAAGGTCTGCTATCGCTCTTTAAGTTTCTCATCGCTATTTTTACACACTGCGTTCACTATCATTGCGTTTTTGCCTTCCTGTCGACTGGGCCATAAATCTCCTAGGAATGTTTTGTGAGCTTTTGGAAATTCGATACGGCTTTGGATTCCACCCAATGGTTGCAGCTGTGTTGCAGCTCTTAAGCATTGGCCGAAATTCGGATCTGTTTTTCGTTTTGAAATGCAATTCTCGATTAAGGCGGAATGGGAGCAGGTCGGTCTGCTTGCTTCCTATGACAAGGAATCATGAAAAGTCAACCACCCGACTGTCCGCACAGAGACCAAACGACTACCACCTGAAGTAGATCGACCTACTACGCGGATCAAACTGCAGCTACTTGATGATTCTGAATCATGAGTTAGGCAGCTTCGTTATAGAGTTTGGGCCCGCTTATGGGCAGTTTTATGGGGACTATTGGAAATCTGTTTCTGTCCCAGGCGCTTGACCAGTGTGCTCCAGTGAGGAGGCCACTGTCACCCTAATTTATGCGCCGCAATATCGCTCTGGACAGGGTTAACTTACTGTCCTTCACTATCAGTTCGAACTTTCCGAATATACTGCATTGCTCCCCGCCGACACCATATTCCCTCGAGTAACGGGATAGAACGTCGCGACAAATTAAGCCGTAGGCGGACCCTAGCCACTGTGAATTTCACACTCGGCCCCGAAAAGAAGAAGTTGGACGCTAATATAGAGGGCATAGGAGAAAGTTTGGAGCAAACTGGCAGATGAACAAGAGGCACAAGTCCGGACCTCGCAGAGTAGGCGTCAGAGGGCCTTGGGCGAGGGCATGTCTGCATCGGTCTTGAAATTGATTAGTCGGCTTTGATAGCCGCCGGTACCCGCGCAAGGCGCAGTGTTGCAGCAGGCGCCAGGGGTAGAATCACTACAAACTCACCTTATGGACTGTCTGAATGCTTGCGCTTGAAAGCTCGAAACCCGCTCTCCGGTATCAGGTATCACCAAAGTTTTATGTATGGAATGGGCGTTTCTTCCAAAGACTATTATTGGTCCATTTATGGGAAGCCACCTAGAAGGAGTGATCTGATAATTGCAGCCGAACCTCTAGGAAAGACGGAGCAACTTTTTACGATCGTATTCGCCTAGTCCCTTAAATTATATTCCGGATGACAGCTCTATAATATGCGGCTGAGAACCTTTCTCTGCTCAAGAGACTTACTGCGTCGGGTTTAGTATGCCCTACTGTGAAAGTAATGGAATACGGGCACTTAAATAGTCGCAGTTTATGTTTGTCCGTTAGCATGAAAAAATTAGAGGCTAGTGCTAACGGAAAATGCAGTCATGTGTAACTTATCGCTACCGATCGACGGTGTTTATATTGAACTCGGAGTGTGTCGGTTCGAGCACCTTCAGGGCTTTCACCTCATAATTCAAACCTGCTCGGTCTTAGATGTATCAGATATCGAGACACGGGAAATCGCCGCGGTCTACGGACTTATAGCCTGTGTATGGACAGGTTAAGAGAGGCATTGATATTCGCTTTATAGGTGTCACTTGTTCTTCTCAAGCAGTCACCCATCGGGTTCCAAGTAGGCGTGCATTCATGTCATTTGAAAGTTTTCAAGACCGAAGCAAAGAAAACTTGTGTTCTTAGTCACCCACTACTTTTTGTATCCATTGTGAGGAGGTCTCACTTCGGGTAAATTAATTTTGTTTCATTCGATTTTTTCTTTCTATATATGGCTAGCTGCGCCATTTAACGGATGCAATCGCAGTGTGTTCCTCGGAAATCTATATTTAATGCGTCTTTTTTTCATGTTAACAAGATATAAAATTCTCCTCCTTTGATTTGGATTGTACTTTTGTGCTAACAGATCGGTATTTCAACCCTCTTGCTACTGTTACCCATGAGCGCTGAGGGCTGTGCGTCGTCCGGCTGTCCGAGAGTGGTGTCCGTTGATGTTGGCCGGAAATATGACTCCCTATAGCTCTTGTCTATTGTTCTTAAAACGTTGTTCTGAGCCGTAAACCGGGGAAGACCGAATCACTTCTAATGGTTGTCTAGCAACTGGGGCGAGTGTTGTGGAAACGCAGGTGTATGGCAAACCTCACAATTTATCCGATAGGACATTTGATGTCCTGCACCTCGCCGACAATTCAATGACTACCCCCATCCCCTTTTTCTGAGAACGATAGAAGTATGCCCACATGAAACACGCTAGATTGTTTGCACAGACTCCGGGCAAATAACGCAACCCACTAAGCAACGGGGTTAAAAGGTTAAAGCGCTGTTCAGTAGAAGAGAGATGAAAAAACGAACGCAAATAAATTTGCGTCTGGCTGTCACTTTTATGTGAAATACTCCAACTGCGTATGAATGGTTATTACTAAAAAGTACTTTTAAACGAACCTCCGCTTCTATCTGAGCGCGCAGAATTGATTCGGACGAGCCACGTGCTTTTTATTACTTGGATGTCGTATTGGGGCTTATCAAGTCTTAACCGACAGAGTTAATTGTGGAAGAAAGGTACTCACTGATCAGGTTACGATGCATGCTCGTCCTGTTGCGTCTTGGGGCAGGAATGGTCATCCCGGCGAATTTCGTCAGTAGTCCCTTTTCTGCAGGCATAGTTGTACTTAGGTTCCCGTAAGACAGTCACCTTTGTTTGGTCGTGTGTATTTGGGATCCTTCACCCGATCCCCAACCTATTTTATTGCCAGATAGTCCTCAACTGGTGTACACGGAGGCGATGGGATTCAGGCTTCGCCGCATGTCCAGCCAAGCGTTTATTTTAATTCTGCTATCATTGACAAACAACAGGTCGCTTTCCAGAGACTTTCATAACGGCGGGTGTTCGACGAATGTTGAGTGCATTTCTTTTGGTTCGATGGCTGATCTCGATTTCTGTTCGTGCCCTATGATATAAACACACATTAGTATTGCACCGGACAATAAAATATTTTGTCTGGAACACTTATCCAACCCTTCATTGCCCTATTCGACACAGTGAATATCTCCGAAATTGATAGGTTGCTCGTGATACGAGTAAACATTTTTTATGCATCAGACTACCCATTAAATTGAATTGTTTCAGGCAGTTAACCTCCATCGTAGCTTTATAGAGTCCATTTCGATATGAAGTGTTCAAGGTCTCAAGATTGATCCTCACCTCCCGAATTTTTCTGCACTTATTACGCTGTTACTATCATGTCAACTGTTGCACGGTACTTCCAAAATACGCATTGAGCCTCCGGAAGAATATTTTATTCTAGGTTTGAAGTTTAACGATTGAGGAGGATGTAGGCAAGGAATTTGTTGATAGCACTTAAAGTTCAGATCCCAGGGTGACTGCCGAAGAGTTGTCAGTTTCCTCTTCGCATCTGTAGAAGGACAACGCTTGCGTTCCTGAAGTCCCTGTCTCAACACCTATTGGACCAGTGGGGTCAGTTTGGCCAAATATTGAGACCCACGGCATTTTTATGGCTCTACTGGGATTCAGTCAACTCAAGAGACCTTTCCGTCGGAACGTTGACGCACTGCCTGGCCATTCCCCACAGGAACTGCAGATGGCCATGGCTGACATTTATATATAGGTGAGTAAGTTTGCTTATTATCTCCGTACATATTTCGGATGAATAAATGATGACACAGTTGATGTGTTCGGCCGAACGCTCCTAAGATCAGCGACTTCTCCGTCAACTGAGCAACTGAATCTGGCCTGAACAGTGACACAGTTGGAATCGGTTATGTTCCGTATACTGCTGTCATGATCCTGAGGAAGTTCTCTTTCTCCTCTAATTGTGTTCTTGACTCTTATCTGCCTTCCATGCCAGTTAATTGTTTTGCCTTTTCCGCAGCCCCATGCAGCTGATGTCTCTCAGGAAAATGCAACCCTTTGCGATGATGTTGCTGATTACACGGACTCTGTGGGGATAATTTTTTCCGGAAATCAGACGCTGAAGTTCTACGCCTTTGCCATCAAACCAATCGTGGTTTCGTCGTCAGACAAGTTCAAAGGTTTCGGTAGAAGTAATGAAAGAGGCGCCACACAATCTGTTGTGTATCTTTTTCAGCATTTTTATCCGCCAAGATCTGCACATACAGTAGATGTGCTAATTCATGAAATGTCAACCAAAATTTCGAAATGCGTTCTCGTTTCGAAAAGATAAATTAAGTAGTGTTGTAAAACTAATCATGATGCAGCATAAATCTATAATGATCCAGTTACCTCAGGATGCCGGTTTTCGAAGGAACTTATTTTCGGCTGCATGCAAGATCTATACTCTGCAAAAAATGACTACTTAAGCAGCATGCAATTTTCTCGTTGATTTTCGATGCCCTTGAAAATTCAATTATATTTCATGAAAAAAATGCATATAAATATTCATTCTTTTACATATTCGGTAGAAAATCACGTCTTCTTCCAATTTCATACTTAAAAGAAGAGTATAATTCGGTTCTAAAAAAACTTTTCTAATTCCCAAATAATTTTGAACCCGACCTGCTGTTACACTTGCATTCAGGGTTTCAAAACTACAAGCTGTATATTTTCCGTGTATGGAAAACCATGCATTTCTCTACGGTGTTAAGAGGAGACCATATGAGGTTCATAAAATTATGCAGTCGATTTGAGCAATATTGTTAACTTTCCAAGCCACATTCGTAAATGCAGATACATGACGTTTCATGAACGGCCATTTAACGGTATTAAAAAATCTCACAATTAGAAACTTTTTAAAACCGAATTATACTCTTCTTTTGGGTATGAAATTGGAAGAAGACGTGATTTTATACCGAATACGTAAACGAATGAATATTTTTATGCATGTTTTCCATGAAATATAATTGAATTTTCAAAGGCATCGAAAATCAATGAGAGAATTGCATACTTCTTATGTAGTCATTTTTGCAGAGTATAGATCTGGCATGCAGCCGAAAATAAGTATTTTCGAAAGCCGGCCTCCTGAGGTAACTGGATCATTATAGATTTATGCTGCATCATGATTAGTTTTACAACACTACTTAATTTATCTTTTCGAAACGAGAACGCATTTCGAAATTTTGGTTGACATTTCATGAATTAGCGCATCTACTGTATGCCAAACGGCGTTCATTCTGTGAGAGGTATTTCCCATTCGCTTAACTTAGTTGAGTGCCGCAGTATCCAACTACTTCCGTGTTGTATTCCCATGGATTCGGTTTCGTCGCCGGATTTGCAACTTTACCCTCAAGACAACTAGCTGGTAATCGGTTCAGCATTCAAAACTACGTATTGCCTTTATCAGAAGTGCATTATGCGGCTTCTCTTCCTGGTGAACACGTTAGACTAGCGAATTCCAGTGACGTGTGGGTGTATTCACGGGTCTGTTTGGTCGTTAGGACAGAAGATCGTATTAGTGATGAGCACATCGTGCATTCTGAAGGTCTCCTGTATTGGACATCCGTTGCTGTTTTAGCCCACTGTCGTGTGACAGTCAAGCACTCCTTCCCTGTTAGTGTGTTTTACATCGGCTCGTGCATTGTAGTCAGTTAAAACAATCACAGGGATGAAGAAGTGTATCTCCTCGTAAGACATATCCCCCACCTTAACAGCAGTTGTCATTGTCGGAGAGTAGGTGCTACCAATCATGTGACAAATTTCTTATCGATGGATGGAACCCGCATTCTGACGTTCCGTTCACTGAATCCCTAAGAGAGGGAAGGTAGCTCTTCAAAAATGCCATTTATAAGGTCGAAGCCGACTGCGTCGTCTCGTACTATTTCTTTCGGACCATCGAGGCTAAAAATTGCGTTGCATGCTCCTATCTCACTAAGGTATGCTTTTTAGATAAACTCACCTTCGTCACGGCAAGGATGCTGACATTGTATCTACTGAGTTCACCGGTTCACAGACCGATCCTCCTTTCGGACCGTATATCCACCCGGCTGTCTTGAAGGGAACAGACATTTCAGGTCGCCAGTATAGCGAAAGAGATGCCGCAAGTGACCGAGTTCTTAAGATTATTTGCGTATGAGACTATAATAGGGAGCACTTGCGCAATATCGACCCCGCCTTCACCATAAGCCAGTGACTGAACTACGATAAAAGGACTGACAATAAGACGGCACAGCGATTGGCTCAACGTGGCCCTTATCGGCGAATATTTCTTCTAGATCCCTGTCGGCAGGACACAGGAATGGGAAAAGCCGTCGACCCTTATTTAATACGAGTGACCTTCCGCTATTCCAGTGTCCTTAACACTAGCCCTAACCCCAAATTTAACTCTAACACTGACCTTAAACTTAGATAAACCTTCGCTGGAACTTAGCTTATATGCAGGGGGGACCATGTGGGAGATCCTCACTGTCTTATTTACGCTTTAGCCTTCCCCTTGCTGTCGTGGGTCCTAATTCCACCGAGGCACCCAGTTTTTCATAGTTAGGTCAAAATGAAAATGAGCATCAGTCCCCTTATCTGTTTTCACCTGCCAGACAATGCGGTCAACGAGGTTTGAGAGCTGCGCGGACGTGGATACACCGATAAAAGATCGGGCTCCAGACAGTGGCCGAGCAGAGCACTCACAAAATGCGATAAGGTCCCATCACTCCCACACAGTGTGCCTTCTATCTGGATATCTCGCAATTCCCAATGTGCTAAAAACACGTAATACTAGCTTCACTGGGCAAGCATACGTTCGCGCATTGGTCACTTCGGCCTAGGCAAGTCAAGGCCGAATGGATTTATGCACCGCACGGTCCTCGCATGGTTATTGCGCTTTTCCACTGAGTCCGACGTGGACTTACTCGCAGTGGTTGAGGCACGGTCGCTATATTGGCGAGGTTTGGTTCTGCAGCCCCACTTGATTGATACCGTATGGTTAGCTTACTTAAAAAATACTAGATAACATGCCTAACTTAGCCACTCGCTGGATTAGGAAGGGAAAGAGGGCGCAAGCAGAGCTCAAAGCACGCGCAGGGAAGCGCGTGTAAACTGATACCCGAAGTAACTGAAGATGGCGTGTAAGTACTCCACACTGGTGGCACAGTCACTCGCTGAATTAAAATGATAGGGAGATGCAAATACATTGTATTTGTAAAGTCAGCATATTCACGTTTATTAGTTTTTTTAGAAATCTACCCATTCGGTGTCACTCAGGTGGGGCACCGCTATCTTGGCTGCTACAACTTGAGACAGAAGGTAAAACAGTCTGTGCAGGTTGCCAATCAAATTAGATTGTTCGGCTTCGTCAAACATGTGAACTGTTTAATCCATGTATTGTCTTAACTAGTATGGCTCATAATGACGTTGAGAAATCAAACAGAAACTGCTTCATAGCTGGCCCGATCCGACTTTGCAAAACGCGTTTTTTTAAAAACCGTCAAATTTCACTTGTAAATAATCCCCTGGGGGATAATGACGCATGGAGATGAAAAAGGATAATAAGGCAGCGTTCAAAACAGTCTCCAATTCGCTAAATTCTCCAGGAATCTGCAGTCGTTTAATGGCCATTGCGTTTGAAGAATTATGAACTATAAATAATGAAGCATTAAGCTGTCAAATGCAAGTAACTTCGTGTTTCTTTCAGACAACTTTCCACCGAAGTATACCAAAAGACCTGAAGACCTACAGATTCGAATAAGTGGTTAAACATTAAGTCTGCCGATCGGCATCCAAGAGGAGGAAAATAGCTGGCAGTAAAACGTTTGGTAAAGAGTGGTGTTCAGCTCTATAGAATTTAGATCACCACGACTTTCTGCAAAGGCGCAGCTTTTTGGTGCAGTGCGCACTGTGTTTTGAGGTTTACGGGCAAAAAAGTCAAAAATATCTTCCGTGTTTCATTCATATGTCTCGCGCAAACATCATCGATTTGCAAAGGCTACAAACAGAATACTACGGGATGCATAGTTAAGGTCATATGGAACTGCCTCTGGCGTATAATTCAGAAAACGATGGCTAATTCAGCCGAGGATGGACCCTGGACTTTCTCTTCCAAAGAATATTTCCAAATATTTCTTTGAAATATCTTTACTAGCAAAATCACTAGGCAGTTATATGGCGTAGAATGAAAATTTACAAATTTATCATACTATTTAACGAAATTTTTAGTGCAGATTTACCAAGCGTCCTCGTCTTATTGTGATTTTTCCTTTGTGCCTCATAAAGCTGTCGCCTAACTTTACCCGCTTCTACAAAACGTCTTTTCAATTAGGCCTGCACCGCCAGTTGCGCTCCAAGACTCTGAATGAAACCCCCACCTTCCATGATCCAACTTGAAGGGTTACGGTCTGGAGAAATTTGCTTTATGCAATCCCCTTTCTTAACGCATTAGTCACACGGGTAGTTTTATCGAGTCCAACTAAACCTTCTTCAAAACCTTATACATTTTCTTTATAAAGTTCTTACTTCATGTTGCATTGCAAAGGATCCCCACTCAAAACTTCTACCTATTTACACATTTGATTTGTATTAAGTGTGCTCGTACCATCAGGAATAACTTAAAGTTCACTCAGACGGAAGGTAGCCCGAACAGCACTCGTCCTGGGAGATATCTGACTGCCTTTCACCAGTATGCCGAGGTGATGAATGGTATCAGATTCTCGTATTCACACTGAGAAAGCGAAACAGTAAAGCTCAAGTGCGAACGCATCTCATATCGATAATTTAGCGTCACGCAAACATAAAGCCTTCTGCATTTTAGGTGATCAATACCTAAGATTAAGGACCTTGCGTGTGTCAGGACAGGATGACGTTCACCAGCCTCTACTAAAAAAAGCGGACTTACATACTTCGGTTTTAATGTCGGGAATTGGGACTATCATGCGTAGTAATCCGTAAACATGTTTTGGAGACCGTTGCGTACTAAAGTTTGTTGCCTTGATTTGTATTGAACTTCCCGTAAATAGAGCTTAAAAATGCAAATAAACGTGCTAAACGGTTTTTCCGGAGGAAATAGCATAAAATTTCGTAAAAGGCCTGTTAGTCATCTGGTGGATTCTGGATAAATTACTTAGGAAATCGTACTTGGGCAGTCAACTTACAGCATCAAATTTAGTGGATTCCAGACGTTGCAGTAGGTTGGGCGGGTAACTTGACCCAAATGTGATTAAAATCGCGTCGTCTGGCAGGGCCTCGTAGCTCAAGTGGTTAGAGCGTTGTCTGTACTAAAACCTTCTTACTGCGTGAATTTGAATCCCACCGAGGTGCCGAGTTTTTCACGGTTGGGACACTACGAATTATTCAAAATCTACCAAAACATCTATAAAAGTCATTGACATTAATTCGGCGACATTCGAGAAGCAGGTAAACCCCTTAAAATAGTTTAATCCGTATGAGCTAACGGCAGCTGGTGGCAATTGTCTGGGTCTCCGTAGTAGACGATGCTGGGAGCTTAGACCGAAACGGGACTAGACGGATGCGCAGCGCCCCGCTGGATGGGGACATATTAAAGATTCGCCGAAAATGCGGACTTGGAGGGCTGCCAATTGGCGGGCCAACTCTGTCCTCCTCTGAACTGAGCCCAGAATGCTGTAGTTAATTTCTGATTTTTTTCTTTATAAAACTCTTAGCCGTGTGAGATCTGAGTTAACAAGGTTTGTTTCATGCGCGCTGAGGGACTGGCGCGCGTTTAGAACTCGTAGACGGGTTTTGCGCTAAGCCAGCTGCTGTATCATGCCCATTTCCGCTGAGCATGGTTTAGTCTCGACACTGGGACATGACAGGATTGACAAGGGAGGAGGCAGTGATGAGCACGTGCCCCTAATCGTAGACTAGCAGGTCACCGTCGAGCATCCAAGACACAGGACAACCTATCTGGAGAATGCTACCAGCCTTCTATTTTTTCAATTTAAAATTTAAGTCTGCTGCCCGGGTGGCATTGTAAGAAATTATCATCCACGCAGTGGGGACTTCAAATCAAGTAAGTCGAAGGAGACATGTGTGTCGGGGACCAGATCCACTAAAATCTGCCTTACCAACAGGTCTGAGCTTTCACTATTGATGTCATAAAGATCGAAAGGAATTGCCTCCTTTGCGTCTGTCGATTTGCGTAAGTACACACTTAATGGAAACAGATAACCGTAACTAGAAGACGAAATCTGTTACCATGGCAAATCCTTGCTTGCCCCTCCATTTTCAAATAAACGGACAGTCTGGAAAGGCGACCAGTTGTCTCAGGTCACTCCTCATCCCTTGGAGAAAGGCCAAGTATTCGACTTGGCGCTCGGCTGCCACCAACAACACGTCAGACTCGTATGGTTCCGTTTTAGATCTGTTTTTGCAACTGGCCGTTCCTTTACGTTTGCGGGCCGTCACTTACGCTACACTTGGTCTCTAAAGTACGGCGGTAAAAGTAACTTGTCTGGCTTTCTAGCGCAGTTTAAGCAAAATTCTAGAAATCGACGTCGCGATTTTTGTCCAGCTAGACCTCCTCCATCAGGTACGCCCGACGCCATATGTCCTCCATTCAGCGCCAGTTGCGGGACGTCGCATGTGGATTTATTTGCCTCCCACTTGTTTATAAAAAGAATAGCTGACGAGGTAAATACTCGGGATTTGACTTCGTTCAGACTGTCACTAAAACACCGAGGGGACAGTTCAAAACGCGTAGTATGATCCATTTATTATGTATGTGTTGAGAAAACTGCAAACACTCCAAACAATGTATTACAGCATAACTTGCAGTTTTTGCTCAACGAGTGATTACTTAACATGCTCAAGCTATCTTTACGACATCTTTTGTGATGTAATACTGGATCCTCCTTTTTGAGGACACTTTCAAGCAGAAATTACTTAACCCTACTTACTAACCCTAAACATAACACAACCCCGACCGTAACCCTAACTCTCAGAACCTGTAATGCAGGGGGAGTACTTATGCCACTTCTCAATCGGAAAAACTTGTAGCATCTAAGTCGTTATCTTTCAAGTGTCGTTTACGCGGACAGCTAACAACGTTTTTAATCAGAGAGCAAGAAGCTAGAGTGCCTGAATCAATAAAGAACTTTATTCCATGTTGGTAACTGTCGAAATCTCCTAGATGTAACCTTCCATCTCCTAGCGGATGGTAATGAACATGGTTTTCAGTCGACGCAGGAGCTGACTGTCTGACTTAAGACAAAGTCAGTGTACTTCGCACGAAGGATGATCCTCAGGTGACGGTGGGCAATGACCGCCGGTCTTCGCACATTTTCCACTCGCACGACCCATCCTTAACAATCGTATATGAGAACTAACAGAATTGTTGCCGGGTGCATGAAGGTCTCTGGGGCCTCGGCGATGTCGCGTCAGGTTCATATACATTCTCAGAGAATTGCAAAAACCCTGAGAGCAGCATCGACACAAGAGACAGTGTCCTCATTATTCCTTTCGTCCTACAGTAGTCCCAACCCGATGTATTCCAAACTGCCTAATGCTGCAAACTGCCAGCTGGTTCTTCCCGATTAGAAGTGCAGTTTTAAGTGCACCTTGGGTTTCACAGCGTCTGTGGACAAACCGACCAGTTTAGTGACCTCCACTTGAGATAGTAAATTCTAGTATTTGTCAACGCCTGGTGTTAGCATGACAACATTGTCAACGAAGTCGGGATTATTCAGCCGACTCTTGGGTGTAAATCCAACCCTATCAAAACTTCGTTAAGCCCTTCTCAGAATCAAGTATGGGTGACAGAGTTTTAACGTATAGAAGTCAGACTGCAAATTAAATTGAAGTCGCTTAAACCGGTCTGATTTTCCGCCCTAAATTTACATTGCCTTCGAACTTGGCGAAATCTGAAGTGTTTAAATGCCTAAGACGAAGCTGGAAGATAATTATGGGTCAAAAGGACTGGGTCTTGTTTAATGATTTCTTCCTAACTGATATGTGGATGACTTCATGTTCCCACTCCAGCAGTCGTTTTGACATTTACTCAACGGACATGTCTCTTTACTGTCCTCGTTGTCGCCCCTATATACTTGGATCCACAATCACGGACGAAAATATGGGCAAAATTGTCGGTGGCTTCTGCGATCGCGGCTCAGAATGCTTTATTCGATTTGAGGTATCTTTATATCTACAGGAAAGGTATGAGAACGATATTTTTGCATTGTTGCCGAGGGCGTAATATATCGTATCCCGTGCATAAAATGTCCTTGAAACCGCTCAGATCGAACTGAACACATGCACGGATCGCGCACACACGAAAATAAGCCGGCTGCGCGCCATGGCAACGAATTATCGAAAGTGGTTATTCATACCTTCGGAACGGTCCACGAGTTCAAATTCGCAAACGCCGAGATAATTGATCATACCAGAAGCAAAGCAATATGAGAATTAACTGAACCCTGGACCTCGAGTGAAGACCCTGTCAATGGATTTAGGGCGCCGGAATGCGGAGTCCTGTATCGTCATCTCCAGCTTTGCGTCACCGACCGCTGATTGGCCAATATCGCCTATAACTGTCGCCTGTTCCGTTGCTACGGTTATCTCTAACGCTAAACTGCACAAGTTCCAAAGTTCAGAAAAATAAGCAAATAGTTTTTGGGCTCGACTGGTCTTCTCATTGCTTACTCAAAATCGTTTTTAAGTAGATCTAATCATTGTCATTAACCACTTACTTAAAAGGTAATTCTGAGAAAATTAAGGCCCGCTTCAATCCTTTCACTGAACATTTTTCGCTTTAAAGTACGAGGTGGTGTTCGAAGTTTCTCCATATTTAGCTGACCTCCCTCTAAATTACGATCTGTTTGAATGGATGACTGTTGTCAGTGGATGCGCAGAAATTGCGGCTCTGCGTCAGCAGTTCAGTTCTGAGGGGTAAGTTCAGTACTGCTATTTTCCATACTGCGCCTTGTCTGAGACAGAAACAGGTATTTCTGTCGATTTGGCGTTTTCAGGGCACTGCTTGATGTTCTCAGTCCAGTAAAGTAAAGATTACTTCTTGTGTAGACCCCAAAGACATCCTATCAAATTGTCAGCAAACTGGTTTTAGTCTTATTTTCAACGTCCGAAAACAAGTTCAAGGAAATTGTTACTTCAAAACAACCCGTGCTCTGCTGTCCGATAGTTAGACCGTCGTTGCCGACGATGTCCACCCTGTGCTCCACAGCAAGGTGGAGCAGGGACAGTGACATATGCCTGATTTATAGTGAGAGTAGACTTGCGCTGCATCTACCACACTCACTCCTCCTCCCCACCAGGACCCGGTGTCAAGACAGAGCCAAGAAGATCGGAGACGGGGGAGGGCGCAGGTGGATGGCACGGTCGAGCCCGTACCTTGGCGTTCCACTCCACACCCCCAGGTCCAAACAACAAATGACCAGATTTTTGACCAACAATAAAAGAATGGCTGCTATGGCCGGAGTCGCACCTGGGCGTGCCGTCACACCTGGCTCAGATCCCACACAGTGGAAGCGCGATAAAAGCCGCATTAAGAAGGAGCCACTGCAGCCTGACTCTTAGACCACCAGTCGGCCACTCCGTACAAACACACAACAGTGGGCCGACTGCGAGGTCCAAGTTATCCCGTCATGTGGCAACCTTCCAAGCCACAGCCTTTAGGGCACCGTGATAGCCCCAAGCGCGTCAGATTGTTTTTAGTGAGGAAAATGCGCTGAGTCCTTGACCGCACTTTCCTTTCCCAGTCCCATGCCCACTCACTGTCCGGGCTGGTCACTTGACTGGAGCGGGGAATGGGCGCAGTGGCTGACATATCTAGTGACCTTGTCTGCGCGCGCCACACGCACGACCTGGCTCCCCAAACACAAACACCAGGATTTCACACAACGGGGGTTGAGTGGTGTACATAACACATGCGTGAGAGTGCCGTAGGCCACGTTAAGAAGGAGGGGCTTCAGCCTGGCTCTCAGCCCACCAGTCCACCACTCCACACAGACGCACATACAACTGGGCAGACTGTGTGGACTGAATTGGGGCGTCAGTCAACGGCCTTTCAAGCCACGATGCTGGGCGCACAGTGATAGTCTCGACTCGAATCACACACGCAGCAGAATAGTCGCATGGAGACGGAGTCGAGACTCACACTTTTCACTTGCGTGGGGGTGGCGGTTGGATGCTTGTGGTTGGTGATGCTGTTGTGAGACGTAGGTGGGGGAAGATGTGATAGTGTGGTTTAGCCGGCGGTTGTCCACCGCAGCTTTACGTAAATGCGTCTGTGGCCTAATAGGCCCATGCGGTAGGTGAACGTGCAGGCACAGTGACGGCAGTGGTGGTGGATGTGGCAAGTGTATGTGGGCGCTCTAGGCACTGGTTCGCCAGTCTCTGTGCGATGGATCCGCAAGTGACCGACCAGGCCGATGTGTGAGGTGAAGGTGCTATCGCAATGAAGACAGGTACGGATAGAGTTCACATCCCTGTAGTTTACGGTGGGGAGCTTGATGTTTGTTGGTGCGTCAGATTGTGCGTAGTAGTGGTAGGTACGGGAGACGCCGTAATGGACGTCGAGGCGATGGAGGATGATGATGATGATGATGATGATGATGATGATGATGATGATGATGATGATGATGATGATGATGATGATGATGATGATGATGATGATGATGATGATGATGATGATGATGATGATGATGATGATGATGATGATGATGATGATGATGATGATGATGAGGAAGAGGAGGAGGAGGAGGAGGAGGAGGAGGAGGAGGAGGAAGTGGGTTATAGTGGGATTCGTGCGCGCGGCCAGTTATAGTTGCCGGCATGGAGGATGACGCAGAGTTGGACAGGGAGACCGCAGCTGGTGTAGTCGGGGTGGTATGATGTCCTGCAAGGCCGATTGGTGCCCGGAGTGTCCGCTGGCAGCGTGGACAGGTCGGGCGTGGTTGAACGTTGGCGTTGCGAGGTGGATGCAATTAAGATTTGCGAGCCTCACGTTTGGGTTTGGCGGCAGCGATGCGTTTGTCTTCACTGTCCTCCTCGAGGTCGGTCGGTCTCGGGCGAGGTCCTCCTAGTCAGTCGGGTTGATTTGCAGGCGTTTCAATGAATTCTTCAGAATGTCCTTGTAACGATCGACTTGACCTCATTGTTGGCGGGCACCCGTGACAGCATCCCCTGAGAGGAGTCGTTTTGACAGCCGCTCCTCGTCTATCCACTCGAGGTGGCCGCTCCAACGCATTTCCAGCTGTCTCAGCAAGGCGTAGATGCTGAGGATTCCCGTCCGCTCCAGTACATACGTGTTCGGGATCCGGTGCTGTCACCTCAGGATCAGTATCTGTGGAGGACAGCTGAGGTTGAAATGACTGAGTCTTCGCGCCTATTTCGTGTAGACCGTCTCCTCTCTATACAGCAGCGTCAGCAGGATGAGTGCCTCGTACGTCTTCAGTTTGGCGTGATTTGTAAACCGTGACGGTTTCAGATGGTGTTTTGGAGGCGGCCGAATGCTTGGCTGGCTTCGAAAAGCTGACGAGCCACTTTATCGTTGATCTTGGTGGTGCGGGAGAGTGTGTTGCCCAGATACGTGGAGTTGCCCACGACTTGCATTTGGACGCCGTTCACGTTGATTTCGGGTGCGATGTAGGGGCCGTCGGGTGACAATTGATGCATGACCACCGTATTCTCCCTGTTGATGACCAGGCCGAAGTTGTCGCAGGCGGTGTCGAAGAAGTCCATGGTCCTTTGCAATTCCCCTTCGGGTGTGACGTTGAGAGTGCAGTCGTCGACGAAGAGAAGTTTATGGGCAGTAGTTGTGGAAACACGCGACTGGAAGTGCATCCGCCGCTGACTGAGGAGGTGGCCGTTCATCCTGTAGGCAATGCGGATCCCAGGACGTTCTTCACGGTAGGCGTCCATTAGCATGACAAACAATATGGGGCTAAAGAGGGTAGGCACGAGGACGCAGACTTGCTTCACTCAGTTGGTTCCTGTGAGTGCCACTGAGACAGCTTCATTGTCCGTAACTCGCGCCATCATGCCATCGTGAAGCTGACGCACCATCTGAGTGAATCGCTGTGGACAGTCGAATATCTGCATGGTTTTCCACAATTCTTCGCGATTCACCGTGTCGAAGGCTTTCGTCAGGTCCACGAAGGCACTGGCTTTTCGACAGGAGACCTTGTTCCAGGTGGTAGTTCATACGGTTGACGAGAATGAGGGCGAAGATCTTCCCGGCAGTGTTCAGCAAAGAGATGCCTCAATGATTGTCGTAGAATTGGCAATTACCTTTCCTCTCATAGAGATGGACGATTATGGCGTCCTTGAAATTCTGCGGTACTTCTCCTTGACGCTAAATCTCCTAGAAGATCTTTGTTAGATGATCTGTGAGTTGGGGAACACCGTGTTTGTAGATCTCAGCAGGGATCGCGTCCAATATGGGTGTTTTCCCGTTGGAGAGTTGCTGCATGAACTTGGTGGTTTCGTGGAGAGAGAGCGGAAGGTCGATGTCGGTATTAGTCTCCACTTGAGGTTGGCAGCCGATGGCGGCGTCGAAGATAGTTGAGGGGCCCTTGCGGACGCCTCTGAAGTGCTCGGTCAATCCCTGAAGAATTTGTGTCTTTTCAGTGAGTAGGGTACTGCCGTCAGCGCTGTGAAGAGAAGCAGCTGCTTTGGTTGGCGGACCGTAGACAGCCTTGATCGAGAAGAAGTTCTTCCATTCCTTGCGGTCCGCGTAACCTTGGATCTCCTCAGCCTTGCAAGCCGCCCAAGCGTCCTGCATCTCGCGCAGCCGTTGTCGTATAAGGCGGCGACTATGGTAGAAGGCTGTTTTGTTGTCGTCGATGAGACGGTTGACGTAGACTTTGTGCCGGTGGTTCTCCTCCGCCAGTAGGTTGCTGATGGCGGCGTCGTTGTCTTGATGTTGGCGATGTGCGCGACCGAGTACAGCCAGGGCGGTCGAGTGGACTGCGTCCAACAGATGACACTATCGGTTCTCCACGGAGGCATGCTCGTCAGCGACGGCGGTGACTGGAAGGCTGGCTAGCCGCTGGGCTAGCTCATTGCTGAAATGAAGATGGTGAGCGGGCAAATTAAACAAAGCAATATTCAGATTACACGGTGGTAGCTTACATTGAGGTCTTCTACGTGACTGTAAGGTGAATTTTCATCTTGGGAACGACAAGGCGATAGTCGGCCCACCCGTCGGCACCTGGAATCGCCTTTAACTCTAGCACGCCCCGCTGGTTTCGCCTCCGTAAGAGGACATAGTCCAGCAGGTGCCATTGTCGCGACCGAGGGTTCATCCAGGGGGTCTTTATCCTGCGTCGGGAGGCGGAAGTAGGTGTTGGTCAGGATGAACAAGTGTTCTGCGCGGGTTTTTAGGAGGAGCAGGCCGTTGTCGTTGAGGCCATCGAGACCACGGATCCAAGCACTCCTTTCTAGACAGCATGGTCTGTGCCGAAGCGGACGTTGAAGTCACCAAGGACAGTCAACTTATCTGCCTTCGGCACAGACGCCAGGAGGGCGCGCAATAATGGATGTATTGTCTGGACCACGTTTTCTTATGATAGACGCTAAGTCAAATGCTGTCGACAGGCCTTCTACTTAGGAGCACATCCAGAAACGGAAGTGAACCGGGCTGTCCTTCTTCCAGAGTTTACATTTATTCAGGGAGGGAAGGAAATTTCGAACAATAGGAACGGTGAATAATGAGTAATATTTACAGCCACACTGAATTTTAGGGCATATTTTTTGAGTTGCCATCTATTTGGATGTCCTACACTCTAGCTTCACTTCCCACCAAAGCAATACTTTCTAATCAAATACATGTTTCAGAATTTCGGCTATTATGCTGCGAGATAGACCGAGTACAGATGACAACAACGAATATAGAGGCCTTCAGTATGGTGTTATTTGCCGGCACGTTGTTCCCTATAATTGCATCAGCATCGTCATCCTATTATGTATTATGGAACAAAATAAACGAATTACGATTGTTTTATCGCAATATCGCTTATTTTGAGATTGTTTCCAGTGTCCTGCTTCTTAGCGTTCATTTCTGTCCTATTGTTACCTTTTTTGCCTACCTTCACCGCCTTTCTCCTCTTCTCTCCCGACCAGCTGCCAAGCGTCCCTTTAATTGCTGATTTAAATTTCCTGTAGCCTGCAGACTCTCGCAAGTAAGGCCGGCTTCATTAATCCAGACCAAAGGTTCAAAACTCTGCCCAAGATGTAAAACTAGAGTGACTAGTCTAGGCAAGTTTACCCCGTTTATTTGTTTCAGGGCTCTGGGTGGTATGCTCGAAGAAATATTCCCCCAGGTTGCAACGCGTTCGCCTCACTGGTGTCCTTATTTTCAACCACCAGTATGGCGAAATCGCAACGGCTCAAGTTATAACCTACGAACACCTAAATTTTAGCCGGCGAAAAAGCTATGTCCGTAAAAAAAAAGGCAGAAAGATCAAGGGCGCAAAGTTTCGGCGATGGTCGTGATAGGAGGGAGCGAAACACGCTATCAGACAGCAGCTCTGCCGTCTCCCACGCTAAGGCGTAACTGGTCCACTGGCTCGGCCGTCACAGAGCGCGAACACGCAAGGAGAATCTGTCACATTCTAATGGCTTCTGGATTTTGGATTAGCCACTGTTGTTAATGCTGTTTTGAAAATCGCAATTGTGCGCAATCTCGAGTCTTTTCCTCCATTTTTTGCCTTGATTCCTTTGGACTTCTCAAGCCAGAGTAAATTGGCCAAACAGCTTAATTCTCAAGTATCGGTTTGACGTTTCTCGCAAAAGAGATTGATCCTTCCACTTACTGATTATTTCGTCCTTTTGGTAGTATTTGTTATTTTTGTCATTCCTTTGCAGAAATAAGAAAACACTGCACACTGCATCGCACCTTTACCAAAGTATTTGATGACTTGTCGACTTGTTGTAGGTTTTCGTTGCTTACAACAGAGTCAAAGCTTAGAATAATAAGAGTTATCTTTCTACTTTCCTTACTGGTTGAGCGCGGGGATGCAGCCCCCTGCGTACGACAGGTAGCCTTCCTCTTAATTCCCGTATGGATAGGGTAAGCATTGGGGTTAGAGTTGGGATTAGTGTTAAGGTTAGGGTTAAAGTTTGGACATGGGAATAGGTACTTCCTCGAATTTAGCACGAGACTGCCTGTAGTACGGGAGCGTTTATACTCCTACGACCGACCCCCTCACTTTTACTTTATTTCTTGCCTTTCTTCTCAGTTCGTCAGGTATTTTTTAACAAGAACGAATGTTTCTAAAAGAAATTGCCTACCACGCAACTCCTGCCTCCGAGCAGAAAGCACAGCTTGTTAAAATTCCAGTCTTTTTATAGGGGGCTGAATTTGTTACTCATGCGTTCTCAGATAACCTTCGGGAAAACGGAAATGTTCTTCCGGGAGATAGCATCGCAATCGTCGATGTCCAACTTGTTAACAGCGACCCGCCCTTAAAATAAACGAGCCAGAATGGGGGAGACTCGTGCATTTATAGGAGGTCGGACAGGAAGCAAGCAAGCAAGCAAGGAGCGCGCATTGCAGTGAGAAAGGAGTGCGGGAGTGTAAGGAGGTCGAAGCTCAGGGGAATGAGGGGAAGAGTTGCGTGTCTGAATGAGAACATATAGCTATTCCTGGATCTGCTGTTAATGATTTACCGAGGTCGTACTCCAGAACGCGCGTCAGGGTCGGCAAGGTGGTTGACGATGACAGTTTGAGTGTAGCAAACAGTGATGTCAACCGTGTGCTTACAGCATGACGGGTGCAGGGAGAGAGACCTGAGCGTGAATTACTTTAGAGTGATTGTAGGCCTTCGAAGCCTCTGCTGTACTCCCTCCGCCCTCGCCCACCTGAGCCCGGTCTCAAGACAGAGTCAAAAAGACCGAATACCCTCGTTAATGTTTTCAGGCGATGACTGTTGAACAGTTTTCCGCCGTCCGTTCGATAGTTGATATCGATAGCCGGCCGATCCTTACAGTGGACGTACATCAGTACAGCGGAGAACATGCGACCGAATCGGGCGGGAGCGTGTACTCTGCCCTGCTTCAACCCACTAGTCGTGACGGACCCCTCGAAGATTACTCAGTTGCGCGTGGTCAGTACTGTCTACGTTGGAACACCAGGCATCCAATAACTGTTTATAGGGTATTGTGGAAGACAGTCTGATTTATTCGTTAAATTATCAGTCAAAGAGCGGGTTGCTTTCAGAAGCGTAAACGAAATTGATGTACATAGGGTTTTTTCGGCAAATACGACCATACAGACAGATCAAAAAGCCAGCAAAACGTTCCAGTAAAGTAAACGTAAATACGTGGACATTCGTTAGCACAATGTCCTACTGAAGCGCATTTTAGAGAGAGAACCGAGTAGGAAAGCTCTCTTCACTGATCAAAAGCATATTTCTCGCAGACATTCGATGTCGACAATCATTTTTCGGCGATGAAGTTTCATGCTTAGCTAAGTCTACAAGTATGATATAAAAAGGCACCTTTACAAAATGAACAGCCACAAAGCCGCCATGCGGGTATGTGGCGAGGTACCGGACTAATTCATTTTTGACAATCTAGTACCGTTTTCTCTTACCGTATTGCTTGTTTTAACGTGACGGAAACAACACCGCTGGACGACTCCCGCTTCACTAGCGGGCTCTGCTGTCAGGTCATGTTACGTTTTGACTATCAATGTCATTCACCAACCGGTTCTACCGACCGCTCCTAATACGCAGAGCTCGTATGATATAATTTGTTAGTCCGTGAGAACATTATCTTCTACGTCAGATAAACGTCTTCGAGAAATATCTTATTGTGAATTCTTTATAAGCACATAGTACAGAAGATGTGTTTTGGGCAGTCAATTGAGAACATTGGATACGGTAAAGCATTCGCTGGCATTTCAAGGACATTCTGAAAATCAACGGAAGCCCCGATCGCCAAGAACCCACACGATAATTTTAAGAAAAGTTCTCTTGATGCACGTAAAGCGGCATATTTACGATTGCATCGGTTTATCCGGTTAACGTTTTTGATCGCATGCGACCTTGTGGAATGTTTCATTCGGGTGACGTCCCTGTCAACAAAATCAAGCGAAATCCTCTCTGTCTAAGTCAACACATTTCAAACAATGCAAAAAAACTGGTAAATTATATTAAACTCTTATAAAACCGGTTTGGAATCTAATATTAAATGATAGCAGATGGCTACCCGTCACACTTCACTCCACACCAATTACTGAAGGATTCCTAAGTTCAATGCGCCTGAGAAGATTATTCTTAAACATTACTCTGCTTATGTAGTCTCATTTACTCGTTCATTTCTATGGACAGCATATATGCACCTCTAAACCCTGAGTTTACTCATTAGACATGATCTTGCGCATTTTGGGCATCTCCGCCTTTCTCAAGAAATTCGCTATTTCTATCTACCCTAACTGTATTTCTAATTTTTATTTTGTGGTTTCATTTCACTGAAGGCCATTCATTACAAATTGGGGATTTTGGTCGCGCATTTGGGGTGGTCTCCTAATGAAAGCGATATTTTTTCGTAAATTTATGCACACTTCACGAGGTACATCACCCACTGCACATCAGCATCGCGCACAAGTCCCAAATTCAGTTCATACACCATACGGTGCAGTCGAAATTTGTTGGCATCCTAAATTATACAACTACATTATTTATTTAATTGGCGAGACAGGGATGTGTGGTTAGTAAAGGATCTAAGGCTGTCCAGTTATGGGGTAAACTGTGTAGGTATGGTAGGTCACATAATTTTCCCCGTCAAGGTGGTGGCTGCTTCGCACTACATTTAACTGGAGCTCAGCTCTCATCTATGACTTTCCGATGCTAAAGTCTGCCTGGCTACCACACCCCGGTAACTACATCCGCCGGCTAGCCAAACCACATGGAGGAGTCCGAGGGTGTGTGTGTGTCCCCACACTCTTTAATTCGGCTCCTCTTTACATTCTCTCTGCCCCGGCCCTCACTTTCAAAAACTTCTACGGAAAGGATGACATGAAATCCGGTAGACGGCCGAAATTAACTAGGGTCAAGCACAAATAAACAGAGGTGTACCTCATAGTGGAGCTTGGCAACCCTATTTAGAAATAGCACTGCTTATCCCCTCAAGGGGGGGGGGGTGGTCAGAAAAGATGCCCCAAACGAACACTGGGTCCATGGCATCTACAAGTATACCACGGCTCGCAAACATACAGCTCACTGTTGTAAAAACCAAACAAGCGGAAACCCCTACCTCATAGGCTGTCAAAGTGAGCCCGCTCACTATAGCAGCCTGAAATGTTCGCTCTATTTAGGCAAACCGAGAAACGACCAAACAGAAGGGCGTGCGGCGCTAGTCACTCAATAACTGGCGCGCTGCATAGTGGACATTGCTGCTCTCGGCAACACCCGCTTCTCCCAACAGGTCCAACTTAGGGAGGTGGGTGCTTACGACGTCTTCCTCTGGATCAGCCGCGCAAAGACAGAGCGACGCGGCGCTGACGTCGCCTTTGCCATGCGGAACGACATCATGGGACGACTGTCGTGTCTATCGTAGGGCATCAAAAACCACCTCATCAGCCCGCACCTGCCTCTTCGGGGAGCCAAATTCGCCACCATGATCAACGTCTACGCCCCTCCCCAATGACCAAATCCGACGAGGCAAAGACTAAATTTTACGAGGAACCGCACGCCCTCCAACCGTCTATGCCAAAGGTAGACAAGCTGACTGTCCGCGTCGACAGAGATTATGCCATCTGGGATGGAGTGTTGGATCCGAGCCGAGGCGCCAGAATATTTGGCATTTACCTACCTGGTCACCATTCTTGAACTTACTGTTTGTTCGACTGAATGGAAGCAACTCGGCCAAAGCGATGCGCATGGCATGTGTTGGATTATCAAGTCATTTACATCTAACCCATAGTCTGGGATTGACAATCGTGTCCTTCAAGTTCACAACCGGTCCTCACGGATTCGGCGTTTGCAATACCAATGGCCTCCTTCTTATGCGAACCCGTGCGGAACACCGCCTCCTTCTAATCAATGCCTTTTGACTTCCGACGCGACAGAAGGCTACCTGGACGCACTCACGATCGCGTCGGTGGCTTCTGCTGAACTACGTTTTCGTCCGGAAGCGAGATCAACAGGACGTGGTCGTGAGGAGGGCCATCTGCGGCGCTGATGGCTGGACCGACCATCGTCTCGTTATCTCCAAGATGAGGCCTCGACTGAAGACCCGCAGGAGACCACAAGACGCGCGAACACCAGATAAGTTAGATACTGTTATGCCGAGTCTGCCTGCTCATTGTTACGATTTTAACAATCAGCTGACCAAGCAACTAGAATACTTGCAGACTCCAGACGATACCGCCACCGTGGAGGCAGCGTGATGTCAAATGCGGGCGTCAGCCACTCCACCGCCCTCGATGTCCTCAGACGCACGGGCCATCAACACTCGGACTGGTTTGGCGACGACGAAGATATCTACAACTTTCTCACCGAGGGGAATGGGCTGCACAAAGCCTGCGACAAATACGGCACTGATGAAAACAATGCGCCCTTCTTTGTATGTTGCCGCTCGGTGTTGAAACGGCTTCGTGAGCTGAAAGACGCCTGTATGACCTGTAAGGCCGAGAAAATCCAAGGGTCCGCAGATTACAACGAAAAGAAGGGCTTCTTCGTCCCGATCACGGCTGTGCAGTCATGCACCAAAAGAACCGGGTTATACTCAGCTCCGGCAGAACAACTCTTCTAAAGGGGAAATCGCAGATTCTGAAGCGTTTGGCAGAGCACCTCAGAGTCTCCCTCAACCGTCCATTCACGATCTCCAACGCTACCACTGACCGATTCCCCTCCCTCCCCCCCCCCCAATGGAAAATATCAAGGACATGGACCTTTTGTCTTCTATTCCAGAAACAATTGCAGCCATACACCAACTGCCCAACGGTAGAACAGCGGGATGCGACGCAATCCCAGCTGGAATTTACAAGCATGGCAGTCCCCGTCTGATGGACGAACTTACAGCAATATTCACGGTGATGTAGCGCTAAGGACAAATTCCTCGGGATTCCAAGGACGCGACGATCCCTCATCTCTAGAGGCGTAAAGAGGGCCGGTAAGTCTTTGTCAACCACAGGGGAGTCTCGCCTCCCAACACTGCCGGAAAGGTCTTCACTCGCCTCCTTCACAATCGTCATAAGGACCACCTGGGACAAGGAATTATTCTGGAAAGTCAGTGTGCTTTCCGACTACATCGCGGAGTTATCGACATAAATTTCGCCGCCCGCTAGCTGCATGAGTAGTGTCAGGAAATGCATACCAACTACTCCACTGCCTTTGTGGACCTGACGAGAGCCTTCGACACGATCAATCGCGATAGAATCTGGAAAATCATGCAGAAATTCGACTTTGCTGCGGGATTCACGCACATGGTGCGTCAGCTCCAAGACTGCATGATGGCGCGCGCCACTGAAAACGGGACAGTCTCAGAAGCATTCACAGCGACCAAGGAGGTGAGGCAGGTCTGCTTACTCGCTCCTACCCTCTTTAGTCCCCCGTTCCATTCCATGCTCCTGGACGCCTGCCGTAATGAGCACCCCAGGATCGGCATCACCTACAGGACCGACGTCCAGCTCCTCAGCACCTGACTAATACATGCACCCACCCGGACTTCAACGGCCACGGAAGACTGAGTCCTCAACGCCACGACGGAAACCGCCGTGCCAATAAGCCTGAACCTCTTTGTCTTCGACTATGCAAACTTCAGTACCGGGTGAGTGAAAGACGGGAGAGTGCGGAAGATGCTGCGTAGTCTACTATAATTATAAACTAACTTAAGCGCAGGTCATCATCCCTGCACCCATCATGCTGTGAAGCACACGGTGGACACCGCCAGAAACAACGGACGAACTTTCGTGTCCAGTGCTCACTTGTGACAGTTGTTGTGCCTGTTGACAGCATGTATCACGGTTACCCACAAATTATTGATTTTTGCCTGTGTGCGGGTGCGCCATGTCACGCCCCCAGTTAACGCCTAGCCAATAGAAGATATGAAGTGTTCGAACTCGTGAAACAGACGTTTTCGATTGGCTTTAAGATGAAATAGACTTCTTCGTTTGGGCCTCCGTATTGGCCCAAAGGCTTTTACATATAATAGCATGCTGATCTTTGACTGGTTATCCACCCAGCCACTTGTGTGAACCACCTACGGAAATGTCATGATTTTAGAGGTGCATATTTTCAATGGCTGTAAAAATCAAATTATGCTTTTCGAGGAAGAAAGCATAAAAGTACTCATTGCACTCCTTTCATTGGAAAAGGCTCCCTAACTTTTCTTTTAAGCAAAACATGTATTGTAATTTCCAAAAGGTTTAGAATTATCACAATTTTCGGAACGATTGCCTGGTGAGTCTCATAGTCTATTACTATTAGTTTTATTGACGCGTTTGAAAAAGTAAAGAAAGTGGTCATCAAATACTGCAGTAGTTTTTGATTACTAATAGGACTCTTCATACGTGCCTGAAGGAATTTCAGTTGTTCTTAGACGAAATATGTATTTTTAGAGGCCTTCATAGGAGACGAAAAAACAGGTCATGTTTAGAATCAAGAAGTACTTAATAAGTTATTCAAATCCGAAGTACTCCCCCTCCAAAATTTCAGTTTTAAAACACGTAGGTCCCATAAGGAGATTACAGGAAATAATTTTATGCATTCTTTCTGAAAAATAACATTGGCCTTTTGCCGACATTTAAAATGTGTCAAGAAAATCCGCGTCACGTGAGCAACCGTTTGTCCGAGTGCATTTTAAAAGCACCAACACACTACTGTGTACGAATATGCTTGTTGTTACTTTCCATGCTTATCAGATGCACAGCCGTCATTTCCACTTAGAAATCCGTCGCAAAATGTCGTTCAGTTTTTCATGACCACTGGCGCCGACTGTGCACGTACATGTGACATTGTGGACTGGAATTTCAAAATGCCTCATTGAATGCAATGCTATATTTAGTGCAAGAATTTTCTGAAAATTTAAAGCCGTTGAGTCAACTTTACAATTGTTCAGCCCGATTTATTTACAAAGAGCAAGAAAGAAAATGAGACTGCGCCCAACTTCGCGTCGTGTTGTAGGGAGCGTCGCGGTCACCGTCGAACGACTAGGAATAATGCATAATTTACGCGCTGGCCCAGAGCTGGTAATGTG
>CACRXP010000207.1:650882-665647 GCA_902702965.1 Spirometra erinaceieuropaei | reverse complement strand
GTTTTTGCAGTTAGAAGCCCCTGAATTCAACCTAGACAGTCGTTTTTGACTGCACTGACCACTGCTGGCCGTGACTGCCACCAATTTCTGACATCGTAGCTCCTCTTTCGCATGTTTGATGTCGGTTTGCGTCGTTCTCTCCCCTCTGGCAACCCTCAGACGGGACTGGCTACCTCAGCTGACACAAGTTGCGAAGTGGACTCTTTTTCTTAGAGTACACGCTACACAGCACATGGATTTCACGCGACCTCCCCACCTCCCTCTGATCCAGTCGTCCCACCTCGCAATTTGTAAAGTGAGAAGCATAGCAAACGCGGCTAAATGACGTCCTGTTCAGTCCTCCACGACCCTTTCCTTCTCCTCCCCCCCCCTTACCCCAACACCACCGTCAGTAGTGCAGATTCGTGAAGTCCGGTGATGACAAACAAGTGCTGTTGTGGTTGAAGGCAGGCGCGTCGGCATGGCCGCACTCACGTGCACCCCGACAAAGGGGTGGGACCGGACAGTGGCATTTTTACCGCCGGGCGTGAACGCGCTAACAACCAAGTGCCTCGGAAAGAAAATTAAAGTTCGGTGAAAAACGAGATCTATCGGGACGCCGAAAATCCCACCTGAACAGTATCGTTCAATATACCAGTCTGAGAGGTAATGCGCACCAGTTAAGACCGTACTCCCCAGCCCAGAGGTGTTTCCTTAGTGCTTAGTAAGTCGCGAGCTCAACTGTTCGATAACAAGAATTTTTGACACAGTAGAGGCATGATGCTCACAAGGAGTTTCACACTAACTTTGGCCTGCACCTTGCCACGGGCACTCAGACTGGAGTCGACACTATCCTACAACGACATTTCAATAAGGTCAAGAAATTTACTGGTCGGATTATAGATGACGTTGCCCATTCCTTGCATTCTGATCTTATTTCTGAGAAGTCTTCCCGCCCGATGCGCTGCAACTTCCGACTTATGTCTTGTCGCACATCGGCTTTTCGAGCTTCTGTATTGCCATTCCTGGCGCTCTATCTTACGTGCGAAGAGACAGAAATACAGAAGCTAAGACTTGAACTGTCCTCATAATAATCGTTCCTTCTGTGTTAAACTTTTGACTTTGGGATAATCTATTAACTTATTTACTGCCCATAGTGAATGTAGCCAACTTTTTGCTGAAAATTTTGAATTTATAATTTCAAAATAAAGGGAATTCCTCTCTCCCTCTCTCTTACTAACTTCTTTACTGTGTCCGAAAGGTCCTGAGACCACCGGGATTTAGTAAGCATAAAAATTTTAAGAGTGCTATTGTTCAGGAAGACTGGAAATAAAGGGGATCTGCTCCAATAGAACTTGCTCCACGGGAACAAGTGAAATCGTAGTCACCCACTGGAGGAGTCTGAAAGGTCAGCCTATCTCTACCTTCAAGACAATTAAGTGGTGCTTGAAAAGATTAGTTTTGAGGAACGGTTAGGCGCGTATGATAACAGTTTAAGCGACTTTACAGAAGTTCAGTTGCCGCATCCCCTGAAATGGCAGCATGAGAAATAGCCCACTCTTCTCAGCCGTCGGCACGTCCATCTGGCCTGGGGTACACAAAAACCTCAAAGTTTGGACAGGATCGCGCCTTGTCTGTCAGCCAAGTAAGATCCGATGGCACAACAAAGCCCTCGTCGCACCTTCCGCGGCCCCGGTGCAAGGTTCAGCCACGTCTCAAAACGACTAGAAGATCTGACGGAGAGGATCACCATTACCAACTTGGTGGAAGGTGCCTTTCAAATGTAACCGAACAAAAAGATCTTGGGGTTAACATTCTGTCGACCCTTAAGCCTTCATCTCAGTGTGTTAGGGCGTCCAAAAGAGCAACTAGTGTTCTCTTTGCCATTAAACGATCTTTCGTGGACATAGACAAAGAGTTATTTGGAAAAATATACGGAGCGTTCATTCGCTCGCATCTGGAATATGGAATCCAAGCGTGGCGCCCGTGGCTAAAAAAAGACTATAAGTTGCTAGAAAGAGTTCAGAGGAGAGCAACAAAAATTGTAAAAGGCCTCAGGGCTTTACCTTACAACTGCCGACTTAGGGAACTTAAACTTTTTCCTCTTGAGTACAGGCAGGTTCGAGGAGATCTCGTACAGGCCTATCGGATATTGAGGAACCGGGAATGTGCCCTAAACCCCGACGATTTCTTCACCCTGGCCACAACAACAAACCTGCGTGGGAACTCTCTAAAACTTAGAGGATCCCGATGCCGCCTGGACGTTCGCAAATACTGTTTTTCACAACGAGTCGTCGGTACCTGGAACGGGCTTCCCGAGGACGTAATAATGGCGGATACCACGGAGACGTTCAAGCAAAGACTCGATGCATATTTGCTTGGACACAATCGCTTGCCTGAATAGAACAGCTCTGTGGTGCTTAACCAACGCCTTGCATACCCATACCGCTGATGCGGATGACCGTCATTACATTTTACTGAAATCATCTACAACTGAATGTTCTAAAATTTTGGTTCTACATTTTCGCGGAAAATATTATGTTAAATGTGTATATTACTGACAATATTTCAGTAACATGTCTATTTATAGTGAGATATTGCATGTACCGTTTACAATAGGGTTTTCAAAGGCATTGCCTATTACTCTTAAAATATACTGACCTATATACTGACCTATACTGACGTCCATCTGGGCACTCTAGGCCCCTTTCTTCTGTCCAACGACTGTCCCTATCTCCTTATCTGTGTGAATAGATTCACTTGGTGCCCGAAAACAAGTTCTCTGCTCAATGTCGAGGCTGCAACGGCGGCCAAGGTCTTCCTCATTAATTGGTTGCCAGTTTCGGTGCCCCTCCCCACACTATAACGACCGATCGCGATGCCTAATCTGAATCTCACCTGTTCCGGTATCTCCTCTGCTTTTTAGGTTGCATTTGCATCTGCACGACAGCCTGTCTGCCAACGGGATAGTCCAGCGATTTCGCCCCCACCCAAAAACCTCCCTACGATCCCCAGGCGATCCGAAAAACTGGACGGATCATCTCTCCCTAGTCTTTTTGAGCATCCGCAGCGCCTTAAATTCAGACCTTACCTGTTCCGCCGCTGAACTGGCGTTTGGCGCCACCTTAAAACTTTCCAGTGAAATAGTCTCAGCAACTTCTCGCTGCGCGGTCGAGAATCCTACCAATCTCCTGCACCACCTCCTATAGTTTATGCAAACACTCTTCGGTTCGGCCAAGGCCATCAGTTTGAGTCTTATCTAAAGAAGAACTTGGTGGTATGTCTTCACGTCTACCTCCAATGAGATGAAGTCCGCCTGCCATTGCAAACATCCTACGACGTCCCCCTTCGAGCTGTCTCTCGACGGACCAGGATGTTTCTCATTCAACGCGAAACTCGCGAGGTCGTGAGCGTGGACCGTCTCAGAGCTGCTGTCCTGGACACTGTATTGGTCTGACTTCGGATGCGTGCTGCAACGCTAAGCATCTTGCGACTACTTGTTTGTGCGCGCCAACTATAATCTGATTCTCGGCTAATGCCGGTTGTCTAAACTGGCCAATCATCTTTGAGGGTGACTCAGACATGATCTCACTGGAGGCGCTGGACGACTGCCCAGCCTCACAATCGTTCACTCGAAGTGGACGTCATATTCGCTTTCCTAACCGTTTGATTACTCACTTCTTTTGAGCATGAATATTTCCATCGGTGTCGCCACAGGCCGCCTTCAATCTAACCAGGGGCTGGTCCGCGAGCACCATCGCCGCGCCTTGTCATGCAGGCCTTTCGTCTGTCCCATCCGCCCTCTGGTGTCGCTGCTGGGACCGCGCAAGGCTTGGCACTAGCCTCTCGAGAACTCGGAGCCAATTAACGTTGCCCCTCCGCTGATTGGCTACAGGCGGACACAGCGTCTGAGACAGCTTGGGGAAAATGCTTGCTGGGCCTCCTGTACGCTCTTTCGCATCAGTAAAGTTTGTCCAGCACAATCTGTCTCCCCCGACTTGTAATTTGGAATTCCTCGTGCATGTTATATGCACCAGAAAATACCATCACAGCAATCCTCTTTGATGGGGGACTTGACCGTCACATTCCTAACTTGTTAACCTCAAATAAGTCACCACTGAAGTGCAGAACACTTCTGTATTGCCTAAAGGCGATCCTAAAGATCCAGCCTACCTTAAGCGCGATGACAGCGAGACGCCTTGTCTCCGGCGCAGTAAGCCGTCTCTTTACAAAATTCTCGGTATTTCTGCCGATGACAGCGGTTTTTTGGAAATCTGTAAGAATATGTGGCAGTGGTTCTCACGCAGATTGCCAGTAGACTGCCTACTCACAAGTGTGGGTAACTGGTTATTTTCCCTAGTATTTAGTTGAGACGCTAAAAGGTGTCATGGCGGCTACAGGGTTTCGAGGCGAACTGAGTCTTTGCACGGATACCTCATTCGAAGCATCTAGCTACTTACCCTGTTTTTTTTTATTGAAGATCGATCGGTCTATAAGATTGCTACCCAGACAGGAAAATCAATGGCAATTCCTTCATTTGAGACTTGAAACCTTTTTATAATCTGCGAATGGCCATCTACTACATTATTTCGAGCACTAGTGCCTTTTACATTCCCATTTATATGGATTCATTTGAGTCATTCCAATCTCTTAATGATGCAATCTCCTGGTCCCTTCTAATTTTAATTTTTCCGCTCCCCAATTCATAACTTAGTGCATTTTTGATGCATGTGTTGCCCTCCTTATCATTTATTACACTGCTACGATTTTCCTAATTCACTAGAAGGAAACCGAATGTACGAAAAAGCTTCTCCACACTATAATAACAGCATAGAAAGACTATGGTGCTTTGCCCTCAAGAGCTGTTGAGTGACGATTATGAGAAATAGTTAATCGCACGGTGCGTTTTCTTCTATTCAACGGAACGGAAAAGTTGCAAGAGGCAGTCTGACGAATGAATGGCTATTCGCGTCAATTCAACTTTATGTGCTCCCTGCAACCTATTTTCTTACTTAGAAGATAGCGCTGTCAGAGAGTTAGTTTTGTTAGTCTTTCTACCCCCATCAACTCCAGAGGGCGCCGCAGCGCACGTCGACTTATGCTCAAAGAATCTTATTTTTATATGACGATCTGAATCGTGTCAGCCTACACCCTCTGATTCCCTCAGGCCCCGACAACCTTGCTTCCTTATATACTCGGTCCATACTCTCTCGACCATATTTTATTTGCTTACACCAACATCTTTCGCAATAAGCATGGAACTCCTGCGTATAGCAACGACCGACCACGTTGACGGTTGTATTTCCCAAGATGTTGTTCGCCTTTGATTTTAAAGGCCGCAAGTACTCCGTCCCCCCAACGTGATTCTTATCGTAACTCCTGCTGAGCAGTTCCATACGAAAAATCAGTTGCCCCATACCTGACAGGATTCTTGCGTCAGGAGTCTGAAACACGGAAGCCGGTAACTGAACGGCCATACAGACTTCTGCCGACACGAGTTTTCGAATTATTCAAAAACGTCTCTACCTCCCTCTTTTACACCCTATGCATTCTGCTCTGCCACCGCCATGTCGCATTATCTTTGTTCCGTAAAATAATTTGTCATTTTACGGCGGTCAGAATGGTTGGTCGAATTTTTCCGTTCGAAACATATCCATCACTTTTTTAGTTCCCCAATCAACTGCCCAGCCTGTTTTCTATCTTTCTAGAATGAAGCGGTCCGAAAAATGATGGTCGGCTCCCTTAGCTAGAAATTTCCGATAGTCCTCTAAAATCTAAACCCCAACCATATCACTATAATACGGTGTTTTGGGAAATTTTCGAGTATCAAAATGAAGGTACACCAACACATCCCATTATACAGCACGGTATACGGTTTAGCTGGGATAGGAAAGAGCTTGCCTCGTGAGACATTTACTGGGAGGGCTGCAGGTCTCGTCTCAAAGGTTAAATTCCCAGAAGCATAACTACGAAATGCGCCACATTAGATGTCACAAACCAGTCGGAAAAGAGCATGAAGTTGAGTGTCGACATTTTGCAAGGAACGGCATGTCCACATTCGCCACCCGCCAAACCACTTTAGCCCCGATAATGGGTAAAACGGAAAAGTACTCCTCTCAGTATGCTAGTATTTTGTAGGCGGCCTCGGCGTGGTGGAAAATAAATACCTAGTGAAACAAGCTGGTCCCAAAAAGACAAAATACAATGGTCCGAATGCCAACATTCGAAACCAAGTTCAGATCCCAAATGGAGCAGCTTACTGGCCGAATTACCCCGTGTACATTCATACCCTCTCCGAACGAACAAGAATGACCTCGGTCAAGCGTCTACCTCGTGCTAATGTCCATAAATGTCTCACCGTTGTTCCCAGTCTGCATGCAACACTCACGTAACCCCTCCCAGGACAACCATGTTCAGCAAGAGCATCAGTTAAACATGGTTGTTCCCGGGGTCCGCACGATTTCACTTCAACAGTTCATTCACGCCCCAAGGCTAACACTTACGACTGGGATAGCGCAAAAACCCGACGTTCTGTGTGGGCCTTGGCTGTTGTTGAGAAGCCGGAAAGGCACTAGATTTTGTACGCCAAAAACTGGACGTAATTGCCCCCATTTAACAATAGGCCGCGTGGCGAAACTCACTGGCTCCGCCAGAAAAAAAACTGAAGATGTAAAACGACTCCGCAAACTCCATCTGTGTAAAATATAGCGCTTCAACTAAAGTTGGATGTTACGGTTAGCTCTTGTTGCTATCGTTCGCATAAGCGTACCTTCTATGACCCTAAGGAGCACGTCCAAATTTGTGTTTCAGTGCCACCGTTC
The DNA here is from genome assembly GCA_902702965.1 of Spirometra erinaceieuropaei. Taxonomy (NCBI): domain Eukaryota; kingdom Metazoa; phylum Platyhelminthes; class Cestoda; order Diphyllobothriidea; family Diphyllobothriidae; genus Spirometra; species Spirometra erinaceieuropaei. Next base: position 658,847 of record CACRXP010000207.1, on the reverse strand, counting down.
CTCCTTCCCCCTTTCCAATGACCTTTAGCCGACAACACTCCACCCCCCAGAATCGCCTCAAGGCCTGCCGAAGTCTCCGTCCTCATTCCCACTGTGATCGAGCGACTCTTTCTATTTGTTACTTTCCCTTGATCAACTCAATAGATATTTCCTTAAGATCGCCACAAACGCGCTCGTGTGCAGCGCCTGGATAATGATTGTTGGTACTATTGGGAGGCTCCAAACCATGTAACAGTATTACTGTTATAATCACACAAATCGAATTCATAGAAGCGGCGTGATTCTGTACAGGGCTACCCATGACTGCTTCAGTTCTAAAGAAGCTGTTATTCACGTCAGCTACACAGTGCCCGAAAATAAGCCTTGAATGCCCGATCATTTATGTTCCTAGTCCCGAGCTCACTAGCCACGCTTGGCGTGGCCCTTTGATAGGGAATAGAAGTCACAAATGCAGATTACCCGAGCAGGTGCCTAGTTGGCACTGATAGCCGGTACAGAGAATAGTTTCCGGCGATAGCTCGACCTAACGTGCACCGGTATGTGCAAATACTGGTGTGACGAACTAAAACGAACGGGAATCATCTAGACTAGACCTGAAAAGTGTTGACATGCAGTAACGGGAAGACATTCATCGAAAAGAAGTACTGCACCTTGCATTCCTTCACCAAGCCAACCACCGTATGTAGGCCCAACTTTGGTTGGAGTGTACTGAAGGAGGAACACCAAAACTAGTTGATTAACGGCGCTGTTAACTTCTGCGAACGGTTCTCTACTCTATGCAGACCATCCTGTCCTCTCACAACAATTACAATAAGGGTAAAGGTCGACGAACGTCATCCAAGGGGGGTTGTGAGAAAGCGGACGTTAAAGAACTCCAGTTTCTTCAACAGACAGACCGATGCTATCGGATCTTCAACCTGGTTGCAGAACCCGTTCCAGGGAAACTGAAAACAATCGCCTTGTACTCCAGAAAAAGTGCGTTGACGTCACTTTTTAAAGGATGGCAATAATGTGAGGAAAATCCTTCATGCATCGAAGTCCTGTTACGTGAGTCATAAAGGAATTGAAGGAAAAACGACAACTGCGGACGCTAACGGATGAAATAATCGTTAAGGATAATCGCAAAGGAGCCGGCAACTGTTACAGTGACCGACAGGTCTTTCACCGAACTCGGTGAGGGACACTGCTGTTGCGAGGACACAGCAACGATTAAGGCGTGGATCCGCCCATCACAAAGCAAACCAGCGCAGCACTCACCCCGCTGCCTATTCCCATACCAATCACGACCCACTAACAAGTTCACGCGCAGTGGCAAACTGAACAAATTCAACGTTTGCGAGGCCACATCAAGGAGTTATCGCAACCTGACCCTACGTCCGGACGAACGAGCTCTACCGTTATCAGGCGGTTTAAGCGCACATCAGATCTGCTTGCGAGAATTACGAAATGGAAGAACGCCAGGGAAGATATCTGGCGGTTGGCACCGCTCCCTCTGCCTTACTTGTGTGGTCCTAGTTTAGATCTAAGGCGAAAACGCAACCGCCTCAACAAATGTCATGAGCCAGTGTGGTCACACACAGCTGAAGTAACCGCTAAGGTCGGGAGATGCGATCAGTTATAGAAGTTTTGTAAAGCGGTTTCGCGAATGCACACAGAAGACTGAATGAAGTACACCCGAGTCCTGACCCATTCATCCATCAATCATGTATATTTCTGAAATAGCTGAACCTACCAATGCAGAAATGGTTGTATGAATCTTTGAGGAGCCAGGAGCCGCCAGCGATCAAAACGCGAGGGCGAGGTGAAATCGCGGTAATCAACACGACACCTTTAAAAATTTAGTGTCTCACAGAGGCCGCAACGACCATTGCCGAATGTGGTCAGACCACCCACGCTAGAACCGCGACAAATACGAATGACCACGTGCCCTGTGCTTATATTTTGACTTCGAGACTGAGAACATCCCCTGTTCAGCAAGTATTCCAAGGCAGCTACTCATACCGCCTCTTGTCACTACTGCTACTTACAAAAGTATACTAGCACATGTAACCTCTGAACAATTAGACAAATCCTCATCCTACATCTTCCGAACGTTTGAATAAGTGCAGCAGCCCATGTCAAATAAAATAAACTACGACATGGAGAGATGGACAGAACATGAAAAGGCGTCGTGGCTTAGAGGTCCCGCCATTTCCGACGGCGTAGGTTGACGATTGGGTAAGCAAAATGCGCCCGCCCTCAAGAATAGCTGCATTAAGATGATCGTCCGGCTGCAAGACTGGTCAGGGGGGAATCAGGATGCCGGAGGTGGCAGTTGCCTGGACAGATGCTGGTCGCGGGGTTTCTGGTAGCCTTGGACTGCGTCTACTAACCGGCTCGTACTGTCAGTCACTTGTACAGTAAACGCCACGATGAGTGAAAGGCGGAGTGGAGGGATCCCGACCACCGTTGACTAAAAGTTCCTTTGGGTGAAACGCCGGCCTTTCGGCTAAAACATTCCGCAGCCACGACACTGCGAAGACAACTTGGGCCGCTTAAGGACAGGTAAGGCAAAGCAGGTACGTCCTTAATGTACTGCTCGTGAGCGAAGTGCAGCTGCCCCAAGTCCGACGACCTTGCCCAACTGGAGACTGAAAATCGATCAGTGTAAAACCCTGCGTGGCTCCCCGCCACATATGAACGCGACGCGGCCAGCATAACACAGAGGAGCGTACACGTCGGATACTTATGTTAGGCAATACCAAGTCCGTGTGACGAATTCGTACGCGAGTAAGCGGCAGGAACCGAATCTGGTTTACGGTCCACAGCAACTGAGATCTCAGCGCTCCGCTGTTGATAATACCAGTACAAAACAGCGTCCTTCCTCCGTCAGCACTTCCTAATTCCTAGCAAATCTACCGATTGTGCAGTGCGGGGTTCAGAGCGGGAGACCGCATTCGAAAGCCTACTTGTCACAAATGTTAGTGACGGCAATTCTGTGAACAAGCATGGGTCATGTTCGCATGAGCTGATAGTGCTTGAATTAACCAAAACCAGGTATGAAGGGTTACTATAGGATCGGCTCCGGATGCATAACGACCCAAGTCGCCTCTAAACTGGTGCCACAGCCAGGTGGTTTCAAAGCCGGACTGGTTCACGTTACACGCACAGTCAACAAAAATTTCATCTGTAATTGAGGCCCTGGTAGTGATAACCTAAGCGATCCAGATAGGGCCGACAACAATACCGGCCGTGTGTACGAAAACGGGGAGCAGGCCCCAGCATTTTCAGCGGAGAGGCATCACTGATACCAGTGGAAAAGAACCACACCCCTAATGGTGCAGGCTTTGATTAGTTAGGCAACAGGACCCATCACGCAGAGGACCGCGGCCGGACGCCAACGCTGCATCTGCGACAAGTTGGTCGGCAGAAGTGTCACTGAGATAGTACAATCAGGCCGTGAGAAGCGGGAATTGCCCTAAGTGGCCAAAGTAATGTGTCAAACGATGTGACAACTGCATGCTGAGTGGGATTACTGGAAGACGATGTTATGCCGGCGAACTTAATGCCCCATTATCATACATAACAGTGTCTTGGTCCATGAGACTTGGGAGCGAAATGCTTATGACCCTCGTGCTGCCGGTTAGCTGGCATAGAGCGGACGGCAGTGGTTTGAGGTCGACGAAACAAAGGTCCTCGCACACACTATTCATGAAATCACAGGATGCCTCGTAAGAGCGGGTACACAGGATCGGCATACCTATTACTGTGGTAAACAATAAACACATACGCGAGTGCCGAGATTGGGTCGCTTTCAGGCAGAACACGACCGAGTAACAGACGCTTCGCTAGGGGAAACCCCGCACGACCTCATTCATATGGACAGCGCAGTTTGCAAGATAGTACGACGCACGTGACATCACCAGTAAAAGCAGGATTCTAACACGATAAATCAGGAACTCGAGGCAGCGGATAGCACAACGGGTGGACGGAACAGGCAGTAACAAGAGCTTTGCGACCTAACGAGCCTCGAATAAGATACAAAGCGTGGTAACCGCAGAGACAACCAAGAAAACCGTCCAAAAGAATTCGATGCGACAATGAAGAGCAGATAAACTCGCAGTATTTGCAGTAAATCCATTGCACGGAAGGCGTCCGTAAGAACGGCTCCGGTTACGCACAATTGGTATAGTACGGCGACACGCAAGAAAGGCAAGAATAGAAAAGTTACCGAGATAGTTTATTGTACAGTTCGTAGGAAATTTACAACTTCAACTTGGTCCTTCTCCAGTGTCGCCGTTTAGCGTTGTAACGAATACGATTGCCAGTCCGCAACCGAGCCCAATATGGCAAGGTTCGGTTCTGCTTCTGTTTCTTACCAAGTTTGGTTTTAAACCTTAAGGTTTTGTGAGCACCCTAGAAAGAAAGGTCAATTACAGAAAGAGCACGCGTACCATGGCCTCACTAGACACGAACTGTGCGCGAACAACAACACCAAGTGTTTATAACAAAAAACGTTCGTGCCAGATTGTTCACAGGCGCTTCGGCTCAAGGCTTCTGAGTTTGCTCATTTTCAATCGAACATGTGAACGTAAGAATTATAGGGGGCGTCTCTTCAAGGATTCTTAAGTGCATTGCGCTCGAGTCAAGCACTTCCGCATTCAAAATAATTAGAGTCCGTGGTCAGGGGTAGGAAAGCCCGCGGAGTGAAACACTGTAGCTTACACTATAGAGACACCTGAAGAAATTATACACAAGCTAGATTTACATGGCAAGGAGTCGCAGTTTATGAAACTGTACGCGAAAACATAGACAAATTTTTTGTGTAACTAAGAGTTTTGTGTGAAGGCTATCAATTCAAGAAACGCCCATGGATAGTCCAAGGATTAGAAACATAGATAAACTGAAGTATCTAGTATCTCCACATAGGCATACTTATCCAGGCGTATCAGCGCTTTCTAAGCTATAAAAATCTCGAATGAAGGCGTGTATCACTGTGAGCAATCTGTTGGATTCATCTACGAAGACATTTCTTATCGGTAGGCCTGCTTTTTCCATTCTGGCCTGACTATCATTTACGATGGTGCTGCAAATAGTCATAATTGCCCCTTTGAAAACTCATGAGCATTGTTCTAAAACCCCAAACTGAGCTTTCCTTCCCCCCAACTCATTACATTGCTCTTTTCATCGTTACGTGAATACCTTCTTCTAAACGCACTGGGTTACAACATTTTAATGATTATTTGGGTGGTTGCGTGAAACTTTTTTTAAACGCCCAGAGGGCCCTGTCATAATAAATTTAATACCGATTCAATTGGTAAAATACAGACAATGAAGACGGCAATGGTCTGCGCCAGCGGTCAGGTGTAGAGTAGAATTTAGATATTGTGTCATAAAGTGTAGGCAAAGTTTTTTAAATCCACCGTCGATTCGCCCTTTCTCATACGATGCTTTTGATAATCATATTTTTGAATTCAAAATTGAAAGTTTTGGGGACTGTGCACTTCGAACGGGGCAGGGAAAACAGTCACACAAAACATCGGCGCATTGAAAGAGGGGAGCTGTTGGAACATCGTCAACCCTTGGAAGTACCTTGCACCTGCCAATGGTGTCTCGTGAAAGCTTCTCAGTGTGGAGTGGGGGATGGTTAAGTGTCGTTAGAACAGCTGCATGCGCCCAAGCAGAATTTATTGTTTGATTGTGCGTTTTTTTGCATAAACTCATGCTAGGAGCGAAATACAAGGACTATGACCATAAGCTGTATTCAGTGCGCGGCTAATCAACTGTTGTGCAACAAACACGGAAGTTTTTTCCATGGCAATTCTCAAACAACTGTGCATGGAAATTGTTGCCCTACATGCCTTTGCAGCAGCATTGTAAGCATTGTCGTGTCGGTCGCAATTCGGCACTTATAATGCCACGTCTGTATTTCGGACGATAGAATTTTCGTTTGCAAACACCAAGTACTGAATTCGAACAAAGAATTCCTGTATGCTTAAACTAGCGAAATCAAGATTTATCCAAGAAAATATAATTACCCAATTTAATCACTCTGTGGGAACAGCTCTCCCTGGCCTCTGGGCTCCTAAACTGTCAGAGATCTTCCTTTTTTGGATTTGCACGATTTATCGGTTGAGATATCTCAATACATTCCTTAGCGTACGCATTTGCCCACGAAAACCAAACGTGATAGACAAATGCAAACAAAAGCATGCCCCAAAAGGATTTGAGCCTTGGCATTCGAATGGTTGCATCACTGCAGCATACATCCACGGCTGTCAATATTTAAAAATAATGGGCCAATCGTCAATGACAAGGGTTCGGGAACCATGCGAACTCAGTCCGTCCATTATCCCTTGCTGCTTTCGGCAATCATTTTACAAAAGCTATTTACCTCGGTCGTTATCCATTTTCACGCTAGCCTACTTAACGATTGTCCCCGGCAGAAAATGATTTAGCAAGATAACCTTCCCACGAACCCTCTCCATGGGATGTTTGAATTCGATATGAAATTCTACATCTTCTAGTGCTTTTGGATTTTGGTCGTCAATTTCTGTCTGACATAATTACTCGTCAAAATAAGTCCCGAGTGGACCACGTAATATCCACCTTCCAAAGGATCCAACTTGCAAGTGCAAACAACCTTCGTTTTCGTGAATCACAATATTAGCTATATCTTCGTCCTCTGTTACGGCTCAGTGGAAATCGATATCGGAAATTAACGGAGTAACTGATTATCTCACTGATTTCTGTTAGGACCAACCTCAGCATTGCTCCCATTATTAGTCATTCGCCAGCGAAAGAGTCGAAAATCAGCAGGCAACAGACACAATCTGACAAACGATCTTTGGAAGCTGCGTCGATCATTGCCTGGAATTGGAACATTGTACCGCATTCCGTTCGTAGAGGGCCTTTTTTCCTTTTTACCAATCCTGCAATTTCTAAATTTGTTCTGCTGGTTGGTAAAAAGTCCGGCCGGATAGAAATCTCGATGGTATGTGAAATGAAAACGTCGGCGATCCCACCGCACATGATGGAATGTTAACACCACTGGTGAGCTTTGAACCTACGACCCTTCGGTCAGTAACCAGCTCTCACAACCACTCTGTCAGGCCTGTACAGTTGTGTTATATATAAAAACAGGCAGCTAATTGTAGACAGGACGTGTACTGAGAACGGGAGACACCACAAGTAATGAGTCTTGTAGACACAGCAGGCTATATGGCATGGGGAAATGTCATGGGTTGAATAATGGCCACTCGGCGCAGAGGTGGCGTGAACGCGCGAAAGTGACCTTGGTCGTTCGCTTTTTGCGCCGCAATGCTCCTTATTTTATACTATACTTCTATTACACATTTATACCGTTGTTGCCATGCCATAGTTTTCGTACATTTCTCTCCTTGCTTTTAAAAGTTCCACATATGTTCGTTCAGCGCGGTGCAACTTAAGGAGAGGGACATGGGGGTGCTGACTTCGTGCGTAAGAGAGAACGAGAGGATCTACGAAAACGATAACTTCGGAGGCGAGATCAGTAAGTAAGAATGGAAGGGACATGGGCATTCCCACAAACACTTCATCACACCACCCTTATGCTAGGTCTGCGCCCAAGTGGAATCCTTCACGTCACCTAAACAACCCACCCAATTTCATGGTCTGTCTCTACGCGCATGTGTAGTGATGTCTAGACAGTGCGGACAGCATACATTGCAGGCTACACCTCATAATATAATGTATCCAGGCGATACTGCTCTATTCTTCTTCCGCAAGACCGTTTTATCCTGTAACGAAAGTTTATTGCGCTCAAATGGGCGCAACAAATCACCGTCAGTCAGCCACATGGATCGCCGCATACTACCAAAATCGGGCGAAATCGAGTCAAGTACTGAAGTGTATAAACCTATATTGGGCGTCTAGAACTTGGGACCATAATTCTTAGATTAGATGGCAAATTGATCTCTTCGTCGAAATAATACCAGTACTTATCGG
>CACRXP010000207.1:490123-649963 GCA_902702965.1 Spirometra erinaceieuropaei | reverse complement strand
ATATCCTACGGAAACAGAGGAAATCGGCGGACACCGAACTAAACGAAATAAGAAGAAAAAACAGACGATCTGCAGATATGAACTTCAATAGAAAAGCCAAAGGATGCGCTGAACTTGCAAACCAACTAGTGTCTATTGCAACAGTGGTGGGATATTGCTTCTCAACCTCAATTTTAACAAATGTCAGGTCGTCCGGCTAAGGTCTGGTTACAGAAGGTCTAGGGGATTCGATTGTCAGTATTTCCTTGGAGTTCATCAACTCCAGATAGTAGCCGAGTTAATGGACCCAGGTATGTGGATGACGTCCTCCCCCCAATCATGATCTCACTGCGCCAAGATAACAAAGAAGATTATGGGTATCCTGGGAGCGGTCATGGGATCTTTCCTTAACTTTGGCGAGGAGCTTTTTGGTCGAGTGCTTGGAACATATATTTGGCCGGTGTTAGGATATCCCACTCAAGCGTGGCGTTCCCCAATGAAGTAATACTACGCTGTTCTGGAGAACTATAAAGAAGGTCGACCAAACTAGTCCGCGGACCGAGGTACCTGGCTTATGCGGAGTGACTAGAAAGGCTCAAACTTTCCCCCTCTTATGAGCAATACAGAAGGGACGTTATTATGGTCTTCAAACTCGTCAGAGGAGTAGACTGTGTGCTTCAGTTAGCCGATTTCTTGAACTGACACAAACGGCAAATCTCCGAGGCAATCTATATAAATTGAAGACAAAGCACGCCAGACTCGAAGTAAGGGCCAACTTCTTCTCCCGCCAAGTGGGTGCAATTTGGAACAAACTACCCAGTCCAGTTGTTATGGCGAAAGCGTTCAGACGTTCAAACGAATACTTGATAAAATTTTGCACGAAGGGCATATATGCCTGAAAAAACTGATATAATATACTCAATTTGTCTACGTAAAAGTGTGCACCTTTTTCAGATCACGTCTGTAAAAGGGTTTTTTAAGGCTCTGCCTATCTCCTTTATATTGACTGAATTATACAGAACAAAATTCTGACTCCGTCGAAGTGTACTCAGAAGAAATGAAAGCGGGCGAAGATTAAATAAAGTTTGACGTTTAATTAAGTCAGTTAGAATTGGAGTCTACATAGCCCAGTTGCATAAACTAGCGACCGACTATCCTTAGGAAATCTGTAAAGAGCAATCGCAAGGAGTCATTTATACTGCAAAAATATCGTCGATGGCACGCCATGTGAGCGTTCATTAGTTCAGAATAACGAAGTTTGGGCAAAATTACAGTCCACAATGTGAAAGTTCATGTGAGGCAGTGGAGTAAAAGTGCAAGGACGATCGCCATAAATGTGCGAAACTCAGTGACAGACATGGATTTTACGAGCCCAATAACGGGCTCGCCGAAGGCCAGTCGTACAAGCAGAGCGTCGGGAAAAATTATTTTGTGTGAAGTATCAACAAAGATGTCCGAGAGTCAACCACCTAGCTCATAGTCGATGCGCAGTGAGAATTCAGCTATAAAGGTGGTCCCAGAGCCCGTGCCTGAGCCTGCCGTTGGTAAAAGAGGGCAGGATGCGACCGCCAGATTTCCTGAGACTCTTAGTGAAAACCAAAAAGACAGGGCCAGCCGCCAACTCATGAACTTCCACAACATACTGAATGACATCCAAGAACCCACTGAGGTGGTTCGACTCCAAAAAATCTTCCATCCCGGCCATCAACTAGAAACAACGCATAGGTGATGCGACCAAGGCCACTAAAGTCGTCTGGGAAGCAAATAACATACATATCTCGTGAAGAAGAAGACACGATCGCCGGGATAAGAACTTTATTAGCCTGACGTTTCGGATTCCTACTCGAATCCATCATCAGAGACAAAAAACAGAAACGGGCGGTTGTTGCACAAGGGGCTGCGATAATTATAGGATGCAGTAGCCATGCTACCGCATACCTATGAACATTCACGGCTCCCCCCTTCATCCGGGATCGTCGCACTTGGTGTGATCATTGCTTGATGGCCGACATTCGAGTCGATAATTGCTGCAATTTCATCACGTGCGTTGGATGTTGGCGTGATGATTGCTCGACCATCTGACGCACCGACCCCGGTGTTGGGAAACGTGTTCACCTCTGTCCTCCCCGCGTGGCTTCTTACTCCGCCTAGGCGAAGTTTTAGCATGGAGTATGGAATGGGAAGCTCGTTGCACTTGTTGATGGACTGGGGGCCAGTAAACCATGATTCCAGTAGCTCCCGGCTCGCGGGGTTGTCACCTCTTGCGAGAATTTCGGCCGCATCGAATTTGAACGTGTGGCCGGATCTCGTCGAATGAGCCGCAACTTGAGAGCTGGCGTCATTTCTGCGCACAACTGCCGCGTTTTCGGCCATTCTCGTTCGGAGCTGTCTGCCAGTTTCTCCGACGTAGTTGCTTTGTCCGCAACTGCACAAGATCCGATAAACGACTCCAGACGTTTCTAGCCGTGGCAGTGGGTCTTCCGGTTTCATGACCAGACGCCTGATGGTTGTTTCCGGTCTGTGTGCCACTCCAACCCCAAGTGGTGCGAGAAGGCGGCCGACAGCTTCCGAAACGTTCTTGACATACGGAAGTGCCCGCCAAGATTTGGTGTCTGTGCGGTTAGGTCTTTCGTCCCTTTTGCGTATGCACCCGTCGACGAAGTTGCGCGGGTAGCCCTTGGCTTTGAAGACCCGTCGGGGCTGTCGGCCGCCTTCTCGCACCACTTGGGGTTGGAGTGGCACACAGACCGGAGGCACCCATCAGGCGTCTGGTCATGAAACCGAAAGACCCACTGCCACGGCTAGAAACGTCTGAGGTCGTTTATCGGATCTGGTGCAGTTGCGGACAAAGCTAACAGTGCCTCAAATACCCCGACTCAAAAAGTAGCGTGTTCCCAACTGTCCCGCAGCCCTCATATCGAGGCAGTTAGGCAGAATATGCCGATTTTCCCGACGTTTAATAAAACTCTTGCTCCAATGGAAACAATGCGTCCCCCACTCCCTAACTTGTTCCCACCACGACCGTTCTGCCAATGTATTCCTCATGCTAATGTCTATACTGGATCAGTTAACTCGTCAAATCCTCAGTTTCGTTCTGGCGGGAATGTGTTTCGGTATCTGCCCCGCGGATATCCAGCTGAAAATAAGTTAGCTGACAATGGTTACCAGTTTACCTGCCTGTCATTCCCTCCCCCAAGTCCTACCCCTTTTTATCCACGTCAGAATTTTTCGATGCCACAAAATTTTTTGCTGAACCGGATGGTTGCTTCCGGACCGTTTGCTCTGTGGGCAGCCCTGAACTGGGCGATGTAGCCCACCTCCCTCAGAAACTAACAGCCGTTCCCTTCAAACTTTTTGTTTTAAATGTCAGATCCTTGCTTAATAAGATGCCTTTGCTTCAGACTCTGGTGTTCGTCCATTGTCCAGATATTGTTTTAGTAACTGAGACGTCGGCATCAGCCTCAGTAGCTGACTCCGAACTCTCGCTTCTAGGCTATTATTGCATTCGAAATGATCGCCAAGATAGCCGTGGTGGGGGCAGCTGCGTCTACGTGAAGCAAACACTTACATTTTTGCCGTTGGACCTCCCGCACTTTTCCGCAGTAGAAGGCAGCTGCTGGCTCCAGGTTGCCCTAAAAAATAAGTTCTCTTTACTCGTTGGCTGTGTCTATCGCCCTCCTAACGCCAACGACAATTTCGATCGTTTACTCTCACAGGCATTTCATGCCGCGGCCGACTCAAGCTTTAAGTATCAATCGGTTGAGGGTGACTTTAATCTCCCCGAAGTCCGCTGGTCTCCGCCCTCAGGCCCAAGAAGGTTTGAAGACTTCCTTGAGACTGTGGATGTTGGGATGTGGACTCAGGCTGTAGATTTTCCCACCCGAGGCTCAAGCATACTTGACCTTATTTTCTGTAGAGGCTGCATGTCATCGTCAGTGTCATTCCTAGGCCTACTGGAAGGGTCAGACCATGACATAGTTGTTTCAAAGTTGGAATTCGAGGCTGACGAAACGTCTTCCCCAAAGTATAACATTTTCCGCGATTTCCGATCAACTCACTCAACCGAATTATTAACACACCTTGATTCCTACAACTGGACTGATTTCTTCCTTAGTTCGGATGTAAATGTTTGCACTGCAAATCTGTACGAAATTTTGGATCCGCTTGTTTCTCGTTTTGTCCCCCGTAAGAAACTTAATAGTGTTGGGGATGAGGTTTTCCTACCCTTACCATTTCGTACCAGATTGCGCAGGCTTTATTTTCGTTTCCATCTTCAGAACGATGTTTCTGTCCTGCCCTTGATTCGTGATATTTTTGATCGTGCTAAGAGATTATCTGAAGAAAAACAGCTAGCCGAAGAGGTCCAGTTTACCGAAAATCATTCGTTAAATGTCTCGAAACTTTTCTCTAGAACAATACGAACTCACCGAAAGACGCAGCATCCCATCCTCCGAGACTCTCTCGGAAATCCCATAGTTGATTCCCAGTTAACCGCTGATAGCTTCAATGATTTCTTGTCCAAAACGCTCATTGAAGACTCGACCACACCGCTTCCAACCATCCAGTCATTGACCAGGGCAGTTCTAGAAACTGTAGCTTTCACTCTGTGGGAAGTGACTGTTGCGATTTGGCGTTTTCGTCACTCTTATAGCCCAGGACCTGATGGTGTTCCAGTAAGCATTTTAAAAGCCGATGCAAATACGATTTTCCAATCCCTCTTATGCAAGATATTTAATCTCGCTCTTGAAAGTGAAACTTATCCTACCAAGTGGAAGGAATCACACATTTTGCCCATTCCTAAGCACGGCAAATCTACGTCATTTGATGACTTTCGGCCAATAAACACCCTCCCCGCAGTTTCGAAGATCTTAGAGACATTGATCAAAGAGAAGATGATGTGTCACTTAACAGTGAATAATTTACTGAGTGCTGCTTAGCATGGATTTCTCAAAGCTCCATCTTGTGACACCTGTCAACTCTCTTTCTTTGACTATGTTCTCCAATCTAGGGACAATGGTTTTGCACTTTACACTTTATATTTCGATTTCACTAAGGCTTTTGATCGTGTCGACCATGCTCTTCTTCTCTTGAGACTGTCCTCTTTCGGAATAGGTGGCAAACTTTTGCATTTTATATCCTCTTACCTGGGCACTCGTACACAACGAGTTAGGATTTCCAATACTATCTCCAACCCCACACGTGCGAGGAGTGGAGTCATTCAGGGTAGTGTACTTGGCCCACTTCTATTTTGCCTTTTCGTTAATGATGTACCCGATTTATTTCAGAATGGTAAGCCCTTTATGTATGCCGATGATCTTAAAGTTGCATATCGACATAAGCCGGCAGATCATGACATCGTGCTCGAGCTCCTTAAGAGCGATCTACAGGCTTTCGCCCAGTGGTGTCGCACATGGCGCCTTTCACTCTCTTGGCCTAAGTGCTCAGTCATGGTGGTTGGCGACGACCGCCAATCTCAACTAAGTATTGAAGGTCACACCACAAATGTGCCTGGGGTTATTAAGGATCTGGACGTATCATACTCCAAGAGTCTCAATCTCTCGGAGCACTGTGCCTTGATAGTCTCCCAAGCACGTAGAACGACCGAATTTATCCTCCGAAACTTCAAAACTAATGACATTAGAATGCGTCTTTACAACATACACGTTAGACCTGGTCTGGAATACGGTTCGTTTTTATTTAGCGTCATGCGTGCTACTGAGCGAAAGAAAATAGAATCTGTTCAACGCTTTTTTTACCAAGACAATTTTAACCCCGAAACACCGACATTTGCCTTACCAAGAACGTTGCCGGCTTACGGGCCTTGATCCTTTATGGTTCCGTAGATTACAAAAGGGACTATTTTTGCTATTTAAACTCTTATATAATCACACATTTAACTCACTCACCTCTTTATGACATCATATCCACCCACGACGTAACAGTCACCGTGAGGTCTTTTTATTTTTGCCTCTGGCGCGTACTGTTAAATATCGTCGGTTCTATTCTGTAAATGCAAATGCTATTTGGAATAAACTACCCATGAGTGTAAAACCTCTGCAAAATTATCCTCTATTTAAGAGAACTATTACTCGATTTTTGCATTCAGAAAAGCTCCCAGGAATTTTGGATGCTGAATCCACTGATCGACTCTACCGTAGCGATGGCATTTGTGGTCTCTGAACACTATGGCCGGTCTCGCCAGCTGTTCTTCAACGCCTCTACTTTGACTATCCCCAACTTTATGAAAGGAAGTGACGTCTGCTAATCTCCGATACCGTGCAACCTCCCCCCCCCCTTCTTGACAGTCGAAAATATATCACCAGAAGTTTTTCCTCCCGAACCCTCCAAACCATGAAAACAAACACCAACTATATTTTTATTTCTTTACCTCAGGAGATTTTGTCACTGCTGGTCGGATTTGTGTTTACTCGCTTCCCTTGACAATGTCTGTAAACTGGCATTAAATAAATTATTCTTATTATAACTACGTCGGAAAAACCGGCAGACAGCTCCGAACGAGAATGGCCGAAAACGCGGCAGTTGTGCGCAGAAATGACGCCAGCTCTCAAGTTGCGGCTCATTCGACGAGATCCGGCCACACGTTCAAATTCGATGCGGCCGAAATTCTCGCAAGAGGTGACAACCCCGCGAGCCGGGAGCTACTGGAATCATGGTTTACTGGCCCCCAGTCCATCAACAAGTGCAACGAGCTTCCCATTCCATACTCCATGCTAAAACTTCGCCTAGGCGGAGTAAGAAGCCACGCGGGGAGGACAGAGGTGAACACGTTTCCCAACACCGGGGTCGGTGCGTCAGATGGTCGAGCAATCATCACGCCAACATCCAACGCACGTGATGAAATTGCAGCAATTATCGACTCGAATGTCGGCCATCAAGCAATGATCACACCAAGTGCGACGATCCCGGATGAAGGGGGGAGCCGTGAATGTTCATAGGTATGCGGTAGCATGGCTACTGCATCCTATAATTATCGCAGCCCCTTGTGCAACAACCGCCCGTTTCTGTTTTTTTGTCTCTGATGATGGATTCGAGTAGGAATCCGAAACGTCAGGCTAATAAAGTTCTTATCCCGGCGATCGTGTCTCCTTCTTCAAGACTACTTCCTGGGACTCGTCTCTTCGCTTCTATTGGCAATACATATCTCCTCTTTTTTCGTGCGTTTAGGCTATGAACCAACGATCGCGGAGTGTTTTTCTACGTTAGACTTCCCTCACTTCGGCCGGATGAAAGTGAAAACAGTGTCCAGGAAACCGAGAAATCGTTAGATCAGGGGTAAAGTTAATCTAAAAACAGTAGACAATCAGGCGAGCGCTCGTTTTAGTGGAACCATCCAGCGCGATTTGAGGCCAACGCATTGGTGTTCAATTACATCAAACCTCCATAGCTTCTCAATCGGATAGTGAACTTGATATGTCGTACGGAATACCCAGCAATACCCGTCAGGCAAGAGAACTACCAAATAATTTGCAGAGATCAAATAAAAAACAAAATAATTTGATTATTTTTGACACAAATATGCAGTTCGCTTTGCAAAGTGGACCGAATAAAACCGGCCGTGGCTCATTCTCAAAATGACTTGAAAGGTCTAGCTGGCACAACATCAATTGGCAACCGGAAGACGCAGAAGTCCCGTTGGATGACTTTCAGCTTATCCGTGTGGACTGAAATAGATGAAGGGGTGGGTGGGTCGCGATATTTATATGAGCTGGCATTAACCGCGTCATGGATGAGCCATCCTCAAGAAGGAAACTTTCTTGATACTTTCTTGTTATTCAAGAGTATCGAAGCGGTCAGAATTTTGATTTAAAATTTTTGATCTTCGAGGGGTTCCGTTTCTCTGAAATTCGAGTCTACTGGTCACTTTTACAACCTGTTGTTAGTAACAGTTGGATTTTAACCAACAATATGCTCGCCTCCACAAATGTACAAGGAGATTTCAACAGAAAGAACAAACCCTCTCCTGACCGCTTCTTTATTAACAGCTCGACGGACATTTGCAAATATACAAACGGCTGGATCATTCTGCTATCTATTTCATGCAGTTGATCTTGTTAGATTACTTTGATTCATACCATCTAATAAGATGCACACTCTTTCAATCTACAATGGGAGTCAAAAAATGCTTTTAGGATGACGTACGAAAAGTCCGTCAATGTGAGAATTGAACCCCTGTAGCGTCCCATCTGCTCCTAGTCACTTATGTCTTATCGACGTCGTCCGGCTCTGACGATTAGGCGGGTCCTGCGTCCGATTGATCAGCGTAGCCGCTTTCTAGGTCGGGTGCGCTCTTATCTGTGTTCACTGAGTCGTGGTAACTCGTCATCAATCAAACGATGAAAGGTGGAGAAACTCGAACAGGATGAAGATTTATTAACCCAGTTGTACCGGGAAAAAGGTAAGAGGACGCACGAAGGCCATGGATCATGGAATATTTTTTGAGTTTTTGTAGGAAAGTTGTTTGCGTGTTGTCTCGGCAGGATTAGCTGGGTTGTCTATACCACGGCCGTTGGCCACCGTTACCGTGGCTGGGAGATCGAAATCAAAAATATGAGTCGGGAAAGTGAAATTGACTTCCCGGGCTTGATTAATAGGCCTTTACACCCTGGAAACGTCGCGGCATGATCAAGGAGGTTACCACTAGACTATCAGCGCACGGTTCATGGGCTGAAAAAATGAAGGAGTACACATATGTCGTAGTAAAAATGACTGCAACTGTGTCTATTTCGTTGTTAACTCACCTCCCGCCAAACGGGCAGGGAGTTAAATAAGCTGGATAGATGTCAAATACGAAGAAAAAGCCTGTAAGACGTGCCGCTGACTCCTTCAAAAAGGGTTAGAAGTATATAAGGAGATTGAGCGTTTGAATTAAAGAGGGAGAAGTTGAGAAGTCTCCCTCGATACTTACCTACAGAAAAGATATCTCTGATTTCTGAAATTCAGAAAAAAGGACGTACGCAAACACGGTTTCCTCAGTTGTGTCAATCAAGGAGGAAGGAAATAGTGGGAATATGTAGTTCAGCATGAATGACAACCAGTGTTTGGTGAAAGAAAGGGGTAACCAGACGGGATCTTAGGGACCAAATAATTTATCAGAACACCTCGAAAAGACACGGACGGCCAGATAAGAAAAAAAGACATGGGTACACCACAAACATAAATCGTACGGCAAGGAAAAGTGAATAACTAAGAGACGCTGAGTCCTACGTTATTTTGCCCAGTCGCACCTTCCTAAATCAGAGGAGGGCAGTAGCCGAAATATAAGTGATTAACTCTCTGTGCGTAAGAGTAAGCCATAAGGCCCTCGAGTTGATCGTAAGAAATGCATTGCAATAAAGGGCATGCTTGAGTCTGTCTCCGACACTCCAAAGGACAAAATAGAGCATGACATAGAAATATTCCAGAAATATCCCAAATCGCTCCTAAGAGGAGACGAGAAATTCGCCGCACTAAGTGTTTCAGGATGGGCCAAATAAAAGACTCAAACTATGAGTCAGACCGGCCAAGAACACAAAAATTGTCTTCCATAATGACAAACAAACACAGTTATTATTGAGCAGGAAATCCACACTTCAAAATGCCCACCGATCAGCTTTACGGTGGAACTATTCAACTACGGAGAGAGGGAAATTGAAGGGGCTCAAATTGGAAGTCCTCGGGTGGTCGAGCCCGGACGAGAAAACCCTTAGAATACTGAACAAGTAAATTATACGAGTCCAGAGGTCATTCCTCTTGAGGAGGCCTATACCATTAACAGCCCATCTCGATCATCCCCGGTCGGCTTTTACATTCAATCCCGTGAAATGGACAAACGCCTGTATGCCGGATTTACTCAGGCCAAATCGATATTTTGCATATTAATGATCAAGGTCTCGTTTAGAAGGTCGACAAAATCAAAGCCCTAGTTTCAGAACGAAACCTTGACGCTACTGCCATAACGGAAACATAGGTCAATGCCGAAGTCATGGATGCCGAGATCTCGATACCGGGTAGCTGTTTGACAGAGATCATAAAAATAGACAGGGTGGTGGGCTGGTCATATATGCAAGGACAGGAATTTCGGCAGTTGAACGAGCCCACACCCTCTCCCTTAAGTATGAATACGTCTGTGTAAAAATAAAGAGGGGTAGCGTACAAAACGCAGAATTCTTGACGGTTTACAGATCACCAAAACTTTCAAGCGCTGCTGACGGGTCGCCGTCTATTTCGTCACGGAAGTAGCTAGCTCCCAAGAGGTTCTTCCTGCTAGAGTAGGCAAGTCTGGCAGTGGATGGCACACCAACATCCTTCAGACATAAACTAATGGATCTCATACTCGACCTTCCTCTGGCACAGCATGTAAAGACACCAAGGGGATTTAAAAAGAACCAGAGAGCCAGTTGTCTGTATTAACATTATACGAAAGGCTCCTTTAACGTTTACGAGGCGTATTCCAGTGCACCTCTCGGAAAGAGTGACAATACTACGCTACTATATGATTACTCGTTCTTCTCTCAACGCCAGATAGGAACAGAAGGCCAACCTAACATCTGGAAGGCAGAAATTAACACGATGAAGAACGAATTGATGTCCGTGAATTGGGACCGTTTGCTCAAGGGAGATCCGGAGGACGACTGGAGACCGTATACGACGACTTCACTCAATCTAATTCGGTGCTGTTATACAATAAATGTGCAAAAAATGATTGGTCATTCTGCTGGGTTAACTAGAGAACTTAATAGTTACAAAATAAAATTAAAAGATGGGAGATATTCAGGAGAGCTGGTTCATCAGCATAACTCAGACAATTTCGTCGTTAACGAAATGCAGTCAAAAACGCATCCGTCAGGCAAGGGATGACTATGAATCCAGAATTATCTGGCAGGCTTAATAAAAGCCAGAAATTTTACTTCACTATATTAACAGACGACTGAAAAAGTGGACCGGATCGCAACACTGACTGTCGATAATTGTGCAAAAATCGTCGAAAACGGCGAGAAGGCCGGACTCTAGGAATGGCACTTTACCTTAGTATTCACTGGAAAATCGGAGTTTCAGAATCACAGTGGCAGCAAGGCTGTTGTGACCGCCGGTCTCGTGTCTGAATCCATACTTTTATCAATATATGTCGTGAAAAGGGAGCTACAGAATCTCAAGGAAGCCAAGTCGCCGGGTCCAGACAATATGGCGGTCGATTTCCCGAAAGAATTGGCAAACGAACTCTCCAAATCCCTGGCACATATCTCCCGTTCGTTATTCGAACCAGGGAAGGCTGCCATCCGAATTGAAGACAGCAAATATCTATCCCATATACAAGGGCGAGGCGCTCACTAATGCTAACAATTATCGGCCTGTTAGTTCCACTTGCATCTGCTGTAAAACAATGGAAGCCATAGTTAAGAAGGCAACAATGAAGTTCCTGGGACAGAACTACTAATTATCAGGGCTCCAGCATGGCTTCAGAGAGAACCACTAATGCCTCTCCGGTGTATTGCTCTCGATTGAACGGTGGACTCGCGGACTGAACGAGGATGATAGGGTCGATGTAATCTACAAGGACTTCAAAAAGGCGTTCGTCAACGTCCCAAACAAAGGCCTAATTTACAAACTGTCTGAAATTGGAATAAGAGGAATGCTGCTGAAATGCATCGCAGACTTTCTTATAGGGGGTCAAAAACTGCGCGTGCTGATGTCTCAAAGTCAACTCGTATCCCATTCTAAGTGGTGACCCCCAGGGCTCGGTGTTATGGCCGTTGCTTTTCATAATTTTTGTCAACGACTGTGTCGACGATCTGGGATAAGGCGCCGTCATGTTTGCTGACGATGTTAAACTGTGGAGAGTTATCAGATCTGATACAGATGGGCACGCGCCTCCAGACAGTCTCAACCGAATTAGAAGTTGGACGGCTCATTAGCTTCTAACTTTTAATATGGGCAAATGTGCGGTCCTAAGGCTCCGCGCCAGAGGGGCCGGTAAGGAGAATGTCTCCCTTCAATACCTCCTTAATGGGCAGCCCCTTTCAAATGTTGCGGTACAGAAAGACCTTGGCGTCCTAATGACCTCCTCCCTTAAACCACCAACACAGTGTAAAAGAGCAGCCAAACGAGCGATATGGGTGTCATTTGCGGTGATGCGAGGATTTGTGAAGACGAATAAGTAGCTGTTCTAAAAAGTCTGCGGTGTAGTCATTCGGACTCACTTAGACTACGCAGTCCAGGCCTGGATAACGTGATTGTCGAGGGATTTTTAACAGCTGGAACGAGTACAGGCAATGTCTACGAAGATGGTCAAGAATCTTGATCATCTGCCTCACGAAACCAGACTCTCTGAGATAAATCTATTTCCTCTCAATTACAGACGGCTGCGCCGCGGCCTCATTCAAACATATCGGGCTGTAAGAGGCCGTGAGTGTACTCTAGACTTCGGCGACTTCCTCGGATTGGCTGAGACTAATCGTCTGCGCGGTCATCCTTTTAAACTGTAGCGAAAGTGGCCCATACAGACGTCCGGCGGAACGTCTTCTCGTAGAGGGCCATTTGAGCATGGAACTGACTCCCTGATGCGATGGATCATTCCGAGACTGTTAAAGCCTTTAAATGCAGACTAGACGCTCATTTGCTGGGAAACTACTGAACATATGCTTATGATTTTTTTAGCTGCGGTAGTTTGCGCCTGACTCACGCTTAGCGCTTATTTTTGTATCTCCAGATTTGCTAGTGTGACAATCGATTCTATTTCTGTTTATCGACATAAATATGAAGCTCAAGGGCTGAAGTCTCCTGTCCTCAATAAACTGACTTAAACTGATAAATCTCCATATTGACCTAATTTTAAGACCCCGTTTGTCCATGAGGTTAAATAAATCTGTCTGAGCAATCATAAAATGCTACCTTGGGGTCCCTACTCTCCAGGCGTCTAGTGGGAATTCACGTACTGCACGCAATCAGCAAGCCCCTTTGACCGGATATTTCTCCATTCGGTCACTGATGAGCTCTCTGCCCAACATGCCAAAATGTCCCTTCTATTCTGAGATAGAGCACAGGCGATCTGTTTATACCTCATCATTATTAGAGGAATTGGTTGCATTTCCGGATTGGGTTCTCGGACGCTAGTTAGCTGAAGTGATCATTTCCTTTTTGTTTGGAGTACCCAAATGTTTCTGTATCCGATATGCAAGCCCTCGTGGAAAGAAATGTACGGAGAAATGACTATCCTCGAGTAAAAAATCTATTGAAAGTGATGAAATGGAACGCGGCACAAGTATATACCTGACCGAACGCCGATTGACTCTTCTTCAAGAGCACAAGGCAATATTTTTAAAAAGCTGTTACCCACTTAGGCGGTGACCGATCATTTCTCGATCAGATTAAGTGACGTCGGAAATAAAGGTAAATCTTAGGATAGGAAGGATGCTTCGGAACAAGCACGCCATATGTCAGCAACTAGAGTACTTCACTGATTTTAACAGAACAATGAAACATTTGTCGGAGTCTGCCGAGGAGGAAAAAACGGCATCCAAATCAGAAATAGTCAAGCAAAACACCGCTCAATTCCAAAGAGTTTAGTTACGGACTGCATTCCTTGTCTAATAAATTGCCAGGGGAATAAGTTGTCTGGTATGCCTGATAAGGCGGACCTCATATTCGACTTCTTTACGTCCTTGTCTACCGATGTGCCGGCTTTTGCAGAGATATAATACGCCCAACTGCCTCGTCTGGCGATACAATTAACATGGCAGCCTCAGCAACAAACACGGTATGCGAAACTTTGCGATGGCTAAAATCCAATAAATCGCCTGGTTCGGACGCCATACTCGCAAAAGCGCTATGTAAACAAGCAGGCTAACTGGTCTCCCTACTTTAGAAGATATGTGAGACCACGCTGGAGGCTGCGATTCTGTCATCTGATGGGAAGAAAGTCAGCATAAGCCCAATATATTAAGGGGCGAGAACCTGCCCACGTATCTTCAGACCAATTAGACTCACAGGCATCTGTTGCAAACTGATGGGGAAGATAATGAAGGTGGAGTGAGAGGCATCTTGGAGAAGGCCACTTGCTTAGCATGCTCATATCCAAGGAGAGCTGAACAAAATCAGTTGAAACGAGTTTATCAGTACAAACCGTACATATTAACTTCAGAAAGTCTCTTGACAGTGTTCTACACAAACTTATATTTATATTCAAACGGGTGGGTAGGAACGGAAATCTATTTGAATGATTGACCGACCTCCCCACAGACAGGTCTCAACACGTTGGTATTGGTAAAGCCAAATCGGAGTGAACAATCGTTCGAGATGGCGTTTCGCAAGGGAGTGTTCTGGGCTCCATTCTGTTCTCAATATACGTCAACAACTGCCGGCAACACTTGAATTGCAAGTGGGTAGTGTTGACCAATGATCCCAAGTTGCAGAAATCAATAGAGTGGTCGGACGACTTATTACAACTGAAAAATAACTTGGACTGTCTGCGAAAAATAATTTGATGAGTAGTTTCTTAACTTTAACTTTACCAAGTAGCAAGTTATGCGATTGCGATCTAACAACAGGAAGACGATGAGTTTTGAATATCACCAGGGGTCACCAACTCGAATCGGTTAACGAGGTAAGAGACCTCGGTGTGTGGATGACGTCCGCTTTCAAGCTATCAACCCACTGCTTAAAGGTACCGAAGAAGGCCAAGGGCATCCTAGATGCGATCATGCGGTCCTTTGTCAGTTTGGATGAATAGATTTTCAGCCGAATGTTTGGAGTATTTACCCTGTCGATGTTAAAATACTGCATTTAGACATGGCGTCTCAGAGTGAGGCAAGATTACGTCTATTTTGATAACGCACAACGAACAGCAAATGAACTGTTTGATGGGTTAAAATGAAAACCGTATGAAATACGATATGAAATACGGAAAGGCTAAACATATTTCCTTCCTCTCAAAAACCATACGTCGTATATGGGATCGTGGTCCTCAGAATAGTTAGAGGGCTAGACTGTGTCTTTCATTTCTACGACAGCTTTTGAAATGGTATGAATACCTGCTGTTCGGAGTCACCAACACAAATTGAAGATAGCCAAACTTGAAGTGCGGGCCGAACTCTTCTCCCACCACGTGGTTAAAGAAGGTTATTGAATGCCGAATTCGATTATGTCGGCGGAAAACACTGAGATCTTGAAAAGAAGAAGTGACAAATTTACAAATTTATATTGGTATATTTACTCGACAATAATGACAGCCATAACTGTTATGCAAATAAACGTTATATGATTTATAGAATAGGTTTATTGTAGCGCCCCTTGGGCACTGTCAGTCCCCTTTGAGCTCAGGAAAAAAACCTAAAACAAACTCGTCAATTTCAACTGCACTTTGACTTCATTTGCTTCGGGTGTCTGGTTAGCCAAAAGAGCGCGAATTGAGAGTTTGTTTTAAGTTAAAAAAACCTCAGTTCTAAGGGAAAATAATAACAAAATTTTCAAAAAATAACGATATGTACAATATAAAAACTAAAGTTTGCCGAAATTTAAGAAAGATTGCTAGCCACTCGCTAATCCTCGCCAACAAATGGACCAAAGCTTTGAAATAATAATAATTTACGGCTTTGACCGATAAAATCCTTTATGAACACATTGTGCATGAAAAAGAAACATTGTCCAAAACCGACTACGCGAATAAGTATAAGATACAGCACTTTAGATGCTTACACTTGATCGTGCCAATCTTTGTCATCACGTTTTCTTAGGTAGGTCATATACTTAATGCACGTCTTCATCTCTATATCTGCAGACGAAGTCGCCCAACGGCTCTGCCTATCTCCCTTGAATATACTGCTTTATGCTAAATCAACTCCTGCTCATTGGACAGGAATATGAGATGCGTCAAGGTCCGTCGTTTTCCATCTTTTGCTGCTGATCTCCCTTCTTCGGCAACAAAAGAGCCGAACAGGCGCGACCGAAGCATGTCAGCGGATCCCACCTCCGTCCTAAGGATGCCAGGCTCGTATCTGTGGCATTTTTACGTTACTGTCGTTTACTCCAGCCACACTTTGATTGGTCTTATCCGCATTTCTTACTGATGTCAGTAAGAGGATAAAATGCCCCGCGGACACCGAGGCAGCACTTTCATTCCTAAACCCCAACAGATTAGGCAGCATTTGGTTTCAAAAAGTCAAACTTCTGATAACTCATCTTTTTACTGTTGCAGCAAATAATACGCCTATCTCATCCTTCTTGTATATTAACAAGGCGTTCTATCTGCACATACAAAAATATCCTAACTCCTTTTCTGGTTGCACTGGTATACAATGGTAAGGTATTCATGGGTAGACTTTCTTCAAGCTCATAATTTTCCAGTCGATTTTTCCATCCATCGCCTCGTGTCTGCAACGACCACAATTCTACTCTACCGTGCCAACTTCCAGATCAACCGATGGTCCAATATCCCCGATCCTTCCGACCAGGTTCGTCTAGGTTAGTACTTTGCTGTCTCTTCTGGGAACAAATGGTTGTCGTATGCGACCTTGTTCGTCAGAACGCAGATACTTTTGTATGGGAGCGCAAACCGCTAGGTCGGGCAAGTGTGTTGCAACATGCTATGAACGCAAGATTGTGCTGCCGTATCCGCCAACTCCCCCACACTCCCCATGGTGCCCGTTGACGTTCCAAAACATTTGAAGCAGGCCGTCGAGGACATGCCGACCAGGCACGTTTTGCGTCCCTCTTCTTTGCCCTAGGCGTCTGTAGCACTCCTCGTTAAGAAGGCACAGTTGCCTTCGATTATGTATAAAACATCGAAAATTAAATATGGTAGGGAGGGCTCGCCGATCGTTCTTACGGAACTCACTCGTTCCGTTGTGCCTTACGGGCTCTTTCTGGAGCCCAACCAGCAGCCGCACAGCGGCGCATGACTTTTCACCTACTGCATTTGTTCTTCACTGGGCGGTGTTGACAGTTAATTCCGTTCTGACGTGGTCGTTCCGCCTGGTTTTCCTCGACTTGGTCTTAACGTGGTATTGCATTATCGATTGACTGGGCCCGCTAAAATTTTCTGCAAACGGAAATGGAACCAACAACTTTGTCGTAACCGCAAGGGCATCTCATTGTTCAACGTCTCCGAGAAGATCTTTGTGCACACCCTTCACAGTCGCCTCAACGACCATCTGAAGCACGGACTCCTCCTGGAATACCGGTGTGTCTTCCAACTACATCGCGGAACCACGGACGTGAATTTCGCTGCCAGCCAGCCGCACGAGAGGTGTCAATAAGTGCATATTGACCTCTACACTGCCCTCGCGTTCCTGACGAAAGCCCTTGGCACGGTGAATCGTGATTGACTCTGGAAAAGCATTCAGAAATTCAGCTGTCCCGGGTGGTTCACTCACATGGCACGTCAGCTGCAAGAGAGGATGATGGCGCGCGTCGCGGACAATGGGACAGTCTCAGAAGCATTCGCAGTAACCTATGGATCGGAAGAGGTCTGCGTGTTCGCCCCGACTCTCATCAGTCTCATGTTCTCTGCCACGGTTATGTACGCCTACCGCGATGCGCGCCCTGAGATCCGCATCGTCTACAGAACCGATGACCATATCAGTAGCCGGTAGGTGCAGGCCACAATGCGTTTCTCCGCAAATGCTGTCTACGGCCTGCTCTTTGCGGACGACTGTGATCCCAACACCACGGCAGAACCGGATGTACATGGACGCATGGGTCTCTTCGCCACTGGCTGCGCCTACTCCGGACTAGCCATCAGCAAGGGCAAAACGGCAATTTTGTATTACCCAACACCCAAAACTGATTACAACGCCCATCGCATCAATGTCAACGGCGCACTACCGAAGACTGTAGAAAATTTCGCCTATGTAGACAGCATGTCTTCGCATAGCATAAATATCGGCAGCAAAGTGGCTCACCAGGCTTCCAAAGTCAGTGAGGTCATCTTCAGGCCCCGCCAGAGACATCCACGGACTTCGACTCAATGCGAAGTTCAAAATTTGCGAGGCAGTAGTTCGGACAACGCTACTACACGGGGCCAATCAGGTCGGGAAAATCAATCACTTACACCTCAGCTGCCTTCGGAGAATCCGAAGGCTGAGATGGCAGGACAGGATTCCCGACACGGAACCCTTGGAACAGACCGGGATCCTCGACATCAACGTCTTGCCGAGATAAGTAAGACTGCGATGCAGCGGCCGCCTCCCGAGAATGGCTTTTCTACGGTGACGTCGCTACAGGCCTTCGCCGACAAGAAAGGTAAAAACCGCGCTACAGGGACACCCTGCGGACCTTCACTAAGGATCTACAGATAAATCCGGCGACCTGGGAGAAAGATAATGCAGACAGGAACAGCAGTTAACGAAACCAGCCGGATCGCCATTCTGAATACAAAAAGAGCTCTCAAATCTCAAGTTTCTCCGACCCATAACGACAAAACCCAATCTCTCCCAACATGCTTAAGCTACCAACGGACATTCCGCGCACGGAGTGACCTTGTTGTACTTCTGCGGACACGGGCAACAACAACCCAGCAAATTTACCTGCTGCCTTCTCAAACTCCCCTATCAGCAATCCTGTCACAACCCTCCCGACAACGACGACAACGACGACTACCGCCTCGACCACTCTCGCCACCAGTAAGAACGCCCCCGACGCCATGCCAGTCACTACCCTCACCATCACCGGCCCCACCATCAGCAGTGGGGACTCGACCCAAACGTGTCTTCATTCCGACCGCACCTTCATATCACGTATCTGCCTGGCAGGTCACTTGCAAATCTATCGCACTGTAACCGGCACACCAGTGTCAGGAGCCCTGATATACATTCGCCGCATCCGCCTCCACTGCCCGTAGGTACTCTCAACCATAGCATGTACCTTATGAAAATCTGTAGTAAATCATCGCAAACTGGACCACATCATTACATCACCACATCAACATATGCAACAGACCTGAGCACGCCAACGTCACACACCGCAGGCACGAATTAGGTACTTCTCAGGTAGGCAGGAAATATGTTCTTCGGTTCCTTCTCAATGTGGCTCCTGTGCTGCCCGTGAGATCCGAGCAGATGCAGGCAGCGTGTGACACGCTGACGGGCTGTCCTTGGCTCTGTCAGACACCTCTCACAAATCTCACTATCAACTGGTTCACCAGCTCGGATAATCGACTGGTGCACGGGGAAGGGAAGAAAGAGAGTGAGGTCGACTTTTAGCGAATATTGCTCACTGCGAACAATCACACGAGCCTGAGATTATCACAGTCCGCCAAAAAAACGTGTCTCAGAAGGTTGCCAACTTACAAACCGGCTCACACCTCGCAGTCAGCCCAGTGTGTGTTTGCGTGGAGTGGCCGACAAGTAGACTGAGAGTCAGAGTGTAATGCTTTCTTCTTTATGTAATCTGTATGGCACTCTCAGTTGAGACCCGAACAGTCCTGTTCTCTTGTTTTGTGAAATCCAGGTCGTTTGTATGAGGGACCAGGGGCTGTGATTGCATGCCCAGTCACGCTATCTACCTGCGCCATCTTCCGCCTCCGGTCTTCTTGATTCTGTCATGACTACAGACCCAGATGAAAGAGGGGAAAGAGAGGGCGCGGTAGATGCAGAGCAAGATCGCAAGTTCATGCGCAAGCCGTCGTCCCTGCGCCCACCCAGCTGTGGGCACAGGGTGGACATTGTCGAAAGCGACGGACAGACTGCAGTGTCCTGTAGCCTTTCCCTTCCTCGCCTCCCCCAAGTACTAAAAGATAACGATCTAGCGAAGGCCTCCAAGTGTCCACGGGGTACAAAGAATGCCTACTATACGTGTTTAAGTAGGTCGTGTTTTATTCGATATCCTCCTTAGCATGGCCGATTGGGGGGTTAGCATCTGACTTCCCGTTGCATAACCCACCTTGTCCATAGCTCCGAGGCTGTTGTACGCCTTCCATTCATTGCTAACCATGATGATACCTTTCGCGACCCCTTTCGTTATGACAGTTCGCAGGGCTGGCCAGCTTCTGCCGTTCACTCGCTCAAATAAGGCCTTCCGGCCAGTGGTATCATACATTCCTACCAGCCACCACTGCTTTTACCGTCTACCGACGCTTATCAGCGTTTCATCCACCGGCGCCTCAGTTTCTGGCCCGCTTACCTTCTGCGTTTCATTCATGAGTACGGTGGAGCAGACATTGCGACGTATCGCACACCATTCCACAGTCGTGCCATGAGCCACGCCTATATCCTTCTCACATTCCTTCATTCGCATTCCTCTTGGAAATGAGAACCACATCTTCATACTTGCGCTGATTGTCAGCCGGCTGTTATCAAATACAGAAGCGGTTCTCAGGGTCCTCCTCGTTCTACAGCGCACACATCGAAATATAAAACTATCTGAGTGGTACCGTGGGACTTGCTGCTTCATTCCGTTCTTACACTTGCATGACAATGTCGTCGGCAGAAGTCCTTTTTTTTCTAGCAGTATTCCAGTTACTTCACGGGATTTATTTGTTCACTTTGGCTTCGGTGTTGCGTTTGACTTAAAAGACTTCTTTTGGCTTTCGTCGACAATGACCTGTGATATTGAGAAAAAGATAGCGTTTTGCGAAAACACTATGCCGCCTAATAACGCCTCCGGATTTTCCTTTACAGTAGGCGGGTTAATTCATGAAATGCCAGGAATTAACTGCCAAAATACGCATATTTCTACTGCATCCAGAAACTCAATATGACACGGATGAAATGACGCAGTCCGCTTATTACAGTAGATGTGCTAACTCATGAACTGACAACCAAAATTTCGAAATGCGTTCTCGTTTCGACAAGATAAATTAAGTAGTATTGTAAAACTAATCATGATGCAGCAGAAGTCTATAATGATCCGGTTACGTCAGGGTGTCGGCTTTCGAAGGAACTTATTTTCGGCTGCATGCAAGAGCTTTACT
The DNA here is from genome assembly GCA_902702965.1 of Spirometra erinaceieuropaei. Classification (NCBI taxonomy): domain Eukaryota; kingdom Metazoa; phylum Platyhelminthes; class Cestoda; order Diphyllobothriidea; family Diphyllobothriidae; genus Spirometra; species Spirometra erinaceieuropaei. The sequence continues at coordinate 629,082 of CACRXP010000207.1, read as the reverse complement.
CTGCTAAAAATGACTACTTAAGCAGCATGCAATTTTCTCATTGATTTTCGATGCTCTTGAAAATTCAATTATATTTCGTGGAAAAAATTCATAAAAACATTCATTCTTCTACTTATTCGGTAGAAAATCACGTCTTCTTCCAATTTCATACTTAAAAGAAGAGTATAATTCGGTTCTAAAAAAACTTTTCTAATTCCCGAATAATTTTGAACCCGACCTGCTGTTACACTTGCATTCAGGGTTTCAAAACTACAAGCTGTATATGTTCCCTGTACGGAAAACCATGCATTTCTCTACGGTGTTAAGAGGAGACCATATGAGGTTCATAAAATTAAGCAGTGGATTTGAGCAATATTGTTAACTTTACAAGCCACATTTGTAAATGCAGATACATGAGGTTTCATGAACGGCCATTTAACGGTATTAAAAATCTCACAATTAGAAACATTTTTAAAACCGATTTATACCCTTCGTTTGAGCATGAAACTGGAAGAAGACGTGATATGCTACCGAATAAGTAAAAGAATGAATATTTTTATGCATGTTTCCCATGTAATATAATTGAATTTTCAAGGGCATCGAAAATCAATGAAAAAATTTCATACTACTTACGTAGTCATTTTTTGCAGAGTATAGATCTTGCATGTAGCCAAAAATAGTTTCTTTCGAAAGCCGACACCCTGAGGTAACTGGAGCATTATAGATTTATGCTGCATCATGAGTAGTTTTACAACACCACTCAATTTATCTTTTCGAAAAGAGAACGCATTTCGAAATTTTGGTTGGCATTTCATGAGTTTGCACATCTACTGTACTTACACTTGTAAACTTCCATTCTGAGAACAGAGTTGGTATGATGCCGCTGAGATAACGCTCATGGCAATTGCTATACGGTTCACAAAATTAGGGTGCGATGGGCTCCCAAATCCGCCTCCTTTCGTCTTCATTGGTTGGATTTGCCTTGGTTACCTATCCCGACGTAAACTATTGATTAGCGTTAACTTGAATCGCTTTACAGCTGAAATGTTGCTCGTTGTTTATCTTTTTGAATTTCCCGCTCCATTTTCGTTGTAACATGTAATGATATTGAAAGTTCTGAGTCACTCTTTGAAATACTTAACTCACTTCCTTATTTTTAGCATTTCACACACCATCCACATGCCCCACCCGTAGAACCCCCGTTACCACCATTTCTGCAAGACAGGCGGTTGTGGCTACCAAGTGACACTTGGGGACCTTTACTAGATCCTTGCCCACAAAAATCATACGACGTAAGCGACAGCGATCGGGTAGGTTGTCCCAGGTAATCTGGTTGGTACCCTATTAACCTGTATTTAAATTCGGCGGCAACGTGGAATGACTAAGCAGTCCTATTTAGGGATAACACTGCTTACTGACAGGTGGGGTAAGAGGTAGAAGAGGTGTTCCAAACGAATACTGGGTAACTGCGCGCCTACAAGCTGGCTGAGGCTTGTGGACGCAATATAAGGACTGAAAGCCTGTAAAAAAGTACCAACCAGACCCGTCTCTGTCCTGCGCCCTCTCACAGGCTGCCCGTGTGGACTCTTGGGTGATCTGGCTCGCCGACATTGATACCGGGGACAGCGGTTATCGGCACACTTTCCTCGTGGCATGTAGCGGCCTAGCAACCCATCCTATAATTGCAACACCTGGGCAATTCACTACCCCTATATGACTCTGTCTCTGATGATGGATTCGAGTGAGAATCCAAAACATCAGGCTATTAAAGCACTTGTTCCAGCGATCGTGTCTCCTTCTCCGAGTCTTCTCATGAACAACCCCTTCTTTCGCCTCTTAACACAGAAGAAGACGACGTGAATGCACCCTCACTCGCGCCACTGGCGGTTGCTGAACTACGTTCTCGTTCGGAAGCGTGACCGGCGTGAAGTGCTACAGAAAAGTACGGGGCGATGCCAATTGCTGAACGGACCACCATCTCGTTGATTATAGGAGGTGGCTGTAAATGCAACCTCATAGGCATCTTCAAAGTAGGCCAGCACAGAATAAGTTGAATACTATGGATGAATGGGGCTGACCACCGATTAGTACTTAGGAATCGCCTGAATCTGTGTGCGAATCAAATGCAGGTTCCAGAGACGAAGACCACTACCGAGACTTTGTGCGGTGACCTGTGGACGTCGTCCAAACCACGACTCTGGAAGTCGTTGGTCACGCACGCCGTCGGCACCAGGATTTGTTTCATGACATCGATGAGAAAATATGCAATCTAATCTCCGAGAGGAATTAGCTGCCGACGACCTACATCAACCACAAAAATGAGGTCAACAAAGCGGCCTTCTTCCGTTGTTGGGGCCTGGTGCAGCAGTGACTGAGTGAGATGCAAAATGCTTAGATGACTCACAAGGGTAAGCAGACCGTAATGAAATGGTAAACATGTTCACACAAATCGAGGTTGTTTGTGGTCAGCCAAACGAAGGCGACTGTGCCGTTGATAAGCTGAGCATTTCGCAGGCGTCCTCAATCGGCTATTCACAATATCGCACGGAGTCATTAACAGACTCCCTCAAATGGAGACTAATACAGACTCCGACTGCCCACCGTAGCTGTAAGAAATCGTTAAAGCTGTACATCAGATATCTGGAGGCAATGTCAGTGGGAGACCTTTTGTGGACTTTTGTGTCCGTATATCAGTCAAAATTAATACACCTGCAACACTGGGGACGCGTGCTTGAGGCCAGCTGCGAAGAACAACCGCATGATTGTTTTTACCCAATACAAGAGCTTTAATATTCACGAATATCTCAGTCAACTTCTAAGAACACCCATTCGAGGCAAGACGGAGAGTTATTTGCAAAAAAACAAGTGAGTACAGTGATCGGGATTTATAAGGTCGACAAGGATCAGCGACAAAAATGCGTACTAATTAAGTGGTCATTTATAGCAAGCGCGATCTTAGTTGACGGCGGAAAAGACGAACATCAAATAACCAATGTCATAGTGTGAAGGAAGTGTCTCGAATGGCAGCTGTATGCCAATCAAGCCCACTTAAGCAATCCTTTCCATCCGAAACCACATCCTAGCATTTCATTTAATGTTTTATAAGTTGGATCACCTGGAGTGCCGAACTTCTCCACACCAACGGGCATCTGCAGGTACATACAGTTCACTGTCTGCGCGGCAAAAACATTACTTCATTCGCAGTAGCACTCCATGGGCTTACTTCACCCACAACTGCCCGGCAACATATACGCAGCGTCTCCACAAGATTCCTATGAGAGTTTGGAACAGTATGACTGCGAGACCTCAAATGATAGCGCCGTTAGCTGATAAGGGCCAGAAAATCTACTCAGCCCCTATCGTAACCAGTAGAGAGTTCAAAGGCGTTCGCCTACCTTTCCCTTAATAAATTGAAGTGAGCTGAATTGATCTCCTCTTGAGATATTTACTCTTTTCATGTTTGATCGCCAAAAATGAAATATCGGTGGTTGCGGGGGTCATTCTTCAAATTTTAGCATATTAACTTATATCGCCCTCAAACATCGCGATCGCTGCGCTCGGTCTCTTACTATCGCACATCAGTCAAAATTAATGTACTTACTACGCTTAGGGATTCATGGTTGAGCTGGACCCAGCAGTGGAGAGCATAATCGTGTGATTGCTTTCGCCCAAAGTAAGAGCTGCTGTTTTTAACCTCAATGTCCCAAATCCCTCCAAATCTCCACTTGACGTCACGGTATTTGTTGTGTTCAGGTCTCCGATAATCCGCAAAAGCCCTATTCTGCTAGTCCCACTGGTGTTGTTTCTTGCAGACTTTCAACCCAAAAGTTAATCATCACTGTTTTGAAGAAATCAGAGTATGCAAACTGAAGCTAACGATTATTTATCATCAGGAAAGCGGGTCAGAGGGTGGGAGAAGTGTGCCAGCGAGCTGCGTTTGTGTTTTGTCAATGCAACGCGACGTGGTAAAGTCTGGGCACAAACATTAGGAGTTGTTCACGGGCAAGGGTGGTTGGAGTGTTTGGATTAAGGCGTCCTGTAAGCAGAAGACTTGAGTGACTAATTGTATGGCTACTATCTCTGTCGTCGCGGGTATTCGCTGGCGCATAAGTTTGGATTGTTTTACTAGCGCTTTGCTGATGGCCCGAAATGCTTGGCTGACGCTTACTCGGTGGACGTTGTCGACCAGGTGGGCCACGATGGTGCTAGAGATGGACTTTTTTACGTTTGATTTATCCAGGCAGGACGGTGTCCTCACGTCCGTTTGGATAGGCGCCTGGTCGTCCGACCAATATAACCTGCCCTACAGGAACAAATGAAAGTGTAAGTATCTATTGAAAGGGTCCGGAGGGACAGCCTATCCTTGCCCTCGAGAAGACGTACATGAGCTCTTGAGAAAATTTGTCTTATTTTGGCCGTTGGGTAAGTGCGCGATAGCAGGGTTCAGGCGATGCTGAGGGAGTTCGCTAGCCGGGTCCTGCCGAAACGGCAATATGAGAAGCAACTCCTCCTTTCCAGCCGACTTCCGAGCTTTTGAATGTTTACTTGGATATAATCGCTGAACATAAGTGTTGCTGTTTTCTCACGCAAACACCCCTTCCTGCCCTACCTAACAACACTTTACTAGAGCATTATCCGGCGTGCCAGCAGCCCTTTGGAGCAGAGTGACAGCAAAAGAAACTAGCCAATGGATCAGCGTGTGTGGTTTTCCCAAACAGAAGGTCAAGGCGGTTTGGAAGACATGCCCTCATTTGGCGTAGGCACGAGTCAAGCCTTGGCTTACCTGTGGGACACTTTTATTGCCTTTCTTGCGCATATTTCGGTGCGCACGTATTGGCCAGGTGGGTGCCTGTGAGGCGCATTCGGACTTCCAGAATTGCCGTCCAACCCCTGATTGGCCCTCTGAGTATGCCCTTGGGATCGATGGCTCCGTGATGACTTCTGGTTGGATGGTGGTGCTTTCCAATCAGGTAGCACGTATTGCCTGTTTTCCCGTGCGGGTTTGACTCAATCTCGCCTACGGGCGACCTCCCTAATAGCGTGCCTAGATTCCCGATTAAGCAAATATCGTGTCTGCAGCGACAAAGAATGACGGGCGGCGAGCCACTGATGAAATTGGGTTCCACGAAGTGCTTATGAACCATCTGCTGGGCACTTCCTGTGGACCACTTGCGCCGTGTACTAGCGTATGTTTGCTTCTGGTTGCAACTGCTAGTCAGGGTTATGGTTGGCTCAATGAAGGCAGAATAAGCCCGAAACAGTGCTCTATCAATTTACCCACACCGCCTGTCTTCCCTCCTCCACCTCCTGTCCTAGAGGACTTCGGCCTGGCAGCTGGTTGGCTTTTCGTGACATTTGCTACTCATGCGAAGCTTGCTTGCTTCGGGAAGCCAATAGATCGACGTGCGCCTATTCCTGCTTGAATAAATGCCGGATCTGCAACGATAGAGGATGAGAGGTGGCGAGGCACTGATGGGCTACGGTTCCATTAAGTGATTATGACCCGTCTGTGGGAGCGCATATTTGTGTTTCTGGTTCCATTTGCTGGTCAGGGTTATGATTGGCTGAATGAAGGCAGAATAAGCCCGAAACAGTACCGTGCCAATCTACCCGCAGTCTTTGCCGTCTCTTCCTCTGGTGTTTGCCGGTAACCGGGAAGAAGCTCATTCGAAAGCTGCATCTTGGCGCGACTGAAGTACAGACTGTATCTGTAGATTCTTGTGCACGATAATGGGTATTACAACCCCATCTAAGTAATCCTGCCTGCTCGAACACACATTTTAGCCATGACAATCCTCTCTTGCAAATATTTAAATCTCTAAACTAGATGATTATCCGTGTATCATAATTCGAACAATAAAAGAAGCGAAGTAAGTTAGACAGAGAACTGATGACCATTTCTCAGTCAACTTTTGTAAAGAAAATGACAATAACCCCCCATTTCTGGATGTTCTCGTACAGCGAAGGACTGACGGAGTATTACGCACGTCAGTTTTCCACAAAGAAATCAGAGGGCAGCAAAACTTTCCAAATGAAATAACATATACAGTAGATTTGCCATCCTACGAAATGGTAGGCGAAGTTCTGAAATGCGTTTTCAATTCAAGAAGATTACTTGAACAGGGTTATCATGCCAATCATCTTGTCGCAGAATTCCAATATATTCCAATCACAACAGGATGCCGGCCGCCCTTGTAAACTGCGTTCCGTAGAAAAACGACTAATCAAGTAGTATGAATGTTTCCTATTGATTTTCGATGACTCTATAAATCAAATTAAATTTCATAGAAAACATATACGAAAATATTCTCTCTTGTCATCATTTGATAGTAAATTACGTCTCCTTCAAATTTCCTACGTGAGGAAAGAGCGTCTTTCGATTTGAAAAGGTTTCTGATTAGGAGATTTTTCAAGGCGATGAAATGTGTCATCGTATAGCATCAGTTCAACACATTCATTAATGCTGTTTATAAAGTCAACAACGTGGTCCACATCCATAACAAAATTTTATGAGCCCTATATGTCTTCTTCATAACAGCATGTAGAAATGTATGATTTGATTTGCAAGAAAAGTATATAGCCTTTAGTTTGAGACCCTGAATGTAAGTATAACGGCAGGTCAGGTTCAAATTTATTTGAGAATTGAGAAAGTCTTATAAAGCCGGGCGATACTCTTTCGCCAAGTATAAAGGTTGAAGAAAATTTAATTTGCTACCAAATGAGTGAACGAGAGAATATTCTTGTGCGTGTTTTCAATAAAATGTTTTTAAAGTTATAAGGGCATCGAAAGTCAATTTTAAAAATTCATGCTACTTATGTATTGATTTTGTATGGAACGTAGTTTGCGCAGGCGGGCGATAAGAAACCCGTTAGAAAGCCGGTATCCTGGTGTGACTGCGATATCTTGGCATTATACGGCAGTATAATTAACACGACAATCCTACTAAAGCAATCTTTTCGAATTTAAATCGCATTTCAGGATTTCAGTCAACATTTCATGGAATAGCATGTCCACGTGGGGTGCTGAAACACCAAAGGCGGCTCATATGGCCGGAGATTTTAACTGATATCGGTGAACGAAATGCGTCCAAGAAAAATTCCCCAACGGTACTCAATTAATGGTCACATAGTCGATTCCTATATTATGATGCTTATCAACTGGTGCACAAATAAATATCAGTAACATCGGTGTGGTTGTAGATTAGAGGCGAACACCCAGTCTAACTTAAGTGTGGTTTTGTGAAGTTATTATTTCGGGTAGTTGTAAAGCTTTGCTGTTGCGGAATCGCGATTGCGATGGAAATAAGTAATCTCTTTCGTTATTCGAGACATTCTGATATCCAACGAGCCTCATTTGACCACATCGTGGCCAGCTGCCAAGATTACGTCCGTGTTTATAGACTGGACAGCAATAATTTTGCCGTTGAATTCATACACTCAAAATTCTCCGAATACGTGGTCCATTTATTGTAAGCGTGCTTACTCAATATGACCCAAAGAGGCGAAGGAAGCCCTGCAACGAAGTTAGGGAACCGAAAATGCCTGTGCATACTATACAACTTCTGCAACTAGTGTGGTTAAACTTTCAGAGAGGACGAAGGACAGCCATGGAGGTGGATCGTAGGAGCGAAAGCTATCAAGCAAGCTATAAGCTTCAGTGTCATTCATCTCTAATGCCCAGTCGAAACTCGACGAAAAAAATAGCGGAGTTAAAGGCAGTCACCCGAACTTTAACTGGAAATCTTAATTGAAAAACAGTGAAGTGCCATTTAGATCCGCACGTTGCTTTCTAAACATGGCGGACGAGGCGCCGCGTAAACAATATACAGAACCGCATGGAAGGCCAGTGTGGCCCTACGCAGGTGGCAACGGTGACGCCGACCACGAAAGTCCGACGAGGGTGCATGCACTGCTCTCCCTTCGGCCTCCCCCCTCTCTCGAAGTTTAGCACGTACGTGTCAGATGTACCAGAGAGGTCGTGCATGCGTCATTGCTGTGCTTGTGTGTGGGCGCCGACCGTCACGAGCGGACGCTTAATGGGATTGAGTTTTCTAAAAATAAATAAGGCTATTCAAGAAATAAGAGCTGCCACTCAGGGACAGATGCAAGAGCATGGAAGAGTCACTATATAACACCGTGTAGCTGACAGTCCGACACGAACGGATATGTCCGAAGCCGTCAACAGGACTTTATTGGAGGTTGGACCTATGCAGCTTCCGAAACATGAGCAACAATGAACATCGGTCCAGGATATCGCCTCTTCTCTGAATTCTCAAATAATCAAGAATAGTATTGGACTCCAGACGTCCAAATATATGTGCATTCACAAAGTATCATCAATTTTCAAACTCTTAATCGGGCACAGAGTAAAGGTACAAATAACAGTTGCCTGGTAGTGAAAATTAACATGAGAACTTTAGGCTTGGCTTAGGTCTGCGTCCGCGTCTTCCTGGTTGATGACCGACTCACCTTTGGCGCATGTACCTTTGATTAGTTTAAGGGAGAGGTATGCGGTGATTTGCCGTTCAGTACACGGAGCATCGGCAGGTGTTGCCTAGTGCAGTTCGCGCTCTTTCTTTTGCTCGCCATTGCCAAGGATGTGCGTTATTACACAGTTCAATTCGTGTTCCTTGTTTGTCCGAAACATTTGTCCTAATATAAAACAGCTCCAATTCAGACAAGCATATTTTATTTTTCCACTATAATAAACCCTGATGACTGCAGCGAATGAGATATCTGCCGAAGCAGGGGCATAAACTATAATCCCTTCTCGGGATAGGGTGAACTGTCAGGATGTTTCAGTCAGTGAAGCAACCAGTGCTGTATTCTGAATAAATTCTTTCCATATGTTAAATTCCACCCACATTTTTTACCACCAAATGGTCCATATCTATTCTGCGATCCCACGTGCAGCCACTGTTATATTAATAGTTAAATATTTTGTTAAATAAATATGGGAAAACCCCCACCTTGCCCCACCAGCCCCTACATCACACATGAACAAGTTTCATAACACCCGACGCACATACAGGACATGTACCGCTCATGTCAGTTGGAAGCATGCTCTTTTACTAAAACTGGTAACAGACTAGGGTGTGTGTGACACATGTGGAGGGGCTGTTACAGCTTTGACAGCTTTGACTGGGAGATTCTAACAGACAACTGATGAATGTGACAGGGAAGAGAGAGTGTGAGATCGACTCTGGGGACCGCATCCCGAGACGTTCCTCGCCATAATAAATCTCATGTACTTTGAACATATTGTGATACGTTAAAAGTCATGGCTTGGAAGGGTGCCAAACTATGCGATAATTTGGTCCGCATGGTCAGTACTGCGTGGCTCCACGTAGCTGGGCTCTGCCCAGCGGCCACACCCCGGGCAACCGCCTCGACCGGCGGGCTAAACCAGGTGAGGGGGCCCTGTGCGCTGTGCCGTGCGCACAGGGTTTGCGGAATCCGCTGGATGGATGGTCGGATGAAACACCGCGCCGGCATCGTCGAGAAGAGGCTCTGCCTGGTATGCCGTTGGACGACTGCTGCCGGGACGGATCCCCGCAACGCCTTCGCTGAGACGCGCCCACCTTCGCCGACGGAGACCGCGGCTTACGGCGAATTCGAGTCGCTCTCCACTACAACAAGAAGTCGTGGCCCCATAGTGGAGTTCGGCCGTGCCACAACGGCACATGGCAGCCCTATTCAGGGGTGGCACTGCCAGCCCCCACGAGGGGAAGGGCCTAGAAAAGGTGGCCTAAACATTGCTGGGCACCACGCCGTCTACAGGCTTGCCAGGGCCGCAGACGTCTAAACATGGTCGGAACAATCAAAATCGAAACAACAACAATACCAATAACAACAACAACAATACTCGCTCACCTCCTCATCCTACCTCTTCTTCCTCTTCCTCTGCCTATTCTTCTGCCTATGCTTCTCCTTCGTCACCTTCTTCTCCACCTCCTTCCCGTCGCCCCACTCGTTGTCACCAGACTGGCAGGGGGAGTCCGCTCACTCTCGCAACCTGGAATGTTCGTTCCCTTTAAGACAATCCGAGGAGCATTAACGTAGCCTACGACACTCTCATGAATGTGAGATGTACGCCACTAAACCCCCGCTGTGTGAAATGCTGGTGCTTTGTTTGTGGGGCCACATCGTGTATATTGCGCGCGCAGATGAGATCACTAGATATTGTGGCTTTTTAATTTCTTCAGAAATGAACTACGAACTTGGAGTAGATCAGTTTATTCAAGGTCTATAGTATCAGACCGAAATTTTTATGCATAAATGTATGGGTCCAGGTCCATCGGTCCAAATATTAATACATAAAAATCTCGGTCTGTGACTATAGACCTTGAATAAACTGATCTACTCCAAGCTTGTAGTTAATTTATGAGGAAATTAAAAGGCGCCAATTTCTAAATTGGAGTATCTACCAGAAAAAAGACGAGGAATGCAAGGGGGACCAACTGACGAGCCAAGCCCCGCGCAGCTGCGCCATGCAGCGGCATAATATCGGCGAAACACGTGTGTATGGGCCTTTGGCTAGTACCTGTGCCGTTAGTATGGTATCATCTTACCCTAAAGTCACTAGATATGTCAGCCAGCGCGCCTATTCCCTACATCTGCCAACTGACCGGCTCGGACAGTGGTTGGGGCCTGGGAATGGGAAGGAAGAATGATGTCGACGGCTTGGAGCATTTTCCTCACCATAAACAACCTGACGCGCTTGAGACTATCACGGTGCGCTAAAAGCAGTGGCTTTGAAGGTTACCAACTAACGGGATAACTTGGACCTCGCAGTCGGCCCAGTGTTGTGTGTTTGTGTGGAGCGGCCGGCTAGTGGTCTAAGGGTCAGGCTGCAATGGCACCTTCTTAATGCGGCCTTATGGCATTCCCACTCCGTGGGATCCGAGCCATGTGTGACGGCCCACGTAGGTGGGTCTCCGGCCGTGCCAGCCACCCTTTTGCTGTGTGGACCAGGGAGTGGGGAGTGGGGAGTGGGAGTTCGTAGTTGATTTCTGAGGAAATTAAAAAACGACAATTCTTAAATTGGAGTATCTACCAGAAAACAGACGGGGAATGCAAGGGGGACCCACTGGCGAGCCAAGCCCCGCCCACCTAGGTGGGTCTCTGGCCGTACCAGCCACGTTTTTGCTGTGTGGACCAGGCAGTGGGGAGTGGAACGCCAAGGCGCGGACTCGACCGTTGCATCCACCTGCGCCCTTCCCTGCCGCCGTATTCTTGACTCTGTCTTGACACTGGCTGCACAAGTCTGCATTCACTATAAACTAAATCACGCGCAAGTCGCTGGCCATGCTCCACCTTGCTGTGGTGCACACAGTGGACATCGTCGGCAACAGCGGTCGAATTATCGAGTGTGTGTGTATGTGTCTGTGTGCCCCGAAAATAGGCCACCCCGTAGTTGCGCTCGACGAACATGGGAGAGTCCGATCAGAGAACGGCAGACGTTATTGGGATGCGTACTTATGATAAATGTCACACATTTGGAGATTCGGGACACGTCCAGGTGCAGGCTCACGCCGCGTTAACCATCTGAGCTTGATCCCACCCCCAGTCATCTCGACTTTGCCATGACACAGGGCTCATGTGGGTGAGAAGGAGAGAGTGTGGTAGACGCATGGCTGGTCTACCATCACTATAAGTTAACTCACGCGCTTGTCACCTCCCCTGAGCCCACAATGCTGAGGTGCATACAGTGGACATCGTCAGCATCGACTCTCCAACTGTTGTCATATGTGTATTGACTGACTGGTGGACCGACAGTCAGACTTAGTGGCTCCCTCTTAATGTGACCTGTATGACAACTCACACATGTGAAACCCGATCCGCCTTTACTTTGTGAAAACGCAACACATTGTGCAGGTCGTATATGGCCCGTGTACGCGGCATGTTTAGCTTTGTCAGGCACAATTTCCAAGCCCACCTCCAGTCATATTGACATCTTCTGGGCCGTATTGTACCTTTTCATAGACGACAGGAAAGGGAGAGTCGATCCTTAACAGTTTACAATGATGCCTTAGGGAACGAGACTGTTTGAAACCGAAGGCCTCGTTTGGCAAGCTATGAAGAGGGGAGAACCTGGCAGACGCAGACTCAAACAGGCTAGGCCTTGGTGGCTTTTTCCGACTCCTTATTTACGTTTTTGGAGAAGACTTCTTCTGAAGGATTATTCTCAGTATCGAGCAAATAGTCCATTGTGGACTTATGATAAACAGAACAGTAGTCAACAAATCAGCTCATTAGTCTTCTGAAAAATGATAAACATAAACAAAATAGTTAAAAGTTATGGACAGGAATTAAGCAAATTTGCGTGATACCATTTTATGATGTACAAGATACATCTGGCCGAGGGGAACTTTTTGAATCCTAAATAGATACTTAGAACAGAATAAGTTAATAATCACGTTGGCACTGATATGCCAAAAACTTCATCGGGGTAGCTTAGGTTCCGATAATAAACTGCAAACTTGGTAACCTCGCCGGATATCTGTTCAGGTAGAGTTTTCCGGTTTTACGTATGAAACTATGGTGCAAATGTCCTCCATTAGATCCTTCAGACATAGAAAGGGTTAGAAACCTGCTGTCCTTCGCCGATCATCAAAATACTTCGTTTGATTAAAGTGAATTCAATCAGTGATATTTTGGTAATTTTTCACTGCCGAGTCATTACTCATGCTACTACCGTTGAGTTCCCATTCATGCTGTTTTTATATATCCAAATAACTTGTTGCGGTAAGGATCGGGTGAAGGCCCCCAAGCATCTGTGGCATACAAGGAATGACTACATAGTTATTTAAGTGAGTTTTAGTCTGACACGATTATTTAATTTTGGTAGTTCATCGTATAAGGTTGGTCGTCTGTTGTGGACGGTTTGATGCATTATTTACAATAATCTCAGCTCAGAGAGTTGAGAGGCGATCGTTGTAGACAGTTTGGTGGATTATTTACAATGACCTCAGCTCGGAGAGTTGAGAAGCAGTCGTTGTAAACACCAAATGTTTATTTTTTTGATCGCTGTGCTTAATTTCGGTTGCTATATGTCAATGCATTGAAACGTTTCCGCCCGAAAGACGAATTTATTAATTATGTGTACTTATTTTGCCATTTCTCTATTCATAAATTGCCCCCGCCCGTAAAATCCCTTATTACCATCTTTCCCCGTAAGACAGGCAGCCTTGGCTGGTCGTGGGTGTTTGGGGCCCTTTACCCGATCGTTGTCACTTTTGCTCCTCTAGAAAAACCTTGGGACATCTCATCCTCTCCGTATCAGGAGTTTCATGAAGAGGACGATAGGCCGCATCACTGGGACCTTCGGGTAGTTTAACAAAATCAGCAAATATTTGGCTGTAAAGTTTACAGTAGTTCTACACATTCTGCCCGAAAGGAAGTGTGATGCGTTTCTTAAGTAAACGTCCCAATAAATTCCTTTCTTCTCAAGTAGCAAAATCCCTATCAAAGTTAAGCAATAGGCTGAGCATGAATAATCTGATTAAGACAGCTTATTATTCGGAGCATATTAAGATCTTAAAGGCAATGACGTAATAACTGTTTTCCAGCTTAATAGACGTAGCGTATCACAGCGAAACCAAAAACCTATTTAAATCGCGGTTTATCGTTTTTCCACCTTTCTTTGAAAAAAATGCTTAAGACGTTACTGCCTCTGATTGCTGACTGTCCACCCCCACGTTCCCACGTCAAATGCAGGTTAGTTTATCTTCGTAGCCTAAGAACTATAGAATTTACTTTGGCTTCGCTAGACTAATGGAGTTGCAAGCGAGTCGAGCAAGCACGTGCTTCCTCCGCCCACATATCCTAAAGGCACTGATTCGGGTCGGTAGACTGACAATGCTATTGACAGGAGGGAGATGCGATCGTCGGTGGGAGAAGAATATTCGCCGGACGTTTCGGACTCTCACTCGAACATATCATTAGTAACAGTCGCAGACAAGAGTGATTAGCGTACAAGGGGTGCAATTGCTGTTTAATCACACACCGGCAGTAACTAGTAGTTCCGCATTCATTGTTTATGTAGTGAGATCGCTGCAACACTGTCCTACGCGAGCGCTCCCTGAACCCCAAAAGAATGCTGAGAAGACATACTTTCTGGGTCAAAGCTGAAACAACTGCGGAACCGCTGGTACGCGGGGGCGGTCGTACTCGGAGTTCCCACCAGTCAGAAACCATTGGTATTCGTTCTCCGATCACTTTTGCACAAATACACTCACAAACGAGATTAAGCAACTAGACTTAGCATCTTAGCTGACTTCCGAAATTCACCATACATTTGGCCGAAAAAGTTATCTGGCAAACATTTTGTTTCTTCCCTTCCTCTACTCGTCATTTTCCGAACGATATCGACTTCACAAGTGCAACTCCCGGGACGAACCTTTGGCGGTCCCATCGATGAGGGCGTTTCCAGTCTCGACTGTATGTATATGAACTTCACTACCATCAACCACCGTGTTATAATTTGACTTAGCAAGACCATCGATAAGACACGGGAATAGGAGCCCCCCCTAATGCACATAGTCTTGCACTAAATTCCAGAAATCGTATCTATTCCCGTATCCTAACCCTAACGCTAAGCCTGACCTCAAGCTCAATACTGGCTCTAACCTTAACCTAACTTCAACCCGAACCCTAAACTCCCTGGAATCTAGCCCAAACTCACCTGTACTACAGGGGTTCTTAACCCGTGTCCTAACAGACCGTCAGTAAAGCATCTGATATTCTTGACCGCCCTGTGGCCTGACGGGTGGCCGTGAGTTAACACTTCCTACGACTATAGCACGGAATTGATTTTTTCTGCAAGCAGTCGAACCACGCGTTTCCATTCTACCCCACCTCATCGTCTGCTTTTGTGTGTCGATTGAGGTCATGCTACTGATGTACCGATCAGCGAGCGACATTGAGGCAGGCGGTGGGCGTGCATAACTGCCAGCGAGCGTGAAAATGAAAACTGCTGTGGTTTCCATCCACAGTGAACGGAAGGCAAGAGTGGTTGCAGTCCCATAGGTGTACCCCCCGCAATATGAGGGATGCAGCAGCCCATTACAGATCCTATCTTTTGCTCTATCAAGAACAGTGAGGTCTAGATCTGCAAGTGTCTAGGTCCTCGTCTTGTGGACAGTGAGGGGGGAAGTGTGACTTGAACTGTACGGCGAAAAAGACTTGTACATCATCGGAGTTACCCCACTCTACACAAAACGTGCCGCACTGACGACGCCAAATCAAAAAGGCGTATTTAAATTGGGTGCTGTAGGTGAGCAAGTGGCGTGGCCAACCGATGCGTGTCATCGACAGTCGATGGCGGTACCATCTGAGTGGTCACAGCTATCACAAAATATTAACTCGAACATATGACCAACCTTACAGTGTTCCCAATATCGGAGGCCTTCATCTATAAAGGGAAGCCTCTAATCCGCTTCAAAATCAACGTTTTGCCTAGGCGACGATGTTCTGTGTGCAATATCAGACTCTACCCGCAAAACAAATGTGCGCACGAATCTTATTGTAAAAGCCAATAGCGATAACACTTGAACCCGGCAAGTTCCTGAGCTCTTTCTCTAAGATTTGTTATATGTTCTCAGGGATGTCGCACTCGGCTGAATGCTGTCTCTTGTTTTTTGGAGATTTTTTCCTCTATAAGAGCCGACTGTACAGAATTTCTGGATCAAAAATCGTTGGAGTTTGCCGAAAGCGCTTGCTTCTATTCAAGCTTAGCATATACGGGTTCAAAGTAAGTAGCTCGAAAAAGCGTATACGACAGCATTAATAGCAGCATACTGGTATTTGACGGTAACCGCTGTGAAGCGTTATTGCCAACGAGCACTGACTGACTACTGTATGATGCTAAAAAGTAATTATAAGTTTACACTATGAGGGCATAGTTTGCTCAGAAGCCGCTATGGTTTCCTTCCGCTATGGTTTCCTTCTTCTGTCGAAGCCAAGCTCAGGCCTGAGGAGTTCGGTTTTGTTGTGTCGCGTCTTCGTCGAACACAATTATACAATCGCATAAACTGTGGGCGCTGGTGAAGGAGCCAGTGAGCTGGATGGTTAAGTTTGAGAGATCTTTTACTTATTAATTTGCCACCGGGCGCCGGTCTCGCCATTAGGTCAAAAAATCCTGAGGTAGAGCACTTCAGGACATAGAAAGGATGGTTCACACTTATACCCGGCCATTTATCAGCTGTTTATCTGCATTTAGGTTAGTAAGCTAACTGTAAGTTGCGTTCGAAAGGCCTACTATTGTGTACAAATTTACTCCTTTACTGCTAAGAGGATTCATGGATGTTTTCGCGCAAACGGAAGCGAGAACATTAACTGAGACCATGACAATCCATGTGTTAACACCCCATGACGCAGTAAGGGGTCAGAGAGTACATCGTTCCTCATCTGACTTGTCGGCCTACAGAGGAGTCCGAAAAATGGACTGGCTGAGGCCGATGTTAAGTAAAGCCACACAAACAGATTTACACAATGGTACGAACGACGCACGGGACTACATGCATTGCTGTCTCAAAGGCAGGCACAGTAGCGATTTGCGCGTGGATTTGTTTATAGTAAAACAGATTTGCGCGACATTTGCTTCACTCTCCACTTCAAAACACATCGGGTCTAAGTGCCAATATAAAATAAAGAGATGGCCAAAGACGGTCGTGGATACAGTGGCTGACAAGGTCAAACGGCGCCAAACATGACCCAGACACCAACTTCACGCGTAAGGGGGAGGTTTCGAATCCCATCTGGGTAACTATAGCTTATGTGGCCGCTCCCCAGACAGTATACGCAGACAGGCGCCCCCTTAATATGGGAGGCCCTGAGTTAAGTTCCAGCGAAATTAGGGTTAGAGATAAGGTCAGGTTCAGGGTTAAGTTTAAGATAAGGGTTATGATTATGTTTAGGGCATGGGGGATAGGTGACCTTAACGGGATTTATGGCAAGACCACCTGTATTACAGGGTGGGCGTTCCTATTCCCGTATCCTGCCGGGGGAGGGGGGGTACAGAGGTGATCCTCGCCCTCACCAGTACGAGAATGTCATGAAGGCAACGCTAAGAAGAAGCCATTGCTATCTGGTCCTCAGTTCTACGTGGGGCAGAGTTGCACGCCATGTGGCAACCTTTGAAGCCTCAACTAGTAATGCACCATTTTCCGTGAGCATTCTATTGCAAGGAATAAATCGCCTCCCCCGGCCTGAGTCGATCCCACATTTTGTTCCCTCACTCATGTCCCAGTAGTTTGTCTGACGCAAGTTGAATGTAATGCGACTGGATGCAGTGGCTGACGTGAGCCAAGGCTGTCATGTAAAGTACATGTGCTACACACGGTCCTGAACTCGTATACTTTGGAGATGCCATAAGGAAACATTTTAGTTTGTCTCGCACCGCAAGGAGAACCGAGGCATCTTGTCGGATGGAAGTCATCCATGGCAAACTTTCAGCTCGTCATAACAGTTTCAAAGGGGTCAGACTAATTAGGGTAACGAATGGACTGTAGTAGTCCGAAGGACACTTCTCTTTCTTTCCACTCCCATGCCCAGAAGCCTGTTCGGGTCGGACCGGCCGGTGGTAGGCCTAGCG
Source organism: Spirometra erinaceieuropaei (assembly GCA_902702965.1). Classification (NCBI taxonomy): domain Eukaryota; kingdom Metazoa; phylum Platyhelminthes; class Cestoda; order Diphyllobothriidea; family Diphyllobothriidae; genus Spirometra; species Spirometra erinaceieuropaei. The sequence continues at coordinate 611,507 of CACRXP010000207.1, read as the reverse complement.
CGGGCCTCCGTGTAGCGCCTGACACATACACGTGCTGATCACTGACTTCATACGGACCGGCCTTTACCATAAACATGAATTTAATACAAGTGAAAGATGTATATGTTCACATACGATGTTCCGCTGTCCTCCCGTTCCCGCAACCGAGTTCTGAAATTGTGTGACATGGTTGCTGTATGCACTGTCTGTGTATTTGCTTGTGTGGGAGACTGTTTTGCCGCCATACCTGACTGCGTTGCAGCTGAGTTGGACCAAAGCAGGAGTCGGACTAACTCATGACACGCATTTTTCGGGCTTTACGTGTTGCCGTACATGCGCGTGGCGCATATTAGACGCTGGCCTTTACGCCACGTCAGTTACTGACCCATCGCAATCATCCATTAATTTGCAGACTAGGACAGCTGGTCGGTGCATAGAAGAGGAAAGATGAGCTAGAGCGACATTGAGGAATCCATCTCCTAGGCAAATCGGTGCGGCATTCACTGTAAAAAATCTGTTCCGTGCAAACCTATCACAACACCCTGTCGGTGGTGGATCCGAAGGTTACCAGCTGACAGAATAAATGAGTCCATCGCAAAAATGAAAGTCAGGCTGTAATGGCTCCTTTTTAACATGACCTTTAAGCTTTCTCACTTATTTGAAATCCGAGTCGCCCCTACAGAATCCCGGCGCATGTGAAGTGGGAACAAGTGTGTGACAAGCGTAGGCGGATTGCTTGACTTTGACAGCCTCTGCGCCTAAACCCACTTTCGGTCGTCTGGACGTTTTCTAGCCATCGGAACAGAACAAATGAGGGAAGAGAGCGTACGATAGATGCTCTACAGGTTTGTCTCATCATAAACTAATTCACCCGCATGTCACCGTCCTGCTCCCTTTCTGTAAGGTATGAGGTGAACGCCGTCGCTTAAGACGAGTGAACTATCGCGTGGAAGTGTGGTAGTAGAGGTATCTGCGTTGAGGAGTTTTCTAACTTTGATTATCGTGTATGCGCAAAAGGAGGCCCATACGATGGTTGTATGTGTTGGGACAGTGTGGTCATCTGAAGTGGGCAAGATAAATTTGGGTCAGGATCCCAGGTAGTGGTTCTACAACCACATTGCGATGAATCCTATGCAGGTGTTGGACAGAGGAGAACCGAGAGTGAAAAGTGGCGCGCAATGAGGGCCGTTAAGAGGTATTTCAACGGTGATGACGATGGTGGTGCCTTTGGGACGACGGTGGGTTGGTTGTGTTGAGAGTGCACTAGGTCAGAAAGTATCTAAGTAGGTCGGTTCGTGCCCTGAACGTCAAGTAACAATGTGGACCTGTTGACAGGCAGCATCGGTTCACGGTAGTTCCGTCTTGCTTGTTTGACGCCTTGCCTTTGTCTCAAAGATTGGTGCTCCACTTTTTACGGCGATAAGCCACTCTGCCTATTCTTTGTAAAGCCCCCCAAGGTTTGTTGGTCAGATTTCCCAAATATCCGAGACAACCCATAACGATACCATCGTAGAATAGTTGTCTAATCAAGCGCTCGTCAGTTACCCGCTTGAGACGATCTTTCCATTGCAGTTGAACCTGCATCACCATAACGCAGATGCCGGGCATATATATATTCTTTCCAAAACCTCAGTGCTCGAGGTTTTTCCGTCACAGAGCATTTGGCCCTTTCCGAGGGGAAGTTGAGCGAATGGAATTCCCTCCTCTTGCCTGGTATTTCACATACCGTCCATGTCTCTGCTGGAAAATGAGCTTGGTCTGGGCGACAGTCCCGTACATCCTCACTTTGGTCTTGAGAAGGATGCTGCGTCAGTTTTGGACTAAATATTATACCCTGTCGACTGGTTTTATAGGTACAGGTCATCAGCCATAATGGTTAATCAGACAGTACGTCCCAGGTACACACAATTTCCGTAGCTCTAGAGTAGTTTGTTTCGGCACTTACCACCGGTCTGTTTTGTCCCTTAGCTGACACCGGCTAGTTTGTCGAAGTACGATGGTGGACAATCCGAAGGTTCCCAAATAAAGGTCAGGGAGGAAAGAGCCATAAAGCAGCATTTACTGCGGCAAGAGAGCGTGTACGGGCTCAGAAAGCAAAGGCGGCAAGTGTCCTCAGGAGGTTAGTGTCAGCCATTGAAGTTGTGGTCCCGAATTCAAGCGCGTGAATGAGCCTGGGTTTTTTCTGTCCGCAGCCAGTCAACGAAGGACACAGCGTCAACTGACATCAAGCTCTCAGCACGCTGGTGCCAAGTCTCAAGCGGCCCAAGCCACCGATTGAGAGGGTGCCTGAGATGGACTGAAAGCGACATCAGTAAGCGGCTGCGACGTCGACCATGGGAACAGTCTGCCACAAATTCATAAACGTTAGCTTCGCCGGGCTACTACTTAGTCCAATGGTTGAGTAAGCGAGGGCAGATAATTCCAGACTTCTCGGCATATCTATTTCGTTGAAGTATTTCGCATCCAGTCGGCGGATAAGTGGTCGTGAACCCTGGCCTTCGATTTTTTCGTTTCATTTTGCATACATCAGAAATGGGGCAGTTCCTCATCGGTTCGGTAAGCCAGATCGATTCTAGGCCGCTCGTCATAATAGGCATTCACCTGCATGACGGAGAACGTGAGGTAAGAAAGATTGAGTGTGGATACACAGCCTCTCCCACATCATTAATAACCCTGAAGGCTTTAGAGACAAATCGGTCCTCCATGATGCGCGCCCCCAAGTGGTTGTGAAGGTGCTTTAGCATCTGCGTAAATCGTTCCAGATTGCTGAATTCCAGCGTGGATTTCTGAGGCCCATTATGGCTGCCGACAAAGCCTCGATGTGATCCACGAAAACTTGCTAAGGCTGGTTTTTAGTCTTGATATGTAAAGCAGCCTCTGGGCTGGGAGGTTCACTTTTTCAGTTCAGCGATGCTTCGGGAATTCGCATTGATTTTCAAACTGCGGACCCGTTGTAGCGCCTTAAGCGCGTATAGGCTTTCCGCCACTGTAACCCACGCCCTGTTAGGAATTATATGATCACAATTCCCGTGAGACCAGAACATGCACACATACAGCCCTTGGAACAGTCAATCGTGATCGCCCGCAATCTCCGCAATCACGCAATCATCTCACCAGGCTGACGCTGACTGATTCTAACATGACACACATCCAGACCCATATCATCCTAACGAGCAGACGCGTGCAGGCCGAGAACCGGTCCCACGTCGGAGGCTCTGACGACCACCGCGTTTCTGTACAGAATGCACAACTTCTCCTCCAAAATAGAAGTGGACCATGATCATTATGGCACTTTGAGTATGTTCACTACTTGGACGCAGCGTACCATCCCAGGTGGGCATTAAGGCAAGTTTTTTACCTGCAGTTCTGGAAACGGAGATTGTCCGGTTATTGTCGCTAGCCCCGACGCTCCCATTCTGTCCGTAGGGATGGGCGATTGCTCCTTCCTTGAAATCTCGCGATATTCGTCCTCGTAGTCACACCTTGAACACTGAAGCAAGGTTGCTCACGAGTTGGTAATAGTCGTGTTTGGAGATTAGGATTGAAATTGCGTCAACGTCCGGAAATTTTCCTCCAGACACCAATTACATTGCCTAGACTTCTTCCTGCAGGACTGCGGACGATTGTGGTCGGCGTTGTTCTTCATCTGACGAAGTCCGTCGACGTTTTTCTCGCAGACTGTAGAACGCACCTAGTGTTCAGCCCAACGCCAATAGATTTGCGATTTCCAATAGGAGTGTTCCGTCTGTCCAGTGCAGCAAAGCAATACCAATAGACTGAGGTCACAGACTGACTCGACGACCTCAGTAGAATTTTCCATTTCACTGTGCTTTGCATATCCTTGGATAACTTCGATTTTGTGAGGCAGCCAGTTGCTTTGTACTTGTCTCGATCTTTTTGTATTGGCCGCGACATCGGAAATATACTGCCTTACATTGGACTGTATCATCTGTCATGCAGATCCTCTGGGATAGGTTTTTCTCGATGGTTAGTAGCTGTCATCGAACGAGTTCTGGTGTTTTCGATGTGAAACATTGAGGATTTCAATGACACCTGCGTTAATGGACCGCCACAGTCACCTCAGGATGCAGTCAGTGTTTTTATGCTCCAGGGCGTTCATATTATCCAACTACAAGTTCCTCTTTTCGGAGAGTTCCCATTCTGCGCTCAGCCAGGTTCATTGCTGTCGTGTACCTTGACGAGGAACGTTTCGAACCCTTGCATACTTTCATCTACAGAGCGGTCCTGCCCTACACTCATATTTACCTTTCCATGAGTGACAGATTTTTATTCTTAAAGACTAATCAAATCGCATTCATTTTGTTCTTTTCAATCAAATTTGAAGGAGTTTGCCTTCAGTGTTCGCTAACTGTTTTTCATATCAGGCGACCTATTTTACGAGCAGAAACTGAACACTGTATAGTGTTCGCCAACTCGTTCTCAAATTCACTAGAAAATTTATTTTTTCTATCGTGAAAGTACCATTATGGGTGCTAAATAAAACAACTAATTTATTATTTTCTGGTGCCTTCCCCTCATTTGGCCACCTCGGTGGTTGAATATGAAGCTCGGTGTTCCAAACTGGCAGGTGTGGTTGGTCCAACATTTTACATTACATCCTGCGCCTTAACAGTTGCAACTAATTTGTTCGAGGGCACATCCACGCTGCCTTCATACGACATGGAACCCGAATGATGGTGCTGATAGGTGGGGGGGGGGGGGATTGCGCATGTCCACAGTAGGGGCCCGTTAGCGTTGTAATGAGCCACATCATGGTAACCTAGCTCTCCCTCTCAGGCAGCGTAATCTCTGCCTAAAGACCATTGAAGCCGCTGAGGATAATCCGTTTGTCAGCCCAAAGTTGCCCAAAGACGTGATGGACACCCGAGTTGCGCAGTAACTGGTGTGAGGCGTCAACTGTTCAGGAGGAAGAGTCGAAGAATGTGCGAAAAGCAGTCGACTTTCTTGCAAACTTCGCAGCGTTTCACTCTCAGTACAGTCTTTCTCAAGTATGCGAGGCCAGACTTAGCACACCTTCATGTGGGCTTATTCTCCCGGCAGCTATAGCCAAAGAAAGTGCGGAGATAGGTCTACAAGAGTCCTCCGAAGTTCACAGTGAAGCAAATAAGAATTGGTCTCCGGCGAAAGGTACATTTATATGACATTCCGGACTCATACACGAGGTTAAGATCAGATGATGTAAGACCAGCCATATATAACGTATATTTGCTGCAAGTTAGTACAGCACGTTTGTCTACCTGTAGGCACTGAATGTGATTTCATGTGATTTGTTACGCAAGGGGCGGTCTGTAGAGGTAACATTATGACAACGATATGAAGAAGGACCCCACTTAACTGGCGGCGGACTGTGGATCACGTCATACGGGCTTTTATCCTGGCATCCATTCGCCGACCTTTGAAGGCACTGCACTGTCAATAACAGCCACTTGCCATGACTTCAAACCACTACTCAAACTCCTTTGTTTTTTGAAATTTACTTTTTGTCTGCTTTTAACCACCGCGGTCATTTCCGTTGTCGTACGAAAGCGTACGATGAGTCTTTTAGGAGAAATCCAAACAATTCCTGTTCCTTCCTGCATTTCGTTAGCTTACTGTCTAGTGTGCTTTCCCACCCATAAAACTCCCCTTATCACCAGTCACGTATGCTACGACCCACAGTCTACTGACAGTAAGGTGAGGTCCTTCTCCATACGCCTGCCAACAGTATTGAAGTAACGGACAATTAACTGCATACCTGTCGCATTCTCTGACGAGCAGGAGCCCGAAACACCACAAGAGTGGAACTGTAATGATCTTCCGAACTCAGGGAATGCAACGGTCTCCATCCGAGCTCAGTCGGCAGCACACTATGCCGACAAAAGATGATTGAAGATTCTGTCGGGTCTTGCGCCAGATGGTCGTGCGGCGTCGAGTTCTCAAGGCCGTCCAGAAAAGGGAGGATTTTTGTAAATATCTGGACACCCATGGACAATTCCCAGGATTACTGGTTCTATCGTACTTCGTGACCTGTCCGAAGATTCTGCGAAACTACATGCCGAAAATGTCCGCTGTCCCCTCTGACAACATATGAAATACCGGTCTCGAATCTGTTGTGGCCAGCGCTCGGAAGACCGTGCACTGTGAAAAATTTTTAAATATTTTTGTACACAGCGATAAATTATAAGTTAAAAATCCAAGTTCAAAAAGTCTTGGCCACTTGGGAGCACACCTTCCAGCTAATGATGTACAGGTGTCCATGGGAAATTTGCGTGGCCACCCGAAAATGAATAACTCACAAGAAGCGCAGATTCCCATATAACAAAGGTACATGATTTTTCTCATAAAATACTGATGCGAAATTTACCTCTTGTCATTCTTTCATGGGAACTATTTCGGCATTATACCAGTGTTTACAAGAACATTACAGTAGACTGGCACGGGCCAGAGTAGACACAGATACCCACAGGTTTGGGCTTACAAAGTCTACAGGCCAACCTAGATTTGCTCTCTTCTGTGTGTCAGGTCCAGTAAGACATGGGAGTAGGGATCTCCGTATCACAATTAGTCCTGTGTAAAATTTGAGGGATATTGGGAATGAAGTAGGGTTAGTGTTAGAAGGAGAGAATATTTGCCCTTCTTGGAAGTCGGCGCAAGGTCTCCAGCATTGTGGAGGTTCCTGTCCTTGCATCTTGCCATCAGGTATTTTCAGGACATCTCAAATAGCTAAAAGGATCTCCAGGGGAGGTACAGGCGGAGTACTTGATAAAGGTTATGAGCAAGTATGGGTGCAAATCGTGCCTTTAAAGCAAATGAATTAGGTGATATGCTAAATAAAGCTCCCTTAGGCTTGCAAATACTACTTTCCCATCAAGACCACTTCCACACAGCATGCAATAAAAGGAAGTGAACTGGACCAAATTGGCGAAAAGTCGAAAGATAACATAGTATATTACCTTAGGGGTATTTATCTACAAATGAATGCTGGGTGCCCATGAAACAAATTTCTGCTACCTAAATTTGATGGTCGACATAGATCATTTTGGTAGAATTTCCGGAATACAGAACCACCTGACAGTGTAAACAGAAATTCGAACCGTGCTTCTCATAGCTCCCGGGAGGCAAGCTATTCCACCTGGATAACTTTGACGAGCCCAGACAATGCATGACAACCCGTCATCGACAACAATGTTGGGAAGAGCACCACAGCGGTTCAGATCGCCACCGGGGCAAGAGGAGCCTATCTGGATAAATTTGCTGCTGCCGCGGCTATCAGTAATTTGTGGTTATCCGCTTTGCTGTGGGCGCATCAACAAAGAGCGTAATCAAGGTTACTTGCCGTTTCAACGCTGCACGAGTTCCGTGCATGCCAAACACTCACAGGCAGCATCCTGCCTGGGTAATTAACTGGCTTCTCCAAAATGTTATACAAGTCCTCGAAGTCAAATTCGCACCAGGACGCCATCCGACCGGCCTCGGTTTGACCGAAGATATCGTCCGTCTGGTGATAGACTGAGATGTCTGGTTTCGGGTGGGCAAGATTGCCTTATCAGTCGGTTTGCCCGTAGGCGCAAAAGGCCAGGGAACTACCGAGTTGCGTCTTTAACCGCAAAATTACACCGCCCTGGATGAAGGAGTCACGCCCCCAATATGTGAATAGTTCCAAATAAGCCCAGCCAAGCTGATAGCAAAGGGGGAAAAGACACTGTCATACCGCGAAAAAATACGCGTTCTGGGATTTTTGTAGGCCTGATGAAGTGTCTGAATCCGTTGGAACACTCGGCCACTAAGAAGGCCCGCCCGAAAGCTGTGGGGGTGGTGGACGAGTGCAAACTTGCTGTCCCCAACCGTCATTTCCTACGAGCTATATTCTTAACAAAGTACACAAACACAGCCTTGAGTGAAAACATTTGTACAGGTTACGGCAACCATGTGAAAATACTCGGGCCATCTAAAAAAGACGACGGTGTTGGTTCGCGCATTTTTCCGTGGCTAGTTCGCCAACGATGCCCTCTATTCACAATCGCCATATAACTGGAGCGAATAGGAGACTAGGTGAAGACCTGGCCTGACATGGCCCTTCAAAGTGATGGAGGGGTTCCTGAATCAAAGTAAGTGGGTCTTCGCCCTAAAGAAAAGGAATGAGCGGACTCGTTAAGTCCGCTGCAGCAAATCGTGGGTGAGAGATTGCTGAACTTCTCTGATCGAAACCGACTGCTTGCCACCAACACATGTTTCCAGCAGCGCAAAAAACAGATCGATGGGTGGTGCCCGGACTGGTAACGCCAATGGGTCGGACCATGTCCTCGTTTGTACACGCCTGAAAGTTCATCTCTCATCCGCGCCAAAAATGCCACGTCCTAGACGCCTCAATGTCGCAAAAATCCGACAAGCCAGCACTGCCAAGGCCCTAAGCAGAGAAATCCGGACCTCTTTTACGACCCGAGCCGACGGAGAAGTCAGTAACCAGTGGTCGTCACCGAAGACTCCAGTCTATGGGGCAGCTGAGAAATCCTTGGATACATCCAGCGACGCCGCAGTGACTGGATCAGCAGAAGAACCCTGCAGTTTTCTGCTCAGACGGCTCGAGCCAGGCTCCGTAACGATGGCTGCTTCCGCCAACTTCGGAAGATGACGGCAAAATCGGCCAGGGATGACCGGAAGCAATATTGGGCTGAAATAGCGACATCCATGGAACAGGCCTCGAACATTGGTGACACTCGAAAGCTCTACCGTTTGATTCGCCAGGTTAGCGGTAAGCCCTCTACTCTGAGTGACTCTGTTCGCGATGTGAACGGCGGCTTTATTGATGACAAATCGGCCAAAGTCGAGCGCTAGCGTGAGCACTTTCAACACCATCTCAACTTCGATACCCAACCTATCTCGCCCTTGCTCTCCTCTTCAGCGGAGTTTCTTCTCTCTCCTACCTATACAGCGCCATGCGACTCCCCCTCTGAAGGAAAGGTCGCCAACGCCATATGAAAGTTGCGCAACAATAAGGCACTCCGAGAGGATGGTATACCCGCTGAAATCTTCAAGTCTTGTGTCGACACTCTGGCGCCCTGGCTCCAAAAGGTGATTGAACGAGCGTGGAGAGACGAGGTTGTTCCTGGTGACTGGGGCTTAGGCATCCTTTTACCTATCCTCAAGAAGGGAGATAAAACGAGATGCGAGAACTACCGCGGCAAAAGTCTCATCGACGTTGCTGCGATGATCTTCGCTATTGTCCTACTCAGGCGATTCCAGGCTGTGCGTGACTCAAGGACGAGGCCCAACCAGCCGGATTTCGGGCTGGACGCGGATGCGCAGACCAGATATTCACACTGAGGCGTTCTCGAAGTTCGCCATAGCTACCAACAACCGAGGGCCGTCTGCTTCATTGACTTTGCCGCCGCATTCGATTCCATTCATCGTGAGCCCCTGTGGCAGATAATGGCGCTAGATGGTGTGCCGACAAAAGTCATTGCCATGATCAAGGCCTATTATCGCTCCAATACTGCGAGAATTCTGGTCCGCAGCAATCTTTCCCAACCGTTCGGTATTCGGTCTGGCGTTCGATAGGGTTATATCCTGTCACCCATTCTGTTCAACAGTGCTATTGACTGGATCCTCGGGAGGGCCATACGCGACAGTGACGGCGTTGAGTTTGCACCCGGACACCGACTGACTGATCTCGACAATGCCGATGATATCGCCTTACTTGCTTCAATTTTTGGTGATCTGCAGTCTATGGTGTTACGGGTGAACGAGGTCGCTAAATCGGTCGGTTTATCCATAAACGCTGGGAAGACCAAAGTGTTCTCAAGCTGCATCCCTGACCAGGAGAAGGCACCCCTCGGGATTGATGGCTGTCAACTTGAAGAAATGGACAGTTTTAAATACCTTGGGGCGCGGCTGCTACCTAATGGACAGAGTAAGGACGACATCGTCTCCCGAATTGATGCTGCCCGCTGGGTTTTCTCAAGCCTTCGCAAATGCCTATGGATCCGACGTGACCTCTCCATCGCCACCAAGATTCGCGTGTACCGTGCATCTGTCCGGTCTGTCCTTCTCTACGGTTGTGTATGCTGGGCTTTGCGCGTGGAGGACGAGCGAAAACTGGAGGTATTTGATCATCACTGCTTGAAGACCATCCTTCGAGTAAACTTCACCATTTCGTCTAAAATGAGACAGTCCGCGCTCGCTGCAACAACATCGCAAGGATAATTCAGGCCATCCAAGAAAGACGACTGGGTGGTGCAAGCATATTCTTCGTCGTCCACCTCAGGAGCTCTGTTACTGCCCCCCATCCGGCACCACTGCCCCATTGGAGATGTCGAAGAGGGGCTCAATTCAAAACCTGGGTCGACACAGTTCGTCAAGACATGGAGGTGGTTCTTGGACCTTCGGTATTCGGTCTACGTCGTTGGCGAAGGGAATGGGTTGAGCTGTCCAGATCTGCTGCGGATCGTCACGCGTGGAGAGGTACAGTTCGGGACATCATCGAGGCCGGCTAGATCAGGCATGATCGCAGCCGTATGAAGTGCAAGTAAGTGGGGTAGGAGATACGGAACATCACCGAGGCCAAATAACAAGTACCATAACAGCGTAAAGTACAACCCAAAAAACAGAATCGGCAAGTTCACCATTTCGTCTAAAATGAGACAGTCCGCGCTCGCTGCAACAACATCGCAAGGATAATTCAGGCCATCCAAGAAAGACGACTGGGTGGTGCAAGCATATTCTTCGTCGTCCACCTCAGGAGCTCTGTTACCGGAATGCCCCGTATGCGGCAAAAGGAATTTCCACAATTACGAAAAGGCGCTGTTGCCGCGGCGACTAATAGATATAACAGAACTGTAAAGGCGCAAAAGATTATGCGATATCACTTGGGACTTTCCCACACAGGATCGATTGAGGGAAACGTAAATAGTAGCATCGCAAGTTTACACTTCAGAGCGTTCGTGAAGACGGTTGAAATAAACTAACGCAACATCCAGAGGCCATAAGGGAAAAGCACACAAAACACAGGAAATGCCAAAGGACCCGAGAACGGGGGATGAAGGCAGTGTAAAAATGACCACAGACGGGAGTACCAAAGGTTGCATGGCGGGCAAGCATCGGGCAGTCACTAAATAAGTTAAGGGGTCGTGGGAGTCATTAATTGGACGCAGTCACATATATGAATTCATGAAAAAATAAGTTTTGTAAATAAAAAATAGAGGTTGATGAGCTAGGCGGAAGAGGGTTCTGGCCGAGCCCGAAAAACGAGACCAGAGGATGAATACAGCCCATCTTCTGGACTCGATTCGTTTCCACCATCATTCGGAGTGGGGGAATGGTCAATTGGAGTGGTCGTGTCTGAATTATCATCGAACTCTGGCTCGCTCAGTGCCTCCGGAAAGACATCAAAGTCGTAGGGGAAGGTAGGTCTTGAAAAGGCTCGGTGAATTCGGCCGAATGAGGCAGTCCGCCGTAGAGACTTGATCAATTTCGTGTTCATGGCACGTCTTCGGGCGCTCTGGAAGCGACCACGTAGTCGAGCCTTCGCGCGATCGATATCCGTGCGCCAGTCGGCAGTATAGAGTAAGACAGCGGCTTGGTGTCCAATGGGGTAAACTTGTAGTGCCCAGTACGTGTTTAGGGCATCGAGGGTGAGAGAGGCGGTGAACCAGATTCGATTGAGGTTGGGCAGCATGCGGCTGGCCCTCAGGTGTTCAGGACTGTTGTAGACCATGTATGATATGATCCAGTAGGGTATCACTAGGGCGTTCCTTGTGATCGCGAAAAGAACGGAGTAGACGAGGGTTGTAAGGGCAACCCTACGTCTGTCAGGTGTGTATCCGAGAGTTCGGAAGAACCACCTAAACAAGGGTGGAATTAGAAACCAGTAGTTACTAGTTACCTCTACCCAAGAATATTTCAAGTGACTTGCACAAAGTCGGAATAAGGCTGGAGAGATAACATCGGAAGTCCAAATTATGCCTTCTGACAAGTCACAACTACTCCCGTATGACAGTGCTTTAATGAGCCGCCGCAAGTACCGTACTAGCGTTGGGCTTTGCACTTTTATATAGTCAGTCCGATATGAAGATCGAAATGGCGATTTCACTACGGAAAATTATGAAATAGATTAATGACAGCCCATCATCATCATCATCATCATCATCATCATCATCATCATCATCATCATCATCATCATCATCATCACCACCACCACCACCATCATCATCATCATCATCAGATGCAGTAGCACCACCGACACCACCACCGCCAGCATTCAGGAAAGATAGAATCCCGAGAAGACGTGACCCGCCAACTGGCCCAACTGAGGGCCACCCAGCTCGTTCAAGGTTGGCGCAAAGTAGAACCATCATCAGAGAGGGCTAGTTGCGGGTTATGTGGACTCGGGCCGGAAGAATAAGCGGTGCGGACGATACGGTACTAATGCCTGCAGGCACGACTGAGCTCCAATCTAAAAAAATCGGTCACCCGTAAAATGACCAACAAGCATGACGATATTGCGACATGGCGGATGTTGTCCGCCATAAAATAAGGCTTCTACGTCGTCCAGCACAATCTTAGTCTTCGATTGATGTGCCCGTGGGGTGAGCGGTAGCGTTAGCCCTTGAATACAGGTGCTACAAGAACCTATCCTCACAATCAACCGACCCATGTAGCCGCTGTCCGACGAGCCGCAACTTAATGTGTCTATGAATGGCCGGACGACTATAGTTCGCGCGTCTTAAAACACCAGCATCAGTAGCAGCAGTACCAACACTGCCAACATCCCAATCAGCAGACGCACATCCTCCTCCTCCTCCTCATCATCATCATCATCATCATCATCATCATCATCATCATCATCATCATCATCATCATCATCGCCTTCCCCCCCCATATTAATTTAATCACGGTTGATTTTTCCATAAGGCTAGAAAGCAGCACTAACTCCAGCAGAAAATCAAACTAGATAACAGGTCTAGCCCAAGAGCCGAAAACCCTCGACCTTCTTCACGCAACGGACGCTGTTAGGCTAGGCTCGACAGTTATTTTTACTCGCAATGAGCAGATAATCCCCCGGTTAACTGAGCGGCTATTTTGAAGATGGAAATCCGTTCCCATGAGACAATTTGAGACAGATCTCGGCATAGAAGGCAGGGCTTTAACGAACACAAACGTCAAAGACCATAGATGTGAAGAATTCGACTGCAGAACAAGCCTCAATGAATTTTCACATTATGGAGGTCTGCGCCTGGAGTTTCGGCCAACAAAACGATGAAATTTTATGTCGACTAAGTCGGCCGACAGAGATACTAAATAAAAGTTCATGGACGTTGGCCGGATGACTGTACCTCACCAAAGTCTACACTAACGTTCTCGTGAATGCTAGGATACTCAAGAAAGTGAAGTAATCTACCAGAAGTGCCCACTGGATAAACCATGTTCTAGGTTATGGCAGGCAAAGATGAAACGTACCGCTGGTTGGTGAACGGTGTTGAAAGCTCAGTGGTGAGCCGATAGATTCCAAAAAAGATCCCAATTCTATAAACCTAGAATTGCAAAAGAATTTGAAGTGTGAACAAGTAGGGTAATAAACCTACTGATGGACGTAATCTAGATCTGATCAGCTGATGAGCGATCGAAAAGCACAAATCACGTAGCGCGCAGTGCGGAGTTGGTGGAACCGATTAACCACCAGAAACTTTATGGGCGGATCGACACATGCACGATCACCCGTAAATGTACGCGCGACATGGGTGGAAAGGCTCCCGCGGAAAGAGAGGAACCTGAGGAGTCACATGGACCTTACCTTTTAGACTCACTGGCATCCCATTCCCAGTCTTAAACGGTTTCACTGCCATGTTACACTGACTTCCTTCGCAGTGGTTTACTTGTGTACTGTCTCTTAACGTTGTCATGAAGTAACCCAGCAGGCTGCGTTCGTTTGTTAGATAGAAAAGGAGACCGAACAGGTGTGACACCTTAGAGACGATAAACTTAAGCTACGTCAGGTACTGCATCCGACCTAGTCCCCAGACAGCTTAACTAGAACTAGTGCAGTGTGGAAGAGCGTAGAGGCTAACTTTTCGCCCCATTTCCTCGCCATTTTTTAAACTTCGAAGGCGCATTGGATAACCTGCTCCTCTTTATGGAACCTCTTTCCAGTGCGACTCTAGACTCCCCCATAGAGGCATGATATACGCGGAGTTTGGAACCAGGCCGTCAGAGGTACACGCAGACGTGTTAGTTGGCCTTATTAACTAATGCGCCTGCGTACCCACGCTCCCCCTTCCCCGTCGTCCTGACACGGTGGAAACTTGAATAGTGACGTTGATGTACCCTAAAGTCAATTTTTCATAAGAAAGTGTACGTACAATTCACCACTACACTCGCCTCGTTATATATCAAATTTTGTCGTAGCCTATACTTGGCCATTTAGTCAGTCAAATAGACAAAGACGAGCAATTAGAGGCAAGAAAACTGCTTGCAATTTCTCAGCTTGGCAAGTTATAACACACTTCCCTTACTCCCCTATCCTCCCCCCCCCCCCAACGAAAGACCTTCCGAACTGTTCATATTAAAAGAACTAGTTATCCCTTTTATAACTTCAGTCAGATATTAACCTACTAGACAACTGCATCGACATGACGAACACTCATGGACAACATATGTTTGCCGTACAGGCTTCTATTATCACGATGTTTCAAAGTCTGTGACCTGGGTGTCGACTAACGACAATGACGTGGTCTTCGGATGGGGTGTCCGTTACAGCAGCTCCTTCTTGTGGTGGTCTAAGGTAACTCTCACTGCCGTAGGATCTAAGTTAACGAAACCTGAGCCAGCACATTTATGGCGTCAGACTTGATGGTCCCCTCTTGATGTGGCCTTCATGGCACTCGCATACACGTCAAACCCGAGTCTCTTCCGCCCCGGGAAAAGCTGACACACTGCGTCGGAGGGCCAGGTCATGAGCGGCCCGTGTAGACGGGCTGATGAGCTGTCGGTCACCGCGCTCAATCCCAGCACCAGATAGCTGACCAGCCTGGACGCTGCGCGGGAGAGGAGAGCGAGGTCGACTCTGAAGTTCCATCCCCACGGCACTTTAACGCATTCCTCACTACAATAAATTTGACGTACTTTAAAACCATCATGACACACCAAAAGTCGTGGTTTGGAAGACTGTCAATTGACGAGATAACGCGATCCTCGTAGGCAGTATTGTGCGTACGTGGACTGAAAGTAATGTTCGATGGCTCCTTCATGGTGTGACCTCTATGACACTCCTATGGCACCATAACCGCCCCCTTCTTTTATGAAAACATGATATATTGTGCAGAGATCAGGTCGTTCGTGGTAAGCGCAGACGGACTGTTTAACTTTGTCAGCCGCTGCGCCCGAGTTCGCCCCGGTCATCCTAACCCTCTCTTCTCACCTCGCTCAGGTAAGCGAGAAATGGGTATGACAGATGGTGCGCAAGTCTGCTACCACGATAAACTCATTCAGGTGTTAGTCAGCGTCCTGCACCCACCATGCTGTGGCACACGTGCTAGACATCGTCGTTCGCAAGCCAACCTGTCGCATGTGCGGCACGCGCAAACAGAGACTTTACGCCAGGACGATGGCTCTATCAACACTAATCTCTGGTCATCTGAATTTTGTCTTGACGTTGAAACGGAATAAATGGTAAAGGAAATAGACGAGGCTAACGGCTGTCTTACGCGCAAATCAAAACTGTGTCCCTCGCATAGTGGTTGTCCTGTCGTTTACGATGAACCCCGATTATAAACAAAAAGAGGGCTAATGAATCACCACACCGTGGAAGCAACAGAGTGCGGACGTAGCAAGAGAAGTTTTCAACCGCATGTTAAAGAAAAAGTAGGCGTGGAGTAACAAGGGACGGGGACGGGAGTAAGGGAGCAACAGTTAACTCACATAAATGAGGTAGAACGCTATCAGGGCAGCTAAGTGATGCACAATGAAGATGACCAGATTTTTGCCTCTATAGTAGATGGGCATTGACAGCAAATCTATGGGAGCAAAAAAAGGGGAAAGGAGTTGGCGACTATATTGAGGTCAATGAGCATCAATGGGAAGAAGCAATCCAGCTTGCGTGTCGGCATGGTTAGAGTCAGACAGAATTCCCACCAACAGCACACAAAACCGGCTGTAGGAGGGTAGTTCAAAAGTTAAGGTAGTTGGACGCACAGACATAATGTTAATCTGAGGACGTTTCAGTTACTGTGTGAACACATTGTGCAGCAACTACAAGCAGATTTGTCTGCCTTGTCTTTCGCGAAAATCAGGTGCAAAGTTAGACTTAAAAAGGCATTACAGGCAGTCACATTTATCTGCTCCCTGGATATATCGAGTTTATTTGTCTGTAGTTTATTTAGCTAGTCCATAGAATTTAAACGTAGGAAACCACATAGGCCCTAAGAGGATCTTTAACTTCTGTGGGATGATTCTGTGGCTGACTCCTAAGAGTAGAAAAAAATGAAAAAATAAGTGGGTCCATATGTAAGATCAGATAATCAATTTGTTAGACGAAAGTCAGCCAGCAGCATTTGCTGGGAATATGTGCTAATGGTCCCTGATATCACGCTGCACAAAATACAAATTCAGTCATGAAGCGTGACATGATGACGCTCGATAGAGGATCCTCCAAGCCGATATCGATCGAAAAAATAACTAATCAATTCCTTTCATACAGTGACCACAGTGGTCCAGTGCCCTTTTGCATAGACTTTCAATGCTTCTGATCTGAGGAGGGAAAACATAACTGACCGTCAATAGAAGCGAAGAGACGAGTCCCAGGAGGCAGTCTTGAAGAAGGGGACACGATCGCTGGGACAAGAGCTTTATTAGCCTGACGTTTCGGATTCCTGCTCGAACCCATCATCGGATACAAAAGCAGATACGGGTCTGCTTTTGTCTGTGATGATGGGTTCGAGCAGGAATCCGAAACGTCAGGCCAATAAACTTGTTCCAGTGATCGTGTCTCCTTCTTTAAGATAACTGACTGTACCCATCGTGAGCCAACAGCCCGTAATTGGTGCAGAATTTGCTCGGGACATAAACCCGGCAAATAAATTGCCTGGGCTGTGAGCCATGAACACTAATGACTGTTGTAGATAATACTGTGTAATTATTTACAGGCTAAAGCCTCAGACACGCGTGGTTCGCCAATCTTGCGTCGCTGCATGACGCAGCTGCGAGGAGTTCGGCTCATCAGTGGGTCCCCCAGCCTTCCCCGTGTGTTTTCTGCTATATGAACTCCAGTTTCAGCTTGCCTTGTTTAATTTCTGAGGAAATGAATACGCGAACTTGAAGTAACTCTTTCAAAACAGGCCTTTTCAGGCACGGTCCAACCGTTGATATGAATATTTGATCTGAAATCCATCAGGTACTGCAAAATAACCGCGTAATATTTACAAACCGGCAAAAAAGGTCTGCTCTGAAAAATTTACCCCAAGTTCGCACATTAATTTCTTCGGAAATTAAACAGGGCCAGGTAGGACTGGAGTTCGTATACCAGAAAACACACCGGGGAAGCTGGGGGACCCATTGACGAGCCGAACCCCTCGCAGCGACGTCAGGCAGCGGCATAAGGTCGGCGAAACACGCGTCTGAGCTTTTACCTGTGTTGTTATAGTACGGTAAATCAATGCACAGTTCTATACTACTGGCTGCCTGTTGGCGGTTTGTGAATATTACACAGTTATTCCACAGTAGCTGATGGGATTCAGCTCAAATATTCATAAGAGCTTTCGAAAGGTGTCTGAAAAGGTCTGTTCCGAAGAATTTACTCCAAGCTCGCGCATTCATTTCCTCGGAAATTAGACAAGGCAATGTTTTAGTTAAGCACAAAAGGACCTGGTGCGGGTCGAGGAAGTAAGCCCATTAGGTAAATATCCACACGGTCAGGAACGATGTACACCATTAACTGCCCGTGTTTACGAAAACGCTCATTTTTGAAGGTGTGCTGTGAATGCAAGGCCTACAATAAAAATGGAGTAGGAAAAACGGCCTGGTTCTGCCATTTCTCACGAAAACGC
Organism: Spirometra erinaceieuropaei; assembly: GCA_902702965.1. Taxonomy (NCBI): domain Eukaryota; kingdom Metazoa; phylum Platyhelminthes; class Cestoda; order Diphyllobothriidea; family Diphyllobothriidae; genus Spirometra; species Spirometra erinaceieuropaei. The sequence continues at coordinate 593,493 of CACRXP010000207.1, read as the reverse complement.
ACTTGTGTGGGTTTGCATAGGTGCCGTTACTCAGACCTTGGAAGGCCATTGTGCAGTAAACCGAAGACCGGAAACATTCAGTGACCAGAACCTGACACCCACATAAGGAGTGCGCGCTGCAAACCTGGGGTTGGGCGTGGCCAACTGATGACGGCTGACAAGTCAGAAATTGTCATTCCAGTCTCACGTGCCTTTGTTGGTATTCCGTTCAGCATACATTCTGGGTCACTATGCGATTGCCTTCGTAGGTTCTAAAGACACGATGAGGTGAGCATGCTTGGTGACCCGATCGGTGAACACAATACCAACATAGGTAACATTCCAAATCGCAACCGACGAGACAACAGGTTCGTGGTCCAGTGCTACAGCGTCAACCCAATTGTTAAAGATCCCCGGTTCGAATCTCACGTGCGGAAAACCTGGGGTTCGGTATAGCTAGCTGGTGACAGCTGACAAGCCAGAAATGGTCGATGATACTTTCGTTATGATTAAGCGGAAAATGGTTCAAGAATTCCATGATGTCCTGAACTCTGTTCTCCCTGACATCCGGTTCACAATGAAGGCGGAAATCAACAACCAACTGCCGTTCATGGACGTTCTCGTCCATCGAAAACCCAATGGACACCTAAAAACGACGGTATATACAAGGACCACCAATTCACATCAAATCCTGAGCTACCACAGTAAGCACCCCTTAGGTCACAAGCGTAGTTGTGTGCGAACACTCTACAGAAGGGCAGAAACACACTGCAGCGAGCCAGACGACAGAAGGTCAGAACTACGCTACCTCCAGCGTCTCTTAATGGCCAACGGGTATCCTCGCAACTTCATCGAACGCAGCAGACAGGCCGGACCAAGCCGACGTTTGGTGACAGAACGGCCAAAAATATAGCGGGCGCTTCCATACATCGACGGCGCTTCTGAGGCGGTCTCCCGTCTCTTAAGACCGCTGGGGATCGGCATCGCCCGCAGACCGGAGTCAACAATTCGACATCTGGTCATGAGACCTAAAGGCTACTCTGCCATGAGGTGAAACCACGAACGTCATCTACTGGATTCAGTGCGAACCGGAGTTCATCGGTGTCTCGCCACCTGCCATTCTGTCACTGCAGATCGAGTATTTATTCAATTTCTTCGGGAACCCAATGGATCGGAGTGCGCCCATTTCTGAGGGAATAAATACTCAATTTGCAGCAACAGGGAATGGCAGGTGGCGAGACCCTGATGAGCTTCGGTTCGACGAAGTGCTTATGATCCATCTGGTAGACCCAAATGGCGGACCAGTTGCGCCAGATGTGTGAGCGTATGTTTGTGTTTCCGGTCCCAGCTGGTGGCCAGCGTTATGATTGACCGAATGAGGGCAAACAAGCCCGAAACAGTTCTGTATCAATCTACCCCGAGACTGTCGTCTCCCTCCTGCTTTCATGGCTTGGCCGACTTCGGCCTGGTAGGTGTTTGCCTGTTCGTGACTCCTATCACCCATACGAAGCTTGTTTGCTTCGGGAAGTCAATGGATCAATGTGCTCCCATTCCTGAGTGAACATAAATACATTATAGGGAAACAGGCGCACACTGGTTTCGCAGATGAAAGTCCGAAAGAATGGCACAACGGCGAACGGTCAACTACCTACATACAGACGGATATAGGGGCAAAAACAGCGCGTTTGAGGCCTGTTCTGTCCTCATTCGGCCAACAGTAACTCTGATCACCAGCGGGAATCAGGAACATGAACGTGCGCTCCCACATAAGGCCTCCAGATTTGGTTTGTGAAAGGTATCTCATCGAACTGAAATTCCTTAATACCTAACCACCTGGCAGCTTCAGTCGTCATCAAATCTTAGTTGAGTTCGGTCTGGCAGGCAATTGTCTTTTAGTGACTCCTCCTATACACTCGGGGCTTCAGAAGGCCAGTGGAGAGGTGAGCGCTTATTCCTGTATGACCGAACAAAAACTGAGTGATGGCAACCTCACAAGGCCTACAGAAAAGGCATTGGTGCCGAAACCATCCTCAAGTGCGAAGACAATCATCTTGTACCTCACAAATGATGTTGTGTCTGAACTTCTTTTTCATCAAGTCTTTTGGTACTACAGCAAACAAGATCTGCTTGGGAGGGCACTGGTTCATTTATTCCGGTTATTCTGGTTAAACAGATATCTAGTCAGCTTTTTGAAAAAAATGCCGCAGACGCCAAGGGCAGTCACATAAACGCCAGGCCCAATGAAGAAATTGAGTCCCAGAAACTCTACTTCCTTCCTCATGTGTAAAGAACTTTTGAGGCGATTGTACGGACGCCCGGAACTCGCTGAATTGCTGGAGAAAGTTACTCCAGTTCATCTATCTTGGTAGCGAAAAAATAAAGTAAAACCTGTTGGTATTCGACTTTGGCAGAACTGTTCAGCAGCTTAGTTTTAAGTGTAATAGGGGATCAACATTCCTTCCTTAATTCATTCGAAAAACAGCTGGGTAGGCTTTTCTGGCTGAGGGATTTGGTCTTTCAATAACCAAAGGCGTGCGGTGGCTTGGCGAGCTTAAAAACAGGGCCACTTTCCTGTTCATATGTGAAAAGGCTGGTATAGATAAAGAATGGGCAGATGTTGAGCTCCGAATGTTAAAATTACGACAAAATACGCACTAAAAACCTGCTTACCACACATGAAGTATCCAATTGAAATGGACAGAGCGTGTAGGGCAATGTCCCCCGTCGCACTAAAATGACAAGTGGAAGCACGAGCACATGTAGTACCGAAGGGCCAACGTTAATCACGGAAGAGGCTATTTATCTGAAGTTGAAAGGAAGTTAACCCCACCTAGCACTAACAATGATAAACAAAAGCAAAGGCGGGTAGGAAATAACAAGTGGGGAGACGGAAAGAGACATTTTTTACCGAGTGGAGTACAGGCAAATCAGATGAGATTGCGCGCACTGCAGCAACATCCACAATACATCTCTAAAAACAATGTATGGATGCGGGAGGTTGGAGGTATTGTCTATAGCCCAACCTACGGAACGAGAGCCGGCACCCTATATCCAACACAGACCCTTCACTTGGGACGACAAAGAAACCTTCAACTCCAAAGTAAGCCAGCTGCTTGTTGGACAGTTTAAGAATTGGCGAAACAATGTCCCCATATCCTATGAATGCATGAGTGCACATCAGACACACCGGAAGAATTCGAGCATTCTCTGGAGGATTGGTCCACGGAAAACAAAGAGTGGAAAGTGGTTCTCTCAACATTTCAGTAAGTACCGGACGCAAGCCTTTTTTGCAAAGGTTAGCTGATCGAAAAAAGTACAGCCAAAAACCGACACATTTCAATTAAGGCCAAGCCGGACTGAACGCGCAAATTGCTATCTACACTGTCTTAACGATTTTAATACTCCTCGGTCACAGCGGAGTACTCATTTAAACAGAAGTACAAAGCCCTCTTGAAAACTAGTAACCAGGAATTTTAAGATAAAAAGAGGATCGTACTATACAGGAAGGTAACAAATAATCTAAACCCGCCGCTCGAGGTTGGCCATGCTTTACGTCGCCAAAATCCGAAACTTGAAAATTTACTACGGATTCAGAGGACATATGAACTAAGATTGGGTGTGTAAGTTCGGCTGCACTTCTGCGGCCTCGCGGAATAACGATCACTTTTTAGGTGAGGGTTTGGTCCATCATGCGCAGTGGCGTTAGCAAAAAATGAAGACGAATGCAGACGCCTACCCATGAGACGCGATACTTTCGACACCCGGCCTAGGTGCGCGAAGTTCAACCGGTTGCCAGTTACCCAGGTGCGTCGACATTGCGGATGTAGTTGCCATAAAACGTGTGGTACACAAGCGACAGGCCGGAAACGCGCATCAAGACAACCGAGGTGAATTTTGATGGATGTTATGTAGACGGCATTGAGAGGGATGCAAGCATAAACAGATATTGGGTGCCAGTTTTTACGGTCATGGAACAGTTAGGCGCTCTAAGACCCCTTGTGATCACTGGAACTGCAGAAAATTTCAAACAGCCAAGGACGGAAAGGGATTTAATACACGAACCTCAACCAAGATTCGATGCGGTAGGTAAACATGAAAAAGTCGACTTCGGAACAGTACATAAACCGCTAACGCGAAAAAACGGAACAGAGATGTATTCAAAGGTGGAAAACGAAAACCAGGTGCGGCAGTGAAAGGAGAAATATCAGGTTGTCCAAGACGGTTTTCGAATGAGTTTAGATGTTGTGAAAAGTTGCCTTTACATCAGCGTTCTTAGCGAAATCTGATGGAAACAAGAAATTTCTCCCATAGCACAACAGTTCGAGCGGTTACCCTAAATCATAGGAATTGAAGAGCGGTAAAGACTTGACTGAAATGTCACCAATGAATGACAAGTGGTCTAGAATTAATGCAGGCTGACCGTAAAAAAACTCACTGGCTGCAGTGAATAGCATTAGAAGTGACATTTGGCGCTAGAGCGATCACGAGAGGAGATGGGTTGTAAACATTCCCACTAACGAAGTCAAGATTACTTGAGAATTTACAAACGGCGGGATTACGCACGGGGCAGTCACTAAATCCAAACCAACCCCAAAAATTCCGACTTAGCGAGGTAATCCATGAAGTAGTCATCTTATATGTCTGCCGGAAAGTAGATACAAGAATTGACGCAACCGGACAAGACAGACACACTGAGGAAGGGTGCTAAAAAATCCTGCTATGAATCGCTGTAAGCTAGATTAGCTGTTAAAAGATGACGTCTCATAACCAACAAGGGGATACAAACGTACAAGAATGGGTTTTGCCAAAGCTCCCTTTCTTTGACGAGGGAAAGGAGGCAGAGGACGCTGACAACAGTCGCGTGGATACTTGAAACAACCCTGAAAAGGCGAGAAAATAAATGCATGAAAGAAAACGGTCCACACGGATTCAAATTGTAGATACCAGAGGCTTCCAAACTGTTCGAATCGCTACCGATGCCACTGTCGGACGCCTTCCGTGATGCTTGACGCGGAGACTAAATCTCAGGCTGATCGTCTTTTGTCTGAAAGGACAACGGATCGCTGGGAGTTCATAATCGGCGTGGTGACAATTATGACCAGGTGCTTCAGTTCCGCCTCGACTTTGTCGATAAGGAATTTTAAACATAAGAGTGAGCACGGTGACTTCTTTTTTGCATTGCATACTACCAGACTTAGTACCTTGGAAGATTACTGACAGCCATGGAGTGCGCCGATAAATCCCGACCTCACCACCGTCTACACTTGATCTATCAGGTTCCCTAATCGTTTTTCAATAGGACAAACGTGATGACAAGTAAACTTTCCGCGGAATGCTAAATCCGCATGCTCTGCATTCATCTGCATCTCATAAAGTTGAGAAAAGACAGATCGGAAATGTTATTGGCAACACCGTCCAACAAATTTGATGTAACATAAACTGAAAGTCAAAGTATCTAATGCTTAATCCGCTCTTTATGGCAAGGAAGTTACCATTGCAGTCAAAAGGCATGGAACGAGGATATATACTCGTCCGGAGTCGACGCCATGACAAGGGGGAATAACAGAGACAGGCCAGACTCTAACTGACGATCAAATTAATTAGCCCGGATGTTTTCGCAAATCCAAACGAGACTATGTTCAGCAGTCCCCCGAACCTGCTGTTACGGCATATCCCGACCGTTAAAAACAGCTAAGGATATAGTTTTCCGACCAATGGCTCCACCCACAAGACGAAAGGCAAGGCCTGTGAAAACACCGGGGATATGAGGCCGGTTATACAGCATACCGAAATAAAATTGGCAACATCCTGCAAACTGGAAAGTACAGGCTGCAGGTAAGGATATAGGCATATGACTGAAGCGCGTGGTTAAACTCTATAAAAAGCTTGACCGTTAAGAGCGGCAAAGTCCACCACTTTCTCGGACAGAACACAGTGATGAGCTGCGTTAACATCTGTTTACAGTGGATTAGATTTAAGTCGTGTCCACTCCATTTCAGTCTTCCCACACCCGGTGTGTTCTGGTGGCGAGGCAAAGTAAAGACTACTGGAGATGCGCGGGGAGGTCAGCGGCCGACATAACGCATGGACGCATGTTGTGGCTCATGGTTTCACACCTACCAATGAGGTCTCGGACTACGCATAATTCAAACCATTGCTACATTAGGAGGGTGTTGCAGCCTGATCCTCAGTCCTAAACCAGCTAGAAACTTGTCAATTAACGACCGTTAGTGCGTGGTGGTAGTCCTAAAGCGTGCTTGAATGTTTATCATGAAGGAACTAAGCGCCTGACTTGGCCTAAATCGACTCGACTCCCACAATGTCCCAGTTGCTTTGCAGAGTCAAAAAAGCGTGGACGGGAGTAGGCGCAACGACCGACAAAGTCGGGCAACTGTCTAATGCATGACAGAGATAAAAAAAATAGTTAGGAACCCAAGTGAAACCACTGCATGCGGATTAACGCATGTCATGAGTCGAAATCGTCAGCTCAAACGCGATAGCCATAAACGTCACCACTACTACTAATGACAGTCATTCTTCGCCAATGTAGATTCGAAGGGGTCTGTCAGTTTAGTTGTTAACAGCGTAAGGTGTCTGCTAATGTTGAATAGCTGCTTTAGACTTTGTGCGATGCTTCAAATGATCGAATGAGCAGGTAGGCAACTGGAACCCAAATTTGCCGAAGAAACTTGATACCTACCATGCCAAACCACGGGTTACGATAAGTTGAGAGGAGCTCAGTGACTCTCAGACGTAGTTGGCAGCAACGCAGCGGACATCGACATTTATCAGGAGCATCGATTTTTGTCAGTGGCTGAGGTCGTCCATGGGCAATACTGACCAAACCGCTGTTAGTCGCGACCAGTATATGCGTCTGATTTCGCCTATGGGATGGACCCTGTGGGACTAGTGAGGAGAAGACCGGTCTAATAGTCAATACTAATTGTCCGGAGGACAACTAAGTACTAACCTTCACTGACTACTATCTCACTTCATTTGATAATCGATGGACAGTGAAAACAGGACAAGCTGACGGCGCGCTTTCTTCGGTTTTGGCGTCGGTGAGAACCCTAATTTGAGGAAGACACGGGGCTTCTGAAGTCAACACTACGCAAAACTCAATTAAGCATTGTGCGTATGGTCGCCGAAGAGGGCAAAGATAGGTAAGGTATTTTCGATCACAAACTTCCGACGATTGCAGACACGGACGGAAGCGAACTTTTTAAAAGTGCCGACATTCATCATCGTCATTTGTGGGCAGCGGTGCATAAAGTCCATTAGACAGTTGCATAGCCTGCAAAGGTGTCATAAACTCGGTGTGTTTCAACTCTAAAAATGAAATTAGGACTGAGTACACGAAAAAAACAGCTTTCCAAAGCCAACTACAGTATATGTTCGCATTCAGATGCTAAAGGTGATTCGAGTGAATACGAATCGAAACAAAAGGCAAACTGGGGCAAGCCTAAATATGTAACTGTGTGGGAGAATGCCCGAACTGTTGGGCGTTAGCAGTTGAGAGATGTAAAACTAGACGGCATGTGGCTAAGGTGTACCTTGAATCCCATTCCATCCGACGGTTCTTGCTTAGACTACGGTAGATCGCATTGCAGCGCCCAAATGCGAACGGAGAAATAACGTGGTGCACAACGACGCAGAACACAAAACTCGTAATCATCTGCTGATTAATAAAAAGTCTCTTAACGCCGCCGACGGGACCGAAGGGAAGGCTGAATACGCGTTCATCGACGTCCATCCTTCAAACGGGTGCCTTGCTCACAGCCTATCAGCCGAACTAGCAAACAAAGTAGCTGTTCAGGATTAGAGTGGCCGTGGAAGCCAAAGGGTTAGGAAAGTATACGGCTCCAAAAATAAACAGATGATAGGCCCCACATGTTCAGTTTCGTGCGCGCAGAACCTGCGTAAAAGCGATGACCTTGAGGAAGCGCCAAATTTAAAATATTGTTCAGGCTAGAATGATCTATGGCCTTTAATTCATCTGTACGAGGGATTTCGGCCAATTATACTGAAAGTGCACATATCTCAGTAGGCACATAACAGGATGCCGATTTTTTTAAAATTCAACTAAAGCCAGTATTATCTTCGCTCCTAAACATTTAAGGAAAATGGCTTGACGAGACGTAGATGACACAAAAAATTTCAGTGGTTTTATATCAGGCCCATTAAAGCCGCATATGTACTGTTCATAGGTGACAAAAATTGCAATGTCCTACTTCATGTCATAGAGAAGGACTTCTGGAATTTTAATGAATCTTTTTTCCCAACATCCTCGAAACATGTGTAAGGCCTCACCCGGAGCACATAAAACAAGCCTGAAGATCTTGGGCGTTATATAATGGAAACTGTCTTCACAATGTGCAGGGGAGGGACTGAAACGAGGCCCATAGTTTCAGAAAAATTATGAGGTGCTCAGGTCATGAGGCGAGTATGCGAGATTGTCCTTAATATAAGGTCGGCGACCACCGCTATTTTAGTTGACACCGTCTTGCCGGAATATCCTGAGGTCGTACATAGCGAAAGCCCAATGTAAAATTAAAGCCTGGGTCTAGGATTCAGTGGCGAACAACCCACCCGGATCAAGCTCAAAGGCCACAGTTCTCCGCTGGACCACCTTTTATATGACTGATCCTGATTTTAAGACAACTAAACTAATCGTATTCCTAAACTCAGGTGATACGTGGCGATATAAGCACAATTTACGAGAGAGTTAATGAACGATCTTCTAAAGTTATTGGGATAATAAGCTCCTAAGCTTAGGAGATGAGAAAATGTAAGCATGATTTCATACTACATAGCATTCCCAATCGCATATTTGCCACTGCAGGTTCGTATTTGTTGGTGCAAAGTTGTGGCTTGGGTTTTAGAGTTGCCTAAAGTAAACGACTGCGCTTGCTCAGCTGTAATGCGTGATACTAGTAACTCTCTCCTACTTGATAGAAGTGGAGTATATCTTGTGGGGAGAAGGGGATAATGAAAGAATTCTGCCGTAAATGATATTGTGGCGTTTTCCCAGTCCTCACATCAACGCAAAGAAGAGTGAACAACTTGAAATTGCGACAACCAAAACCGAAGTGACAACCCCTGCTGTCATGTTGAACAAATCTTATTTGACATTATTTGCGACCTCGCTACCTCACAACAGAGTTAATTCCGTAGGGGACTCGTCCACTGTTGATCTTGATGTCTTTCAACACAATAAAACGTCTCTGATATACATACTCTTGCCCACCCTAATAGTACCCCCTGGTAAATCAAAGTAGAAGCCTAATTTAAAAATGAGTCCGAGTGCAGTTTCAGCCACCCGAACACCAAAGAAATTCATTTTCTCTAAAACTTCCCCTTTACATTCGTATATCACTCGACTATGCTCCACGACCCTCCTCCCCAAAAAGGTATTTCCAAAAGTCACCTAGAACTTATATCGAAGCATTTAAACCGAATATCCCATTATTCCCTTTCGTGATTGGGATTCCCGCCCCAAGCTAAGCAGTGCCCCACCACCCTCCAACATGCTTCCTCTACAGTCGCTTTACCAATGGAACCCTCATACAAATGTGTCGCGATGATGTATTCGACAAGACAGAGGCTCGCAAATCAGAAGTCAGGGAAGACGGATCAGGTTGGTCAGCTTTTACTGCTGAGAAAGTGTATGTACATGAGCTTTGCAAGCAGTCGCCGCGAGCGGTTTATCCGGGTAAGTTGTGTTGTCTGTATCCATCGTTGATGTGCTTAGACCCCAACGCATGTGTGCCTTTCGCTCCGCCTCAGTGTCGTCAGCCAATCAGAGAATAGGCAGCGCTGACTGGCCTGGAGTTCTCGCGAGGCTAGCGAAAAGCCTCGCGCGTCCCGGCGGCGACTAGACAGGGAGTTTGAGGCGGACAGGAGGGCAGCGTGACAGTGCAGCGGAGAACAAGGAGGCGCGGACTGCAACAAATGTTCACACTGGGCCAGTTAACACACCCGGCCTTAAATGTCGCCTTAGTGGGAATACGTTGCAGTATTCCGCTCATGGAGTTTCTGTAACTAGCGGTGGCGATCTGTTTCACTATTATTTCCTTCCCCATTTTCTGCTCCCCTTTATTCACATCGAAGGCCTTCGATGCCGCAGAACATTTTACAGAACCGATCAGGAGCATACGACCTCTATGTTCCGTGGACTGTCAACAACTGGATGACGTACCCCACCTACCTCAGAAACAAACAGTCTGCCCCCTTAAACTTCGTTCTAAATGCCAGACCCTTGTTAAATAAAATGTTTTTGCTTCAAACACTAGTGTCCATCCACTGTCTAGATGCTGTCTTAGTAAATGAGACATGGGCAGCACCTTCCGTAGCTGGCAACCATTTCTCTCTTCTAGGTTATCTTTGAGTCTGAGATGACCGCCAAGACAGCCCTGGTGGGGAACATTGTCCCTGTTTTAAGCGAACACTTGCAATTCTGCCGCTGGACCTTCCGTATTTTTTGCGGTAGAAGGTGACTGCTGGCTCCAAGTTACTTTAAAAGAAGTAGTTTTTACTCTTCAGCTGTGTCTACTGCCTTCCCAACGCCAGTGAGTATTTTGGTCTTCGTTTCTCACAGGTATCTCTTGTCGTGGCCGACTTAAACTTAAAACATTACTTGCTTGCGGGTGACTTCAATCTCCCTGGAGTCCGCTGGTTTCCGGCTTCCAGTCACAAAAAGTTTGGTGATCCACTTAAGGCTGTGGGTTTTGGCATGTGGAATAACGTTGTTGATTTTCTCGTACTTGATTTAGTTTCCTGTAGAGGTTGCTCGACATTGTTAGTGTCGTCTTCAGGCCCACTTGCGGTCCAGACAACGACGCAGTTTTTTCTACTTTAGAACTCGAAGTTGACAAAACTTTGTCCTCAAAATTTATTGTCTTCTTCGCTTTCCGATCTGTTCGTCCGGCCGAATTATTGACAAATCTGAATTCTTGCAACTGGGATGATTGTCTCCCCAGTCCGGATCGGAATGTTTTCACAGATAAGCTGTACGGAACTTTGGACACGTTTGCTTCTCGTTCTGTTCCTGGGAGCCAAATAGTTGATAGCACAGTAAGTTTTTCCATTCTATATCCTTTCGCCGTAGGTTGAATAGATTCTCTCATCGACTTTGTCTGCAAAACTGTGTTTCCATTCTGTCCGCGATTTGGCATATTTTTGAGCGGGTGGAGAGACTGTCCGAAGGAAAACGACTACCCGGAGAGGTCCGCTTTGCTGAAAATCGCTAGCTATATGTCCCGAAACTTCTTTTCTTGAACGGTAAGAGCTCATAGAAAAACATAGCATTCCTCCCTCCGATACGCTCTTGGTAAGTCCACAGCAGACTCCAAGTCGATAGCGGACAGTTTCAATTCTTGCTTGTTCAAAACGTTTACTAAAAAGGGGTCGTCTCCACTTTGGAACATCCGTGTTTAAGCCAATGTCGTTCTCGGAACTATAACTTTTATCCATTGAGACGGGACTGCAGCGATTCGGTGTTTTGGTCTATCTCATAGCTTTCGACTTGATGGCGCTCTGGTGAGCATTTTCAAAGGGATACAAGTAGAATTTTGCCTTCACTCTTGTATTATATATTTAATCTCGCTTTCAAACGTAAAAACTATCTCACTTTGTAGAAAGAATCACATTTTCTGTCTGTCCCCCATGTACGACCAATCTAAGTCATTTGGCAGCTTTTGGTCAATAAACACCCTACCAGCAGTTCTGAAAATGTTAAGCACCTTGATCAAAGATAAGATAATGTCATTATCTAAGATTAACCTAATGCGTTCTGTTCAAAGCCATTATCGTGACGCCCTGACGGATCTCTTTCTTTGACCACGTTCGTCAATTTAAGGGCAGTGGCTTCGATATTTACATAGTTTATTTAGATTTCACTAAGGCTTTTGATGATGTTGACCATGCTCTACTTCTAGTGAAATTCTCCTCTTTCAGAATTAGTGGTTGACTTTTGAATCTGATATCTTCTTACCTGGGCGCTCAGTCATAACGCATTAAGATTCCCAATCCTACCTCCAGCCCCAAATAGATAGATAGATAGATAATTTTTATTAAAGACCCGTCGGGGTCCCATCAAAGCAAGTTAAAATAAATTTGCATGCGAGTTTTAGACGAGGTAGGCCGAATCTTTACAAAATGCAATTCCTAGTTTCTAAATTAGAAGTCCATTGAGAAACATGATGATTGAGAGGTGAAAAAAAAACTCCTAAGAAAAAGTTAAAAATGATTGGATTAATTTTACAGGAGAAAAAAACCCCTCTTTAAAAATAATAACAGAAAAAAGCGAGCAGGACTGGCCTGTAGGTGGCGGTATATAACGGAATGTTGTCGGTCATCGTCAGGGTAGCAATAAATGTCAGCCTTGATGGGTACGAATGTGGGTCAGACAGGACTGGCTTGCAAATGGCATTGTATACGGGATTCACAATTGAGATCGTCTGGGCCTGATTGGTACGCCGCGTCAAAGAGGCCAGACGAGAGGAACCGAGATGCGATCGGCCACAGCACGCTTCGAGCTCAGCCGAGCAGTGAGGAAGGGAGGTACGACCGAACTACTAGTAAACAGTGAAGACTGAGGGTTCCGCCGTGAGTGTCGACAGACCGCATGAGGTCGGAATGCGGGAGATGACATCAAAAACCGCGAAAATTGTCGCTATGGGAGGGGGGAAGGATAGCGATGGATTTAGAAACCAATTCAAAACAGGGGTTTCTAATTATATAATTAAGAGTTACCACTTAATCTACCACTAAATCCCAGGAGGACCCTTCTCGAAGTCAAGAATCTGAGTGTTCGGGAATGAGACCGTTAACAGTGCCTTTATGCTTTCCGGTGTAAGATGGTTGCGTAATTTCGACTTGAATATCAGTAACCTAGGCGATAATCTAATTTCAGGCGGAAGATTATTCCAAAGGAAGGCATATTTGGAAGCAAAGAAGAGGGAGCGCTTAGATGTAGTACAAAGAGGCGGCGGAATCACCATGCAGGAGTTGCGCGTGGCATAAGACCGATCTCTCGGAGTGAGAGTGTCAATGTGCGGAAGACTGGAGCTAGAGTTGATGCGAAAAAGGAAGCAAAGGCCAGCTTCGAGTCTTCTAACCCATAAAAACTTCATGTTCGCCAGCTGACATCTCTGAGTATAAGAAAAACTGGACGAAGCTTGAGAGAACAGTTTCCGGGTGAAAACCCTCTGAACATTTTCGATTTTATTACGGTCGCAGGCGTTCATTAAACCGGAGAAAGGACAGCAATATTCGAGGATTGGAAGAACAAACATTTGATAAAGTCTTAGCTTCATTTCCGGAAGGAAAAAATTATGCGATATGAATCCACCTATCTGCGCGGCTTTGGCAGAGATTCTATCTGCATGAGGTGATAAAGCAAGTTTATTTGTATAACTTAGACCTAGGTCTTTTATGGTGAGGCATTCTGAGAGTGGGTTATTCTGAAAAATTATGGAACCAGGAAGTTTGGTACGACCAAAATGCGTAAGGGGTGGAGCCACTCAGAGAGGCATGCTTGACACACTCTCATACTTCCTTTGTAAAGGATGTACCAGATCTGCTTCAAAGTTGTATGTACATTATGTATGCTGATAATCTAAAAGTTGCATATGTATATAAGCCGGCAGATCTCGATATCGTGTACGAACTCCTAAAGGGTTATTTTCAGGCCTTCGTTCAGTGCTGTTTTAAATGGTCCTTTTCCCATTCCTAGCACGATAATATTCAGTTATGGGGATTAGCGACGATCGCCAGCCGTAGTTAAGTATTCACGGTTACAATATAGACGTTCCCGGAGTTATAAAGAATCTGGGTATTTCATACTCCGAGAATCTCAATCTTTCGGAACACTGCACTTTGATGGTCTCCAGGGCGCGCATAACGACTGAGATTATCCTCCAGAGTTTTAAAACTAGCGAAACTCACATGCGCGTTTACAGATAATCGGCTAGATCTGACTTGAAATACTGTTCTTCCTTATTTAACTCCTGTGTACTGCGGAGCGGAAGCAAATAGAATCCGCCCAGATCTCTTTGCGAAATTTGTTTTAACCTCGGAATGCCAAGGAATGACGCATGAAGAACGTTGTGGGCTTATAAGCCTTGATTCATTGTGGTTTTGCAGATGAAAAAGGGATTCTTTTTACTGTTTAAATTTACCTTTTATCCGCTTACTATTATAAAGCATCTTGACCACTCCCGAAACAACGGTCACCGCGGAGTCTTCTTGTTTCTTCCTCTTGTACCTACCATTAGATATCTGAACACAATAGCAATCAGGAATAAGTTACCCAGGAATGGGAAAATCGTGCAAAACTATTCTTTGTTTGAGAAAACTATCACACGTTTTCTGCATTTAGAAAAACTTCTACAATTTTGACTGCCGATCCCACCGAACTAATCTTCCTTAATGAAAAAGTCCGTGGTCTTTGATATCCTTACTGGGTCTCATTTTGTGACAGATGGTACTGACTCTGCAGACCGCGACGAAATGGATAGTTTTTCGTCCGATAGCAACAGTTTGTTTTCTTTAAAAAGTGATTAAATCGCGTTCATTTTGTCTTTTTCTAAAATCTTAATGGGTTTTTCACTGCTCGCTGACAGTCCTTCATACCAGATTGCCCAATTTATAAGCGTGATTTAAGCACCGCAAAGAATCATAAGGGCCACAAGGACTCGCCATTATTTTTGGAATGTGACGTTGTTACCATACTTCATCACAAGGCCAACTCAACTGAAAAGTGCCCTAACCATCCCATTAATAGAAAAGGATACGATAACCCTCCGTGCAGTACATTGCAGCAGGGTAATGAATGTAAAAGCCCCGATGCCGGAGCAAGTACGTCACATGAGAATTCATGTCCTATACCCCATTCGCCGGGCGAAAATCACTCTAAAGTTGATGTGCCATCATACATCGGAGCACCACAGTGGGGCTATATCGTCCTAGCAAGGAGGGGACAGTAATGAGCACTTCCACAAATCGTAAGCAAAATATTGTAATAAGGGGCGCCCTTGTGTCCACGTCCTGCCTTCTGAAGGAATGGGCGATGCGCGACCTAGACCTTCTTCATCAATACGCCAGTGCCGTCCTGAAGGATGGGGAAATATTAACTGCAAAACCTTCCGACTATGCAAAGAGGACCCAGGTCGTGACCTAAGAACAACTCCAAGACCCCTAAAAGTTATTTTAGAAAACGAAACCCATGTAGCGCCTTACGGAGCCCGCATAAGGAAGTGCTCTTTCAACCAAACCAAGGGAAAGACTGAAAATGGGAGAACTGCAGTCAGAATTGAAGGAGAGAATTGGCAGAGGTGAGAAAGGGCTGAGGATCAAAAACGGGCAAGTAGTCCAGATCAAGGAGTCTTTCCCGTTGTAAAAACCAGTCACGATGAAAGCCAGGCCTCCCCGACGAAACAAAAATTGAAGGATATTCCCGCAAAAGTTCAAAGCCTCCTAAACAAGCTCGACAAACTAGGAGACTTAGTTGATGAAATTAAGCCAGACATTATGGCTTTCATCGAAATGTGGTTTACTGAAGATATCGCAGATTCAGAAATATCCCTTAGAGGATATCAGCAGTTCAGGAGAGATGGACCAGACCGAGGAGGGGGGCCCATAAGTTATGTCATTTGCAAGCTGACCGATGTGGCTGATGTACATAGTCTGGTGAGCGATTTGGAACTATTAAGCATTACCATATCTGCTAAGACTGTCCGGCCACTGTCGTATTCAGTGGAGTACCGTTCACCTACCCAGACTTCTGACCAAGATCTCCTGCTCATAACTGAACTGCACAAAACAAGTGAAACGAAGGATGCCCCAATCATTCGGAATTCCAGCGCTCCTGGCAGTGACTGGCTAACGTAGACTGCGCAAGGGCCGCAAGACAACTTTAAACACAAGCTACTACGATGGACAACGGACAAACGTCCCTGCCAGAACGTTACGTTTGGAATGCGAGCTAGGAAAGGACAACAGTTGACCTGCATTTATCCTATTTTTACCCGAGAGGAGGAAGGTGTTTAAGACCTGCAGGACCGACCGAAATTAGGGTAAAGCGACCATATTACGCTGTATTTCGAGTGTTCACCGTTTTCCAACCAATTCTACCTGATAGGTGGGACAGAAACATTTGAAAAGAGGACTGTTATCCCATGAAGAGAGAATGGTCGGCGGTATCATGGAAGGCAATACTGCGTGGTGGAGGAAACGAAAGTTGGAAGACGTTCAGCTCCTTACCGAAAGATATTGTTTATTCCAACTGCCCTCTAAGAAGAAAGACAATTACAAACCGCCCAAATAGGGTAAAATCGGAGTAGCAGACCTCTTTCAAAAAATAATCGCCTGAGGAGGCGTTACCGACTAGCCAGCTCCCACGAGCATCTACGGAAATACAAGCAGTAACGCAACATTTGTGAAAGTAAGGCTTCCAAGCTGCGTAGGAAGTTTGAACTGAACATACTGCAAATTTCGTTGGAACATCCGAAAACTCTATGTGACTATATACGAAGTATTAAAAAGACTCAGGAGCTGACTCTTGCCCTGAGGTCTGCAAATGGAAAGGCGGAGACTGATGACAAGGTTAAAGCGTCCCTCCTTTATAATTTCTTTCAGTCCGTCTTTACCCGAGAGCCTAGTTCTATATTTGCCTTCCCATCCGTTCACCAGCCAAAGTCTTCTTCTACTTCCCTTTCCCTCTTACGCCCTCCCTATCCTCCTTAACCGAGGAACCACTCCTTTCACCGACTGTAATATCACCAATTAGTATGACGCCAGTTCTGTGCGGAATAGAAGACAGACAGGATAGGAGAGAACAGCTTTACTGCGTCAGTCATCCTTCCGTCCGTGGCTTCGTATTTAAGAGTTCAGCCTTCGTCTGGTTTGCGTGTTCTTACTGGTCCAGTCCTGAGCGCCCGCATGGGCAGGCGCTTGCGTATGACTCAGCGGCGTGCAAATGTCTGGCTCGCATGCGGGCTTCCTAGGCGAGGCTGTCCGGCGAGTTTGCGGTTCTTTGTCAGGCGTGACCCCCGGACGACTGGAACGGTGCGTCATGTTCTGGGCCGTCCTAACACCTCCCGCTTTTAAAGAGTGGACCTCGTATGTTCGGCAATTTGGGTGGATCATAAGTCTGTTCGGAGGGCGTCCAGTTCGAGAGGATCGCCTAGGGGCCTGGACCACATTTGGAGCCTCAACCTTCGGAGTGGGGATACTGAAATTGTCACAAAGTAGGCCCATGGCCAGTTGGTTGTCTGACGTCATTCGGTGTCTTAACTGGTTCGCGTGTCTTCTCACACGTCCTCGACTTGTCTCAACTTCGAAAACTACCCCATGGGTCCTTTTGATTATACCCTCTATCCAGGGTTCCCTTCCTGGAACGTAATCCCGTACATATACCTCTTCTCCCTCCACGAAACAGGATTTTCGCGGCTGAACCTCTCGGATCACATGTTTCAGCTATTGCAGACGCACATCGGGTTGTATGCCCAGAAATCTTTCTGCCGGACTTGATCCACCTAGCTCCGTCTTCGGTGTAGTTCGATAGGCCAACAGAAATGTGTTAAGATGCTCCATATTGACGCCTGAGTTCCACATCTTTCTCATTGCCCTTTTGAATGTGCCGACAAACCTTTCGGCCTGGCCATTGGATTGAAGGATGGAAAGGCGGCGGCCTTATGTGTTTGATCCCCCACTTTTGACACATCTGCTGAAATGTGCTCGAGGTAAACTGGATCCCATTATCTGTCACAATCCCTTTCGGGATTCCGTACCTCGAGATTAAGTCCTCAGTTTTCCGCACTGTGTTTTTCGCTGTGATTACCGCTACATCGAAAACCTCTAGCCATTTCGACCACGCCTCAACCACGATGAGAAACACCTAAGTTCTGCGTCATCTTCGGCCAGAGTTTCTGCTACCACTACCTCTTCCCGACTTTCTTTGTCTTCGCTTAACCTCGACAACGCGTCTGGGACTCCAAATTTCTGCGTGGGTATGTACTGAATGGTGAAACCATAGTTCAAGAGGATTGTTGCCCATCGCTGAATCCGTTTCGCTGCAGTCTGCGGTATGCCAGCGTTCGTCCCCAGAAGAAACTTTAAAGGCTGATTATCAGTGTGTATAGTGAAATGTCTGCCATATGTAAACTGATGAAATCTTTAAACAGCAAAGATTATAGCCAAAGCCTCTTTTTCTATCTGATTATAATTTCTTTCTGCTTTCGTCAGTGACCTCGCAGCATGCATTAGAGGCTGAACTTTTCCGTCCACATTCTTTTGAAGCAAGACTGCGCCCAGTCCATAGTCAGAGGCATCGGCCTGGACGATCGTTTCATTGCTCAACTCGAAATGGGAGAGCATTGTCGGATGATTTATCTTAGCCTTTATCGTCATAAAAGCTGCTTGACACTCCTCTGACCAGACGAATGGGGTATCCCTGCACAAAAGTTGATTTAAAGGTCCCTTCAAACTGTGAAGTCCCTCTATGAACGGCCCGTAGTAACTGACAAGACCCATGAAGGATTGTAATTCCTTTACATTCTGTGGGGTTTTTATGCTCTGAAACGCCAGCACTCTCTCGGGGTCCGGTGCTCTTCCGTCTGCATTTATTATGAGTCCGAGATAGTGAATTTCTTACCGCAAAAATTCGCCTTTTTGCATGTTAATTTTCAATCCATAATTGACGAGATTCTCTATGACTTTGTCCAGCCTTTCTAGTAATTCCTCCTCCGAGCGACCAGCTACTAGAATGTCGTCTAAGTACGCAACCGCTCCCTGCGTATCCGTAAGCATTGTATCCATAACCTGCTGGAAAATGCTTGGAGCCGTTTTAATGCCGTAATTTAGCGCGTAAACTTGAATAAACCTTTTGGAGTGTTGATCGTCAGTAGCTCCTGCGATTCCTCCTCCATTTCTATCTGTAAATAGGCCTCTGAAAGATCAATTCGTGCAAATGACTTTCCACCATTTAACTTGGCAAAAATTTCCTCCACCGTCGGTAGAGGATGGTGGTAATCCTCCAAAACATCGTTTAATCCGGTCGAATAGTCAGCACGCAGTCTCAAGTTCCCATTTGGCTTCCTAACCGCTACAACTGGCGCAGCCCATGCGGAGTAATTGGTGGGGTAAATGATACCCTTCTCTTGTAAACGTTCCAACTTTTTCTCCACGTCTTCCTGGATTGCAAACGGAACTCGACGACATTGCCTGAAAACTGGTTTCTTGTTTGGTTTAATGCGTAAAACTGCTTTCGTTTTGGTACATTTCCCGACTGACTTTTCCATCATTTTCGCATACTTCTGCCGCAGATTCTGTTCCGTTTCTTGTACTGCGCAACAGATTCTGTCAAATGGCTGACTCCATAACCCCAACTCGGAGATTGCCTTATTTCCCAGGACGTCGATCGGACACTCCGATACTCAGACGATACTAGTTGAAAAACTTCCCTTGAATTTCATTTCCGTGCCGTTTGATGCCCTTGCAGTGACAGGAGTTGGGATAAGACTGGGTGCTCCTATAATTTGCCATTTTTCTACCGCTATAATCGTCAGACCAGACTCTGTGTCCACTTGAAGCCTGACCGCTTTGTCATTTATGATCACCGTTAGGTATTTTCGGTGTTCACAGCCTAGCACCCGTGCCTCACCATCAGAAACGGCGTTGCACTTTTTACTGGGACTTGGCCGTTCTGCTCTGCAGTATGTCGATTTGTGGCCAAATCTCGAGCATTTGAAACACTTCTGCGTTTTATAGGGGCAGTCGACGACATAGTGCCATCCACCGCACTGCCAACAGGCAGTCATTGGTCTTCTGGGAAATGTTTCTCTCTGTGGCGGCCAGTTTTTCCTAATGTCCAACACCTGTAGCTGTTGACTGTTTGTTTCGCCAATCAACTTTGTATCCTGTTTAAGGCTCCTGAGTCTAAAACATTCATCTGCTAACTTCTGTACAGTAGTGTCACCATCCTGATCCAGTTTGGACAGCAGCCGCGTGCGTATGTCCGCGGCCTCCGGTAGAGTAAGTGATTTTGTGAACAACAGGGCCTTAACCTGGTTTGCTGTTGCTTTGTCGAGATCAGCCTGTTGGTACATATCATTCAGTCTGTCTGCCAAATCAAGATAGTCTTCGTCTACCCTCTTCTCCGTCAGCAAGACTTTTCCAACCTCTTTCGAACAGTAATTCATATTTTCTGAACCACATATCGAACGTAAAACCGTCGTCAGGGTCGTAGGTGAATTCTGTGATCCTGTCCTCCAGCCACTTCCTTCTGTCATCGTTTCCTGTCTGCTTCCAGTCCTTCTGCATTCCTGCGAGAAGAGTCATAAAACTGGCTTGCTGTGCTTCCAACAATTTCTGCATATGTTCTCCGCGAATCATTTTCCGTGTTCACCTGCGTCGCCACTTGCTATATCCCCAACTAGTTACGCCAGTTCTGTGCGGAATAGAAGACAGACAGGATAGGAGAGAACAGCTTTACTGCGCCAGTCACCCTGTGTACATCAACTCTTAATCCTTCCGTCCGTGGCTTCGTATTTAAGAGTTCAGCCTTCGTCTGGTTTGCGTGTTCTTACTGGTCCAGTCCTGAGCGCCCGCATGGGCAGGCGCTCGCGTATGACTCAGCGGCGTGCAAATGTCTGGCTCGCATGCGGGCTTCCTAGGCGAGGCTGTCCGGCGAGTTTGCGGTTCTTTGTCAGGCGTGACCCCCGGACGACTGGAACGGTGCGTCATGTTCTGGACCGTCCTAACACCGACCATAGTTAGGACCGAACTATTCCGGTTGAAACCTCTCAACTCACCTGACCCAGATAGTATTCTTGCACTAACATTCCGTGAACTTGCTAATTAACTGGGCGAACCACTGTCTGCAATACTTAAAAAGTCATTTGAAGAAGGCGGGTTCCCGGAAGAGTGGAAGTACGCACTCATCATTCCGATCCATAAAGGAGGTCCACGACTTGACTGCGGAAATTATCGTCCCGTCAGTCTTACTTGCATCGTCTGTAAAATAGTAGAGCGCATCATCAAAAGACACTTGATGAAATAACTGAAAAAAACAAAGTAATGTGTGACGTCCAATATAGCTTTCGTCCAGAGCGCTCTTGCCTAACGAGTGTGCCTTACTCGCACGAGGGATGGACAAGAGCTACTGATAAGTGTTATCCAGTGGACGTCATATTTTTGACTTTAAGAAGTCCTTTGACAGTGTCGCACACAGGCTGTTTTAACAAAAGATCTGGGATTTAGGAATTCAAGGAAGAATGTTCAAATGGATTGGGAGTTTTCTGTCGTTCAGAGTACAAAGAGTGGTAGTTAGTACCTCTACGTAGTAATGGGCAAAGGTGGAAAGTGGTGTTCCACAGGGTTCTGTCGTAGACCCAGTACTCTTCTCGATTTATGTTAATAACCGCATCAGCGAAGTGGATTGCAAGGCCCTCATGTTCGCGGACGACATAAAGATATGGAGTGAAGTCAAGTGCGATGATGATGCACAGAAAACTCAGTCGAATATCGACACACTGTGTGTTTGGTCGAACAGATAGCTTTTGAAGTTTAACGTGTCCAAATGCGTGGTCTTGTAACCGCACACGGACCGAAACGCCTCTCCCAAACACCAGTACAGACACCAGACAGACCAGAGCAGGAGTGCGTGCACGTAGTGGCATGGGAAGGCAGGAAATGACATGTGGGCTCGAGCATGCGAAAGCAAGTACGCCGCCCTATCTATTATACTCGACAGCGCATCAACGTACGCTCATTCTTGGAAAGCGGAGCCGGTATTTTCTCAACTTTTGCTAATAAGGCTGAGGTCGCCAGAGGATTGCTAGTACAGTGGTGGACGTTCCCATTGGATGGCAGGCGCAAGTTTGCCACTTCATATTCTCTAATCTTATTCGCTTAGGACGCCTTTAACAAACAATCTGATTGAATCTGACAAAATCAAGTCAAAAGTTTTGTTTATCCGTTTGTTATTTCGTTTTGCTTATCGGCGCTCTCGTAGAGACTAGTTAGAAACCAGAATGTCCATACTGACGACCCCAAAGATCGTATTGGCCACAACCTACTTTCTTGTATTCTTGTAACTCAATTTATACATTTCCATTAGTCTATCCTATGTAAACCTATCCGACGCATCTGGAAGCCCCATAAAAACCGAAGACGACTGAAGCTGAGCAGACTGGATTGGAGGACGCCTTCTGAACGCCATCACCGCCCCTGCATCACTTCTGCTGCCCAGACCCAACAAGACTTGCCTCCAAACGAACCTGTCCGTGCCACAGAACATTCCGTGTTTGAAATCTCACCTGAACTCCGACCCCATCTTTCCGTCGTTACAAATAATCTGTCTTTTCTTCTCACTGGAGACTAAGAGGGACTCTGTATGTAGCATGCCTAGCACTCGTTCTAGATAGGTCCGTTACATTTGAAGTGCGCCCCTAGAAACACTGCCGCTACGACTGCAGCCAGTCAGTCGGAGACTAGCTTTGAGACTCGATTCGCCTGTCCTTGCTACCACCATTACAAATGGCCTGTGGGCCCAGCACCGACGAGAATGCATAAAACACGTCGTTCCCATAGAGCAGGCCGGATCGGCCTGCAGCATTGGACTTCTACCAATGAAACATTTTATTAACGTACAATTTAGGCTAACAAACAAAAAATCAATATAAACTGCTTAACTACGGCACCGAATAGTGCGCAGTTAACAATGATGATTTACGGCAGCTGAAGGCATCAATAACCATCATCCTTAGGGTGGCGCAGGCCCTACTAGTGGGAGCAACCCGCTTCCTCACATGCTACTGTACTAACGAAACATATAACGACTTCCTTGGTCGGCTGAGTACTGAAACCGACTTTGTTTAGGGTGTAGCGCGTGCCCGAATTACATGCCTGTTCATACAGTACTTGTAAATACTTTTTCTATGCGTTCAATATTTCGCGTTTTCTCAAAAGAACGTCCTCCCTCACTATTTTACATCAAATGTCTTGTGTCGCGGTAGTGGGTGCTGCGTCGACAAGCAATTGCTTGTGCAAGTAATCGGACGGGGTCACCCTAGCTAGAGTGACCTCGATTCGCGCTCGAATAGTCATGAAGAATGCACAAACTGCTTTGCCAATCGCGGACAGTTTGACCTGTCTGGAAGATGTCAGGCAGAGGAAGGGCTGGACGTTCCGAGGCGGAAACGCATGCTCGGGTTATAACGGCAGAGGAGGTAGCGGCCTGCTCCTGCCGCCGCCAGTGCAACACCCCTCTTATTTTTGCTCTGTGTAAGCGAACATGGGAGCTCAGCAGCAGATCATGTTTCGATGTCTGCAGTGTGTTTTCTGTGACTTCCAACTTCTATAAGGGGAAGGTTAGCTGTCCGCCCATCCATCAGTTCAGGCTAGGCAACGCAGGAGGCCGCCAACGTTAAAAAACAACAGCCAAAAGACCGAGGCAGCAAATGAAAAAAATCACCAACCCAAGGCCAATTCATTCAGCCTTTCATCTAAAACTCTTGTCGATTTTTCGCACAAGACTCCTACGTGTTGCAGAGCCTGGTCATGTCCACCGAAACGTCAGTCGCACAGTTCCTCTGATCCGGGAGCCATTCACACTTCTCAAAGCCTCCATCAGTGTTGGAATCCATTGGATGAATGAATAGTAAAACTCTAGTATGTACGCCTGGGATTTATAGAATAGGACGCGGCGATTTATGATGTGGCTACATGTTCGACCATTAACGGTATAGTTTGCGAAATTGAGGAGATTTTGGGTGGGAAGGGGAAGCGTCACGTTATTACTTAATGGGGTCTGTAAGAGGTCACATACGGTAGTTGGCGCACGTGGTTCCGCGACTGATAGGAGCGCCCACGACCACCACGAAGGCCAGAGACTAAAATGAGGACTCTGTTGTCAATGTCTTTTCGTGTTTCCACGTTTCTACCCCATACCCAGTCTCTGCCAGTGCTCCCATCTTGAGATGTGGCACCGCATTCACTGCCCTGGTCATAACTAGACGTTCTCTAATAACAAAAGGAAATCTGAACTAGCTCGCTCAGAACTCGCTTCACGAGGTGCGCGAGCTCTATTTGCAGTCATGGATCATGGATCCGAGCTCGCTCAGAGTTCGATATAACGAGCCCGAAAACAGCTCCAAAAATGGGCTTGCAAGCTCGTTACGAGCATGAGTCGAGCTCGAAAAACCGATCTTCTTGCTTTACCCAACCGGGGGTCCCTTCCACTGTACCGCTCCTCGCCCTCAGTAGCAAGCCCACCAAGGTCGCGCAATGAAATCAAAGTAACCCATTTCAGTTGAAAAACTAGTTTGTTAGCGACAAAATATAAAATAGCAATTACGTGTGGGTCGTGCGAAAGGCCCCCGGGTGTTACGTGTTTGTGAAATTACAGTGTCATAAATAGTATTCGCTGGTGATTCTGGCGCAACTTATGCGCATTTCCCGGGAATTCACACATCTTAGCACACTAATGGACTTAGTTTTTATGTCTCCGGTCGTTACGTTAGTAAAAAAATATGCCATTGTCGGGACAAAAATGCAAACGAAGCCCAAGTTATGAGAGAATAAATCGAAAAGCTAATTGCGCATTCACAGGGCTTAACCACGCAGACATCCCTGATGCATTGGCATCTTTTGTTGGACGGTTTGAAGGTCAACTGAAAATGTCGGCCTTCGAACCGGGATGTGTCATGCTAATTCAGAAGTGACCAGATTTTTTATGCGGATGATAACCCGAACGGCGGTTTGGCCAAAGGACGTTATCTCCCACCATATCCGCGGGATTTGCGCAGTTTAACTCATTTTCCATTGACCGCCCCAGCTACGTTATTGGAAACGTCAAGGCATTCGCACCTAACAGTTCCTAAATACTTTCGGACACTGTTCAGGGGGTTGTGGACAAAATGACGGGTTATACCCACGGAATTTGTCGTAGTTTTGTCCGAAACTGCACATAGATGGCGTGAGGTGATTTAAGCGCTCCGGGCAGTACCTCTGGCTTATCCTCATGCGTCTTTGCTTTCCAGCTTCTGGCCGTCCTTTTGTTGTTGGTGTATTTTCTGGGAATGGAAGGCTAGACCCTGCATATGTCTGCCGAGGGGATTACATGAGTCAGCTGGAACTGCTAGTCACAGCGGGTTACCTACTCCACGAATAGCGAATGTTGCAAGGTTTACCCTGTCGCGTGTGGCACGCGACACCCTAGCTCTGTTAGCACGAGAATTGAAAGCTCATGATGGTAGTCACATGTAAACCTTTTAGTAGTCTCAAAACGAGGCACTGTAAGCATTGCCACAGAAGCTTTATTTTATTGAACCCCATGATACTTCTGCTGCATTCGACACTTACGGAAGCTAACTCACCTGGCCGTGGGGAGCAGACTCACCACCACCGGAACAGGTCGCTTTCTGAGAGTTTCCCAACGCACGGTTGCCTGCTTTCCATTGCAGTTAATCTTCCCAAGTGTTATACGTAAACTTCTATGCTAGTAGAAATTCGGACTTCACGAGTTTTCTGTCTTTGTCGACAATGCCACCGTCCAATGAAGTAAACACTTGCAGACTAATTCCAGTCCTAAATATCGAACTTTAGATGTGCTGTGTTATTGAACAGCTGTGGGATACAGACAGTTTTACTTCGCATGAAGTCTGCTGCTTCAGCCTTCCTCCGCCTCCTCCAGACAAGTCCCGGTATGGACACATGCAGTTGTCTATGGCGATGTGCCTCTTGTCGCATTCGACTCTATATGCGCACGACCTTACGCACAACTCCGTTTACGACTTTCCGGTTGAAGCGGCTTACAATGTGCACTGCCTGCATCATCTTTACGACGATGTCTGTAGGTTTGGCGTGATAGACAGTTTTGCCTTTCCCTTTTAATCGTTCTTACAAACTGTACGCGGTAGTATTAGAAGGTCAGAAGATCCGACTGCTTAGATGTACCGGCGTTTTTGACAACGAAATCCAGTGAGGCAGGAGGATTGCTCCATGATAATACATGACGACCACGAAATTCTGCGCGTTTCGAGGCTGCCGCCTTCGTCCACGGTCGCTCTCCCTGCTGGGAATATTTGTCGACAGCATCACCTGACAACGCTGCTCTGATCAACACCACATCCGGCCTCATTATGTCCTTCACAGGACCATGTTTTCTTTCGCACTTTGCGGACGCAAGTGATCTGCTTTATACTACTTCCAGTAGTCCATATTGAACATACCTTCGGCTGGGCTCCTTTTTGACATAATTTATAAGTAGGCCGCTTTGAAATACACAGAGTTTTTAGTTTGACTCCTATACATTCTGCACTTTCCTCACAAGTCACCTCCTTTCAACATGCCCAAACAGTCTTTTATATAATTCTCAAAACCCGGCTCTTGAACTTTCGGTACTATTTATTTACCGCAGGTGTACTCAGTTGTTGAACTGACGGACAAAGACCATTGTCGCCGTAAGATTTTCTTAGTTATACCACGGGAGACCATTTGAAATGGTCTAAGGGGTAGGACAAAACCCGTAGCCTGTATCTGGAGGGCAGCAAAGTAAAAGTCCTGATATCAAACTTATTCCTGCAGAGGGCGCTGTAGTCTGACGAATGGCCGAGCTCGGAACATTGCGATCTGAGAATAGGTTTTCGGAAGAAACAACTCACAGAATCGAACACACAGCTGTGTAGATGTCGGCGGCCTTCGCCCTCCAAGTCGGACGATAACAACGGTCCTTCGCCTCCAGAAACCTCACGAGGGAGAATGATGGTGATTTGGCCGACATCACCGCCTACATTACAGTAAGTAATGCATACATGTTCAGTATTTTAAATCGCCTACTGTCTCCCAATGAACCAAACTGCAGACTCACGACTGCGACAGCCATTTGCATTAACACCGCAGGAAGTCAACGGTAGGTTCACTTTTTAATATATCCTCTGCGGGTAGGAATAACCGGTGCTGTTGTTAGTGCTCCCGATCCGCACAATTGCCATTCGGAATTGGATACTGAGTAAGCTTCCACTCTAAACGACAGTTTTCCACTAAAACTGACGCCATAGGAGAGCAAGGTAATCAACCTACGGATTTTGCTCAACAACTCATAGCTTCGGTAAACGACAACACTGCAACATGACTTGCTGCCGCCAGCACATCGGCATCAGTTCAGCACCTCACCCCCATTTTCATTACAATCCTTGTGGAGTACGAAAGCTTCTCGATCAGTCTTTGTTTGAAAGATGGATTCGCAAACAGGCGATTTTTCCTCACGTACTTTAGCCAACTTATACGGATAGAGGTTCCTCACGAGATGACTCTCGTTTGAAGTCCTCCCTTGCGTCTTCTTCACCGTGGATTTAACTCACATTATATGCAATTTTACAGAATCTTTTCTTCGAATCGAGCATTTACGCGCTCTGTCTTCTACAGCATCCGCAGAACAGAGTTTAAGTGGCTCCACGGAAGGCGTGAAAGGTACGTGACCGCTCAAGACGCCGGTCAACGGCTGATAAGATACTTTTGCATGTCTTATGCATGACAACCTTTAGATGTTCCACGCGTGAGCGATTGCACTTTCACTTTCATATTTGGCAATGTCCACTTCGAATTTATAATAATCGGTCTTTAGCAAACTCTTCAACCTCACAACTCTAACTGCACAGCCCTGAAATCAGCAATCGTTCCCGTCGACAGTCATATAGGATTCAACATCCCATCATAGAGCAGCCTAACAGCCCTAGTTTTTATTATATATGAGCTTAGGCAGTATTGCTTTCAGCACGGGATTCGGTTCTCGATCCATCTATCAGTTACGTAAGGAATGGGCACAGCTGGCATGGTTAACCGGGCACTAATCGAGGATTGTGATGCGTCCGTTGCGGAATATTAAGAGAATCGGTCATAGGAGGCGTTAAGGTCGTTCGTCTATGGAACAGACGATTAACAATACCACAGGTTTTAGCAGCACGGTTATCATGGACACTTTCCTTGCGCAGATCACTCTATAGAGACGTCGTCTTTTTTCGGTGGGCGGGGTCACTTGTCAAAAGCCTAAAGTATGTCTCCGCCACTCGCGGACTGCCATAGAGCCTTGACTCATGTGAGATCTGAGATCCCCTCTGAATGATGCCTGACACATGGGGAATAGTTTTCGGGCATTGTGGGACAAACGCAGACGGATAACGTTGGTTTGTTTGGGAGTTCCAGTCTAGCGCCCTTGTATGGGATTGTATAGAGACGAGCATTCTACCTCTGGTGAGACCGTTTGTTCTGTCCTTTTACTTATAAATAACACGAAGTCCGCAAGGGCGTCCAGCACTCCACACAATGTCAAGGGGACGTCCCATAACAAAGGTGTGTCACGACTCTGAGGATCGTAAATGCTGTAGCCGAAGCTTATCACATAACGTCCGGATGTTACCGAAACATTTATGTGATAACGCGGATCTCGGGGATCTTAAAGTCGACTTCACTTTTACTAAGCAGTCGTTCATGTTCCGTTTCTGTTTTTTTTCTTCTGCTAATCTGCACTTGGCACTTCTACTCAGATACATGTCAGCTAACCAACCTAAAACTGTTATAGATTGGAAGACTGGAAGCAGGTTTCTGTCTCCTCTTTCGCATTAATAATGGTTCAAATCTTCCTCGGATTTCAGCACTTACCCCTAGTAATCACACATACAATCTTCGCAACTCTCCCCTGATTATACCTCCTCCCGCCTCGACCACCTCTAAGCGCCCACTTTTTTCGCTTCCAGGCATACTTTCCTCTGGAATAACCTTCCAACAAATATAAGATCTTCATATATCCTACACACTTTTAAGAGAAGGTTGTGCCTTTATCTGAATACTGACTCGATTAAACTTTGATTTTCCCCATCCTTCCCGGACAACTTTCTCTATGGCACCGGGAAAGGGCCACCGGGGATTTAGGACGCCGCTATTAAATTTCCGTATCCGCTCACAATTCCTTCTTTTGTGTATAGTATCGCTTCCTAGGATCCCTCATCAGAGATGTTAATTTTTTCGATTTTTCAGTTAATGCATCGTACCCTTCACAGAATGCACTCCGTATTCGCCATATGCTAGTAGTCTGGTCGCATCTCTCTTGCCCCCTACTCGGCTGGAATCGGCTGACTGTAACCGATCGCATCTGCGTTCCTATTGCCTTGAGACTGGTTTCCTATCCGCCACTTTGACATGAACGGCCTCGTCCGGCATATGAATTCTGCCTTGATGATGCCCGTCTCGAACCGTTTACTCAGTACCACATACAGGCCAGTCCTGCCTGATCCGCCTACTTACTCCTTCGTGAAATCCGTTATACACTGCCACATACAGGCCGGTCCTGCCTGCTTTTTATACATTCAGGAGCGAAAGTTTTTTCTCCTATAGTGTTAATCCAGTCATGCTCATTTTGTTTATATGTTAGGAGTTTTTCACGGATCGCTCATCATTCTTCGTAACATACTACTTATCCGATAACTATGAATTAAGTATTGTATAGATTCTGCATACCTGTTCGAAAATTCCAAACTACTCGTAAAAGTTATTCTTTCTTGCTATGAAAGGACCCCCTCGGGTCTTGACTAAAAAATTATTATTATTGGCCTTCGTTAAAAGGTAGTCCCAATTAGAATTTTTATTTTGATAACATTTGGTAATACCAAACTGTTTCAAACAGGCAAGGTTTTTAACTTCTAAAATAATTTATCTTTTTGAAACCCATCTTCCTCTTGGATGCTGCACTTTGAGAGTTTTATTGTTCAGAGCCCTGCCATCCAGAGTGAACTTCGTGAACAATTACCTTCTAGCAATGTCGATTTGACTTTTCATCCTTGAAATTCCAAGTGAAAAGGTCAAAAGTTTTAGGCAAAACCCAATTAATATTGCAAAACCCTCTATATCGCTCACTAGACCCTAAAGCTATTTGGGAGGATCCTCGTGACATGACAGATCATGACCAGCAGACTAGATAGATGGAAAAAAGAATTATATTCCACCAACCTTGATGGATTCGATCTAACCATTTTCCAGAGACAACGAAGCACATGGGCAGTGGAAGAAAAGGGAGGACAGTTACTGCGCAGCCACGCACCTATCGAAATAAACGTCCCTGCATCCATCGCAGATGGTTATAATTGGCGCCATGTTTGTCCGATCGCCCGCATCGCAGTTTTAATGGCCACAATTTTATCACTAGTGTTGGCTGTTGGTGCGGAAACGTGTTGTCAGAGCAGCTCATGGATATCGCAAACCGAAGCAGTTTTCGGTCGTGCCCTCCCCACGTGCCCAAATACTTTTCACAAGCAAGGTCCTAACGTCTGGTGGAGTCCGCTAGTTGCCGTTTTGTCGGTATAGTACAAAGCCCGGGCAGCTGAAGGCTTCACATACTTCCTTGACGCACAAGACCGCTCACCGAAAATTAAGACCGTTGCGCTCTGGCTTTTTCACACCTTTACGTGCACCGGTTGTCAGGTAGCCATTTACTCTGAACATCCGTCAAAAACACTGCACTTCGGTAATCTTGCCTTTCGGTACGCCGATATAAAGCCATTTCTCAATTGCTTTTGCGTCTGATTGGGTGGTCGTGGTTTGAGCCAAGCACATGCTCTGTATTTGTTAGTTTTCTGAACGCTTCAGTTTGCAGACCATCACAACCCTTGCGACAGAGGAGGGCACGCGGGAAGGCCAACTGCCAGTTATCTCCCTCTTCCATCGCAAATTGCAAGAGTACGTTGATTTTTTGAATGTGAATACCAGATCTCTCTCGATGACGCCGAATATGTTATTCAACTACCGAGTCCAGGACTTCACCTGCGCGGTTGGAAAATCCTTGGTCACCGTCACTTCGAGACCACCTCAGCTATGGACTAAGCGATCGGTGGACCCATCGACACAAATTTCATCTGTTTATTGGCTGAGGCCCCTTTGTTTCTTTCTCGCAACAGGTGCGTCCTGTAACTACTGCACTCATCATGCATCCCACCCTTTTATTGCTGTCTGTGGTGCTGGATTCGAGTTTGAATCCGAAACTTCGGCTGAATAAATTTTTGCCGGCGATCGCATCTCCTCGCCTGTATCCAAGAACCTGTTCTTCCGCTTTTATTGGCAGACCGTAATCAGCTTGCGAAGCCGCGTCCAGTAAAATGGAATAAAATACACCCAAATTGGGGATCGCTGAAGATTTACTTCATGCGTCCCCTTGAAATGCCCTTCCTTTCCTCTCGGAACGACACTGCCGAAGTACAAGCAGTAGTAGTTCAATCTAAGCGAACACGCACGCACATAGACATCCACCAGACCAAATATCGCGTAACGGCAGCCTGGACAATTCCACCAGTATTTGCCTTCGTATGCGCAAACAGAGGACAGGCACAAGAAAGCCATCAACGCTTTGAACAACGATGTCCACTGTATGCCCCACAGCGCGGTGTGGGCAGGACGGTGATTTGAGCGTCTGCTGCACTCTAGCCCCTTCTCGCATTTGGGCCTGATGGCAAGACGAGGCCAGGATGGTCGTAGGCAGGTTCGAGTGCAGTGAAGGACAAAAATAGATGACCAATCTACGCGTCCCAGAGGCAGCCTATTCCGCACACGATGAAACAGGTTTTCGCAGGAGGAGGGAAGCAGTTCAGATCACATCTGATTGGCCACATTAAGAAGGAGTCATCGCAGCCTGATTCTCTGCCCAGTAGGGACCGAGTTATCCTGTCAGTTGACAGCCTTCCAAGCCATGACCCTTAACACACCAAAATCGTTTCAAAACGCCTTACATTGTTTATGATGAGGAGTGCGTTGGAGTGCCGTGGGGCTGCAGTCCTCAGAGGCAGCCTCAATCTTTCTTACCTCTCCTGCACATCAGTCCACTGTCCGAACCTGTCGGTCAGCTGGTGCTGAGATTGGACGCAGTGCCTGACAAAGCATACAGAACCCGCCTATGAGTGCCACACGCGACCGGTATGACACTGGGTTGTGCCGAGCAACACGCTTTCAGCTTACTTGAGAAGTGCATGTTCTGTGCATGTGGTGGATAATATTGGACGGGGTAACGGTAAGTTGTAGGACTCCACGATAGATTGCCAGCCGGTGGTCCGTATCCTACGGGGGTGGCGGCAATGGGAGTTTTACGGATAGTGCAGAACACGCTTAGGATGGAAGGTACAATTCAAGTCGGCACAGGAAATAACTGAACTTCGGCCGCAAAAATTAGCACGTGTCGTTGTATAACAACGGAGAGTTAGCATAATAATCAGAAAATAAAAAAGCGCTTTTTGAAAAATAATGGAGTTTGAACAGGCCTCCGATGGTAAGTTTGTATCCGGGCAGGCAGCCAAGGCGATTCCAACCTATAGGATCGGCGAACGATAAGTGATGTTTCCCCTCCTACGGTTTTTTGGCGTTGAAGTTTGAGTTGTCAGTGAATAAAAGCGAACCCAAATCAGCCAATCTCAGAATGTGGCACGAGGCCAGCGTAATGCAAATATTAACCAATATCGTTGTACGTTAATAAAGATGCCTGGTGGAAAGTGTTGGAAAATAATTAAAAGGTAAACTTGCGGAAGCATAATCTGTGTAGGGGTAACTGGGAACGTATATATTTAGATATAGGAAGATCCAAAGTAAATAAGCGAAGATGGCAGTGTAAATAGGAAATATTTATTAGGAAAGGGAATTTTGTAAGTTTTTATTCTTCCTCCTAAAATTACAGACCATCAGTCGCAGCAAACAGGAAAATCACACCACCCCACCCAGGCTGAAGTATGAAAACTGAATAAATAATAGAAGTTATTAATTTGGAAAAGATTGCAGAGTACTGCCGGAACAGAGTATTTATGAAACGGTACGAACCTGCCAATGCAGACATCGAATTCGGCTGCAGGTCAGGAAGCACAGCACGGACTAATATGCGTACCGGTGTGCATGATGCAGAAAGCGCTTAAAACCAGCTCGGCCTTTGAGAGAGGACGATTAGAGATCGGAACAATCATAAATATTTGGCTGGCACTTTTTCAGGGGACAAGGGCCGCTAAGTGCAGTGAAGATGCTGATGTGGTTCAGCCTGAACGCCATGGGGTTAAAGGAAGCATGGGAAATCTGCCTGTTGCATATTACGGAAGCCTACACAGCGCAGCAGCAGCCGGCATGGCCGAAGTAAATGAATCTTCATGTAAACTGTTTATCGTCGGACTGTGAATGAATGTCTGTACGCAAAGTCGGCTCAAGCCAACTGCCTTACAATTCCTTTGAGTTAGGTCCCGGTTATACACATTTTGAGTGCAGGGAAGTGTCTGCATCCGTCTGGTTACATGGAGAGAGTCGAGGTAGTATGACGCTTCTCGACTCTCTGAGCCAAGTTCAAGGAAAGTGATAGTCAACAGCAGAGTAGTGTCTGCAATGGCCTCTTTATATGGAGATAGCCGGGTCGGCGCGGCCGCTTCTCGACTATCTGAGCTAAGCTGAAGTCAAGTAAATGCGGACTGTGAGGTAGTATCCGCATCCACCTCCATACCGGCAAGAAACCGAAATGTTACAATCGCTCATGGACTCTGGACTAAATTGAAGGCATGTAATAGCTGAGAGCAAGGTAGTGCCTGTACTGGCCTCGTTACACGGAGTGTCCAATAGACAAACGTCTGTGCTTACTGAGACAAGACCAGTAGGAAGTCCTGTGTAGTATAACTTGCTTGGGGGTCGTACAACCTATCGTTACCTGCGACGAATTTGTATGTGGTGTATGGGTGGGTCTGACAATGTGTAATAATGGGGGATGGTATGTAGTGGCTCTACACCGCGTGCCTATTGCAACGCTGCGCCTCTCGTGAGTGCCTTCACACATGCACCAGCAACAGCCTGGTCTTGGCCCGCACACTTGGTCGCTGCCGACTTGTGTTGCTACCCCTCTCTCCGCCCCACGTTCTCGGTCGATTCGCTGTTAAGACCGCGCGAGGCTTATCATTAGCTTCGCAAGGGTTCGCAGCCAATCGACGCAGCTCCCTCGCCAATTGATTACGAAATGTTTGCTGACAACGGGGACACGATGGGAAGGGCTGGGTGTTGGAGATGTGGGTCCGCGGAACTTGAGACTTACGAGTGGCCCCTTTGGCTTTGGTGCTGGCAATCCGGCTGGGTTCGTGGATTGCTGCTCCAGTGTGCACCGGACAAAGTCCTACCAGATCTCTGGGTTGATTTGTAAATGCTTAAGGGGTGCCCTCATGGTGCCCTCGTGGCGTTATTTTGTTCTTGTCAGCGAGCAACAGTAATGGCGTCACCCTAGAAGAGCCGCTCGGCTTGGCGCTCGTCATTCATCTTTGCGAGGTAGCCGCTCCAACGCAGTTATACTCGTTCAGCACCGCGTGGATGCTGAGAATCCGGTCTGTTCCTGGACTTCAGTACCTCTGTCGGAGGCAGAAAAAAGCATAGCCACAGAATCTAGCGTAGGTATCTCTCCTAGTGTGGGAGTTACCGCGCGTACAAGAGTCATGTGGACGAGGAACCGGCGAGACACAGGTACGAAATCGGGTGTAGTTAATCCGATTCCATTTCACAACTTCCCGTATCATTATACGTTGATGACCACGAGGCGACCCAGCCCATGGATGTGGGCGCGAATGGTGGTTTGAAGAAGTGATCCGCTGGGTTAAGCATCTGCCTCAATCCTAGAGACAGACCACGACTTCGACTTCGTGGGTACACAGATAATAGCGCACGTCGCTAACAAAACAACGAGAGCTGCCGCGAAATGAACCAGTGGCAATAACTCCATTAACCAATATCTTGATTTTCAGTTGCTTATCACGTGCTACATAGGCGCTGCCGGATGGCGCGGCCTAGGTTCGCGGCAACTGTGCCCACGGTTGACGCATATTGTCAAAGCAGAAGCAAACCGCACTTTTTTACCACCCAAAAACTTAGGCGAATACGGTGACGGTTCCGGTAGTCATATACTTCTCTACCTCTTTTTATTTGCACCAATAATTGCTCCCGCTCAAGCGGCATCCATGCAAATTAAAGTTATTCGAAGATTAATCGTTTGTCTCTACTTCAAAGGTAAAGAGCTTGCTAGTTCAAAAAGTTTAACTAAAAGTGCAAACGTAGATGAAGTGTTTACAGCAGGATGTTCGAAAAGGTGCATTTTATATCGCTCCATTGACTCGAAAGTTTTGAAAGATTCCTAGGTTTCTTGCTTGGCTCTTAGAGCGATAGTGGTTTTCCTGAAATGCTCGTGAATCTTGCAGTAATTTCGGACGCCATGCATTGTAGCTGAATAATTGCCATCTAAGTGGAACAAACTTTCAGGGATTCATTTGATGGCAGTTGGACTAAGAGAGATAACACGAACTGTTTCGGCAAAAGTATGCAGGCCCGGCTAAGGTCACTCCTGATGAGGACAGATTAAATTTTAACCCGACCGAGCAAGCTGCCTTTCCTTTCGCCCACGTACAGGCTCCTCAAGCAGTAACAGTCGTCCTAACCTGCCAGTCGAAATTTTCATTGGCTTGGACCTACCATCTTGCATGTGTCTGATTGGTCGCTCGTTCTCTTCAACCGGACCGTCGCCTCACTAATCTGACTGACTACATTCACGGCCACAGTAACTGCCTTCAGCTGCGCTGACAGGCCGGCGGGCGCTAGTGGTTTATCGTCTAATTTCTGACACTCTGGGCTGTGTTTTCTTCCACACGAGAATGACGAACCTGATGAAGACGCGGATGCGAGAACTATGGAGAGCCATGAGACGAACAAAGGGTCTTGAAGTGGATCACTTAGAGACACCCCTCAATAGGTGTTTGAACGTCTTTGATCTCACTCTTTTGGGTCTAGGTAAGCGTTGGTGCTGCGTTTGCTTATTCAAGATAGGTAAATTTTCAGATGCATCCGTACTTTGGGCTTAGGATTTTACATTTACAGGTAAACTTAGGTGCAACACTAAAGGTATCAGATAAAAACAGGTCGGTGAAACGCTCTGTAGAACTCAACCTAAGATACAAATATTTATAACTGACAACTGAAAAAGAGAAGGTAGGAGTGACTCTTTAAAAATAAAAATATTAAGCCGAAAGCTAAGCCAATAATTTGTTAAGGAAGAAGTTAAGCTTGCCTTTAAGGGCAAATAATGAGAACAGGCGCCCCAGGCCAGCATTTTTAATGAAGAACTATCTGACGACGAAACTGAAATTTTTCGACGGCAGAATAATAAATTTATTTGCAGAAACAGACTTAATTATCGGTTAACCAACTAGGGAGGCCAACATTATTGAATGATATGTCAAATGAAGGCATGCAACAGGGACATTTAAAACTCGCCCTAGAGAAATTTTGTCTTGGAAGATGATGAAAAATGTCGTCTGACAAAAATGATGTCCTTCGGGGTTTACCTCGAAGCTATGTCCTATTTTCAAATTTTGTTTGCTTCAGGCAATATGGCTGGCTCCGGCGTATACGTTCTTACGGGTACGGTGATTCGCGATAAGGCTGGTCCCGCCACCTTTCTTTCCTACTTGATTGCCGGCGTAACCGCGTTTCTCAACGCCCTCTGCTACGCCGAGCTAGGCTCGAGGATTCCAAAAGTGCGTAGTTCTTAAACTCCTCTTGTGACTTGATGTTTCTTGAAACAGTACTTAGTAGATGTATTTATATTCAACCAATGTTTTTTTGTAAAGAGAAACTGTGCGTCCTCTGTAAAAAGTGAAAACTCGTTTGCCGTTTTCACTGGATAACTGTGATGTTAACTAAAGTCTGCAGTTACGGCTCTTTGACTGTCCTTTCTGATTAAAGGGAGCCGAAGACCTCAGTTTAGTTATTCGCAGACAACTTACTTATCAAAGATAAATGTCAAAATATGACAGAATTCTAGGGAGACCGGTTAGCGAGCCTACGCTTGCTTTCGATAAATTCTCGTCTGGTTTATACATTTACATGGTGACGAGGTCAATCAAAAACGTATGGATAACAAGAGAGGTCTAGCAATGTTTTAGTCTGCTAAAAAGTGGGATGTGGGGAGTATGGGAGAATAATTAGGGGGAATAAATAGCAGACTGATCTGATGGTGATAGTTAGTATGAATGGATGGTAGGTTACGAAGAGCAGAATTGAGCAACATCTACTACACTCCCACTTCCCTCACCAACCTAACTTCGATGACAAGACAATGTCAAGACAACCGAAGATGAACGTGGGCGCAGTGGCTGCCAAATTTAAACAATCAGTCTACGCGTGCCTCACACGACACGGTCGCCACTACATGTTTCAGACCACCATAAGAGCGACCTAAGTCGCATGTGGGGCGAGGAGGCCAAAAAGGCCTAAGTACGACGGAGCCACTGCGGCCTGGCCGTCAGTCTTGAGAAGGGCCGAGTCCTTCTATTAGTTGGCAACCTTTCGTGGCATAACTGCTAGTGTGTCGTGAAAGACTCAAGCGCCTCATATTCCCTCTGGTGACGAATGGTCCAATCTGTTGTTATGATGGACTCTCCAGCGTCGGCCTCTCTCTCCCTCTCCCAAGTCCGAGCATGTCAACCAATTGGTGGTGGACTTAGGTACCGTGATTGAGAAGGCTGAACAGACCGTTTACGCGTGCCACACACGATCTGGTCCTCACTTCATAAGCGAGGGTACTGTGGGGGCTGTCGTGTTAGGACCCACGTTGCGGCTCTGCTGTTACTTTAGGTTCGTGTATGCGGACAAATTAATGTTGCGCGAACTTACACTGATGAGAATACGCTGCCGTCAGTTGTCGCGCATGAAAATTTAACATAAGCGGCACCACCCGACAGTTCAACCGTCGTAGCCGGCGATGTCCACCGTGTGCTTCACAGCAAGGTGAAGCAGACACGGCGACTTGCGCGTGAGTTAGTCTATAGTAAATGTAGACTTGCGCAGCATCTGCCGCACTCTCTCCTCCCCAACCTGGACCCGATGTCAAGACACAGTCAAGAAGACCGGAGGCGGAGTAGGTGCAGACGGATGGCCCGGTCGAGACCGCACCTTGACGCTCCACTTCACATCCCCTGGTCCGCACAGCAAATAATCAGGTTTTGGACCAACAACAATACTGAGGGGACGGCAGGGGTCCCCGTGTACGCGACGTCTGTCGGCAACCGGGTCTGCCACCGCACCAGAAATGTTGGCATTTGGTATGGTGTGCAATCCGATAACGCCTGCCGGAATCCGATGTGGCCTCCGTGTTGGTCTAGTGCATCCTCCACGTGGCCCGTTTGGGTGGCAGACAGCGGCACCACCCAGGCCGATTCGCGCACTCACAACGTGGAGTAGCAACCTCTTATAGACAATGCACCACCAAGCGCCCGACGGACCTGATCGGTACTTCTACTTCGTCTCGCCGGGGCACCCAGCCGTCATGTATGGCTCCCAGAAGCTACGCTTTGCTTAGCGGTCACATTTCGGCAGACGGGCTTAACCAGATGAAGATGTCCGGCTGTGTATCTCTACTCCCAGTAGTCCCTGAACTAATCTGTATCCTCCCCTCTCACCCCCAAACAAAAATGTCTTACGAAGAGGGCGGCATTCAATCCTGTGGACCGCTCATATTAATTTGGGTGGTCCTCCCGAAAACGAAACTCGTGATCTGCAGTGGAGTTCAAAAGTCGCCTAGGATTAATAAATAGCCCCATTTAGAGATAGCACTGCATAGCCTTTAGCAGGGCAGGAAGCTAGATAATGTGCCAACAAAAGACACCGGTGATCTGACCATGGCTTGTGGACGCCAACTACATGGTCGGACAGCATAATAAAATAATCACCCTATCTCCATCCTCAAGGCTGTTTACAGGCTGACAGAATGAGACTGCTCATCAGGAACAACACCGCAGGAAGTCAAAGATCGTCTCATGACCTCGCGCCCGTCTCTTTACGGGAACAAATTTACCACAGTCGTCAGTTCCTACGTCTCCAGTAACCAGTTCCGATGATGTGAAAGCCAATCCAGTGCACACCCTCACGCCCACCTTGCGACTGTCCTTGGTAATTTCAATGCCCCTGTCGGCACTAGTCACACTTCCAGGAAGGGAGTGCTCGGTCGCCACGGGATCGATAGCTACGGCCCCAATGGCCCTCTCTTCCTGTGGCCTGTACAGAACGGTCCTCTTCTGGCCACTACCATCTTCCGCATCCCAGCCCCGAAGAAAAAGACGACGTAGATGCATCTTCGCTCGCGTCACTGGCATCTGGTGGACCATGTTATCGCCTGGAGGCGTAACCGGCGTGAAATATCAGGGACCAAGAAGACTTGTGGTATAAACTGCTGGACGGATCACCGCCTTCTTATCTCCAATATGGGGCTCCAACTGAAGCAACTTAGGCACCATCTACGCAAGTCAACGCAGGCAAGTTAAATACTGTTCTACTGGATACGGCTTATTGCCTAATATAAACTCCGGAAGAGAACGCCACAACTGACACTGACTGGGGGGGCCTGTGGTATATCATGCAGGCTATCGCCACGGAGGCCCTCAATTGCGCACGCCGTCATCACCAATACTGACTTACTGACAATGACAAGGTATCCTGCATTCTGATCTCCGAAAGGAATAAGCTTCGTACGAACTATGTCAACCACAGAACTGAAACTAGTAAAACTCCTTTCTGCGATGCCGAAGCCTGCTACAGCAACGAGTGAAAAATAAAAAGTGTCCGAATAACTCACAAGGCTAAAGAAAACCAAGGATTCGCAGACCTTAATGGACTAAGGAGCGTCGCGTCCACTAGGGCTATCTGCAGCCCCCAAACCAAGGGGGCTTTAACGCTGCTCAGTACCGATGAAACAACCGTCCTGGCGAAAAAATCCTAGATGCTGGAGCGCTGGGTTCAGCACTTTACAGGCTTCCTCAACCACCCATCCAACAGAACCACAAACGAATCTCTCAATTGAAAGCTTACCCACATTTTTACCGTCCGCTCTCGCTGCAAGAAACCATCAAAGCTACACACCAGATGTCCAGCAGCAGATCACCAGACGCGGACTCCTTTGGAAGTGAACTCTACAAGCATGTCGGCCTTTGGCTGGTGGACAAATTCATCTGACATTTCCAGGAAATGTGAAGACAGTGAAAAGTCCCCCAGGACTTCAAGGACGCCTCCGTCGACCACATATACAAACGCAGATAGAGCCGGCAATTCTGTTTTGACCACAGGAACATCTCCATCTTTGAGTTCACAAATAAAATCTTAGTCCTAGTTCTACTCGATCACCTACATCCTCACCTAGACCAAGGACTCTTCCTCAAGGTCAGTAGGAATCTCGAAAGGACAGCGGGATCATCGACATAATCTTCGCTGCCCTCCAACTATGAGATAACTGTCAAAAATGTGGATCAGGCCGTATATCACCTTCGCTGATTTGACAAATGGCCTCGATGTGGCTAACCGCTAGAATTCAGGTGTCCGGGGCATTTTGCACAGATAGGACGACAGTTCTACGTCGCGTCACTGACAACGGGCCAGTCTCTAGAGCATTTAAAGTGACTCATAGGATAAGGCAGCGCTGTGTACTCGCGCTCCCACCCTCTCCAATTTCATACTCTCCGCAATACAGACGGACGCCCGCCGTGAGAAGCGGCCAGGAATCGACATTGCTTGACGGACAGTAGTTCAACATCCGATGCATTCAGACGATATTCGAGTCTGCACAACCAGTGTTCATGATCTCCTGTTCAGGAATGATCACACGCTTAACCCAACGACGCAAGCCTACATGCAGCGGAGCAGGGCCCTTTTTACTTCCAGCTGCAAAAACTTCTGATTTACCATCGACAGGGTGGAAAAGGTGGTTAAGTATCATTCAGCACCCCCTGATGAGTACAATTCGCCCAGGATCAACGTGAGTGGAACCGGCTTCGTATCTGGGAGCAAATTTTACTACCTGACAGTACAATCTCGAGAAACAGAATAATTGACGACGAACTTGGAAGTCGGGTCCCCAAAGCCAGCCTAGAATTCAGTGGGCTACAGTACCTTATTTAGAAACGTCGCAACATCGTCCCTAACACAGCATTGAGGACATACACGGTCTTTATACTCCCATCGCACTTATAGGAGACGGAAACGTGCGAAAAATAAACAAGAAAACTCATTTCTCCTCACTCCAGCTACATTCGGAGAATAACTAAAGGCAAAGTTGTAGGAAATGTTTCCAGACACCTAGATTCTCAGTATGCGCGACATGGCGTGGCAGATGCAACTGTACTGGAGCGGTTATGTCGTGAGGATGGATGAGGAGTGCCTGTCCAAGCAACTATCGTACTTCAACGTTGCTATAGGTGCTCGCGAACAAAGCGGACATAGGCGCTACTACAAGGAAACCCTGAGAACCCCCTCAAACACCTGACGGTTCGACCGTCGTTACAGACGATGTCCACCGTGTGCTCCAGAGCAAGGTGAGATCAGGCACGGTGACTTGCGCGTGAAGTAGTCTATAGTGGTAGCAGACTTGCGCAGCACCTACCGCACTCCCTCCTCTTCTGCCTGAACTCTGCGTCAAGACATGGTCAGGAAAACCGAGGGCGGGAGAGGACGGAGATGGCTGGCACGGCCGGATCCACACCTAAGCGTACCACCATCACCATCACCACCACACCCTCTGACCACGATTTTAACCAGCAACAATAATGGGTCGGAAAGAGAAGGATGACACAAATCACTGGGCAACCGCGCACACGATCTGTACACCCAGCGGGAGCGCAGACGCATCAACCGACAGGGAACCAGGTGCTAGAGAACTGTCAGCGCACACCAGGCTGAAAGGACCAAGGTTTGCTGAAGCATGCCCTAGCAGACGCACAAAATCCGGAGGCCCAGAAGGGTGAGACGCAGCCCTGCATTTAGCCTGGGCTGTCACCCTTCAAAGGCCGGTTAACCAGTCAGTCATTGATTAAGAGGCAGTACCCATATATACACACACACTCCTCATATGCGTCAGAAAACCAGAGGTCACGTTGAGAAGTAGCCGCTGCAACCTGACTCTCAGCCCATCAGTCCGCTACTCCACACAAACACAACTGGTCTGACTGCATGGACTTATTTGAGGCGTCAGTTGGCAAACTTCCAAGCCATGGTGTTTGGCGCACCGTAATATCCTTAGGCTCGGATCACACATGCAGCCGAGGAGCTGCATTGATAAGGAGCTGAGAAGCACACTTCCCACCTAACTGGGAGGTACCAATTGTGCGGTTGTGTACTGTTCTGAGATATGCTTTTGGTGTGTGTTGCGGATGTTCGTCAGGAGAGATGTGATGGTGTGGTGAGTCCCGACATACACTCATCACTCTGTTTCATCTGTCCACACTGTCCCAGAACCTTCGGCTATCGCATGATTCTGTTCAGCCTTATGCGTCTCTATGCAAATCTCTGGTAAGACAACCGGGTCCAGACCTTGTCACAACACTTCACCCTCCTTGCACACGCACACACATCCCTAAGCTACACATGAGCCTGCTTTATAAAGCGCGCGTACGCGTCCCCTCTGCGTAATAGGGTGTAGGGGTGTTCAGTTGTGAGCCCACGTGGTGGCCGTAGTAGGTGGCTCACTTGCATTCATTTGCTGATTACGCTTAGCGTCCATTAACTGGCACCTAGCTCTCCACTGCGGCTCCTCGAGGCTAGGCTCTGCCTAGCGGCCACGCCCCGGTATCTGTTTCGACCGGTGGGCTAAACCAAGCTGAGGGAATCTGACGTGTGTGTCCCCACACCGGTAACGCTGCTTCCTCCCCCATCCCTATTCCCGCACCCTTCCCCCTCGCCTCCCTCGCCCCCATCTCCCTCCCTGCCTCCCCCGCACTTCAAAAGTCCTACGGGGATGACCAGGACCACCGCCTCATAAACCCTAAGATGAGACTTCGTTTGCCACCTCGCAGAAGGCCACAAGGTGAGCGACCGCCAGGCAAGTTAAATACCCTTCCGTCGAATTTGCCTGCTCACCGTTTGCATTTCAACGATCAGATATCTCAGAGAGGGCGAAGGTCTCCGGTGCTGTGTGTCTCCACACCCCATATGCCTGCTCCCTTCCCCCCTGCCACATTCCTACCCCCGAATTTAGTGAGGACCCTCGGAGCTGTGTGTGTCGCCACGTCCGGTGTGACCCCCCATACTCACACCCCTCCCTCCCCCATTTCTCCTTCCCCGTCCCCTCCCGCATTTCCCCTCTCCCTCCTCCCACTCGATTCTACTCTCTTCCCCCATGATCGAAAAGTCCTACGGCAGGGACGACATGCAATCGCGGCGGCGGCCCAGGTCAATCGGGTCGTTCTCTCACCAAACCAATCCGTGACCCATAGTGGATTTCGGCAGCCCTCTGGGACGACTTAGTAGCCCTATTTAGGGACATCACCGCTTATCCCCGCGAGGGGGAGGGGACTAGAAAAGGGAGAGAGGAGGGAGTGCAGCAGATGCTGCGAAAGTCTACTCGCACTAATTCACACGCAAGTCACCTTGCCCGCTTATACCTTGATGTGTTGCACACGGTGGGCATCGAAGGCAACAACGGTTAAACGGCCTGCGTAGCACGCCACGCACCACTCTTACAGCGAACACACGTCCCACATTGCCATCGCCAACACAGAAGGTTCAACGTCGCTATTAGGCACATGCACATTTTACTTACGCGGAAGCATGCAATTAAGTGTTGCCTGGTACAGTAAGTGAGGACCAGGTCGTGTGTGGCACACGTAAACGGTCTGTTCAGCCTTCTCAATCACGGTACCTAAACCCACCACCAATTGGTTGATGGGCTCGGACTTGGGAGAGAGAGAGACCGACACCGGAGAGCCCATCCTAACAACAAATTGGACCATTCGTCACCAGAGAGAATATGAGGCGCTTAAGTTTTTCACGACACACTAGCAGTCATGCCACGAAAGGTTGCCAACTAATAGAAGGACTCGGCCCTTCTCAGGACTGACGGCCAGGCCGCAATGGCTCCTTCGTACTTAGGCCTTTTTGGCCTCCTCGCCCCACATGCGACTTAGGTCGCCCTTATGGTGGTCTGAAACATGTAGTGGCGACCGTGTCGTTTGAGGCACGCGTAGACTGGTTGTTTAAATTTGGCAGCCACTGCGCCCACGTTCATCTTCGGTTGTCTTGACATTGTCTTGTCATCGAAGTTAGGTTGGTGAGGGAAGTGGGAGTGTAGTAGATGTTGCTCAATTCTGCCTCATGATAAATTTATTCACGCGCAAATCCCTGGTGCTGCGCTCACTCTGTGGATCACGCGATGGTCACTGTGGCTTGTGACGGTCGAAGTGTCGTCGGACATCCTTGAATTCACAAAGATTCCCGCCTGCCTTCTGTTTTCTGTGTCCGAGCTCGCCCTCCAGCACAGTCATGGCATCCGGGTCGATGACGGCCCCTTTCAGTCCAGCAACCCATTTAAGTCTGGCATCTGCCTTCTGATGAACATGCACGAGAAGGGTTACCTTCCAGCTAATTCCTTCGCTTCAGGTGCCTTCAAAGAAGATGTTACTGTTTTTATGCCCTTAATAACTGGAATTATCGCCAGTTTGTATGTTGGAATTTAAATCTTATTTGATTTATTCCTGAAA
Source organism: Spirometra erinaceieuropaei (assembly GCA_902702965.1). Classification (NCBI taxonomy): domain Eukaryota; kingdom Metazoa; phylum Platyhelminthes; class Cestoda; order Diphyllobothriidea; family Diphyllobothriidae; genus Spirometra; species Spirometra erinaceieuropaei. Next base: position 548,962 of record CACRXP010000207.1, on the reverse strand, counting down.
GAAAGTTGCCTACAATTTACTATTTTGGCTTCGGAAACAGTTCTACTCATGTTGAAACACTAACGCCTTCAGTAAGGGTTTAAGAAATGGCTCTGTCATCGTCATCCGAGCATTCCATAACCTCTGATCCGAAAACCTGATGTTTAAACTCTAGTGGACTGTGACTATCTGTCACTTCGCTCACATGCCCATGCTCAAACGACTGCAATTTGAAATATTTAAGCGCACTTAGACCGTAGCCTTCACCGATCCGGCTTGATTTCAGGAGTGGTTACGGGTGCTCTATTTCCTTTCAAGCTACTTCGTTTAATTCGATTTTTTTACAACAATTCTTAAGTCACGAGTGCAAACATATAGTTCCTTTCATTTAGAACATTTTTCCACATAATAACCATTGTTATACGGTTATAGTGGCGTGTTAGGTCTTCGTTTGGCAAATTTTGAACCAGCATCGTTTTTTCTTTCACCTTGGCTTAAAACAATCCACCGGATTCGTATTCCCTCACCATCTTCAGGCCGGTTCCGCCTACGCGTACACCTACATTGCTAGTGGAGAGTTCATGGCTTTCTTGATTGGCTGGTCCGTCATCCTGGAATATGTTTTGTCGGTGGCTAGCGTAGCCAGAGGCTGGAGCGGTACCATTGACGCCATGTCACAGTCAACAATTAGCAACGGAACAATCTCAGTCTTCGGAAGGTAAGTCCTTGGAAAGGCAGGTATTCCTAAATCTAGACTAAACTTAGTCCAATATCCAACATGTCATGCTGTTAGATAGATGCCCGTTCGCATCAGTTATGACCGCTGGCATGGAAGGATCGCCTCCCGTGTTATCCGGTCAAGCATAAAATAACACCAGATATCAACCATTAGGCTCAGACCTGGTTTATTCGTTTAAAGCAAGCTAAACTGTTAGTGATTTCACTCTTCTGAAAATTCTTTCCTCCACGTGCGCTTATTGGATCAGTCTTTGTCAAATTGACAGTCCAACTAGCAATAATTTTAGGAGGAAATTTGGGTAGTAAACTACTTCTACTCATCAACCTCTCTTTTTGGTCCTTTTCCCCATGGAACAGATTTCCGGGCAATAATGAATTTCTAGGCCAGTATCCAGACTTCCTCGGAGCTGGCACTGTCATTGTATTGGGCCTCGTGCTCAGCTGTGGCGCAAAGCTGTCCGCCCGTGTCAACTCCGTAGTCACCATTCTGAACCTCAGTGTCATTCTCATCGCCACTATCCTCATGTTCTCCCTGCCGAACCCCGAGACGAACGGGATCGCACCCATCTCACACGGTGGATTTCTGCCGTACGGGTTCGGTGGGATGATTGCCGGAGCAGGCACTTGTTTCTACGCCTTCATCGGATTTGACGCGATCACAGTCAGTGGAGAGGAAGCTGTGGATCCCCAGCGTTCCCTGCCGATTGCAACAGGGGTCTCAGTTTCTATGATCACTATCATCTTCGTCCTGGCTACAGCCAGCCTGAGCCTCTTTGTACCCTGGTGGACTGTAGACCGACAGGCGGCCTTCACGGCTGCCATGCGTGCCCGGAATGTGCAGTGGGCCACTTACGTAACAGGAATTGGCTCACTATTGGGCATTGGAGCCAGTCTGTTTACCAGCCTGTACGCCATGCCAAGGATAGTCTACGCAATGGCTGCGGATGGTCTCCTTCCAGATTGGCTGGGATACGTTCTGCCCTCGACTCGGGTAAGTTGCCCCTTTGACAGCTTTCAAAGATGATCACTATATAGGTTATTTTCCTATTTGACTGTGGCACCCTAGCGTCAGCGTGTCAGGAATGGGTAAAATCGCAGTTGGTAGCCAGACAGTATACGCTGATACTGTCGACGTACGTACTTGTTATCAGTAGGTGCGCTTACCTTGTCTAGGGAAATTGTTGTCAGTAGGAGTACGCTTACTCAGTTAGGCAGGTCGCCCGTTTCGGGAAGGCTATTGGGTTTAGTGAGGGTTAGGGTGAGGCGTAGGTTAATTTTTAGGATTAGGGTTTGTGTTTTAGGGTCAGGTTTCAGTGTTAGGGTTAGGGTTTAGGTTTCCGTTAGAATTACGGTTAAGTTTAAGGTTAGGGATAGGGTAAAGGTTAAGGTTAGGCCTAAGGTTAGGGTTAGAGTTAAAGTTAGGGTTAGGCTTGAATTTAGAGTTAGGGTCAAGGTTAGGGTTAGGGTTATGGCCAGGTTTTGAGTTAGCGTTGGGTTTCAGGATTTTGGTTACGTTTCGGTTTTGAGACTTATGGTTAGGCTTTATGGTTGCGGTGAGTGTTGTATTTTAGGGTTAATTGCAGGGTTTAAATTTCTGCCGTTATTCAACCTACTTATAACTTCAGATCACTTTCATGGTAAATTTGCTTTTACCCAGAGACTCCAGCATCCCTCTACCAGCCCTTCCACTTCCCCTACCCATATAACCCCCTTTCCCATCATTCCCGTACGACAGGGTCCTGGCTGTCCGCCTCCCCATTCCTGACTACCAACTGCGATCTAACCAGGAATGTTATGATTTTTGGGTAAATAACGAACTTTTAGGGATTTCTAGGCGGTAAGACAAAGCCCACCAATCTTCCCTCCTCTGGCATAACGATTTGCTCAAGGAGTTACCATCTCTCCGATTATAAAGCCTCCGCTCGGGGCCATTAAGTCTTAGAAGTCCCAGCCATTGTACGTACGGCATAACCCCTGGTCGCTAAATTGTTCCTTTTATCTGCATCTCACCGGACATCGATTGACTGGAGTGGATTGGCAGAAGAATGTTTTCCTTTTTTATTTGGATTGGAAAGTAAACGCCCCCAGCAACACTGTGTCGGTGGCAGATGAATCCATGTCTGATGGCGAGCATTTTTTTCCATGTCACAATACCTTCATATTTCGTGACATTTTTATAGGTCATCGATTGTCCAGATCTGTGGTCAGCCAATTCTGATATTTTGCTGTTGCGTGGTCCGCGAATGCTTATTCTAGTTGGCTTCAGCGGCTGCGTGCTTCGCAACTGACCTTCGATGAAGGCAATTCCCCAATACAGCACGCATGGACGCGACAGTTAAGCCGCAGCCTTTGACAATCGGGAGTAAACAATAGAACGAAGCCACTCGCAAACAAGCGGCGTTCTGTAATTAACAACAGTCAAAGGAATTATTGTATAAAGACTGAGTGGTCTGGAAAAGGCAACCGGAGTGTGGGAACGAAACTCGGGCGTAGGTGTTAGTGTGAATATGTTCACAGCCCTAATGTAAATTAATTTGTGGACGGACGACTGCACGAGCGCCTGAGGGCAGCTCATCCGTTCGCACCTTGCGCTAGACGGCCGCTTCGTCCTAAACAGAGCACTGGCGCATAAGTAGAGGCCTTTAACACGGCCCAACGAGAGTGGCCTCTTTAATGTCTTTTATCTTCAGAAGTTGAATTTTCGCCGGGTTTCTATTCACCGCGCTATGAGAGCACATTCATGGATGCCTTTTGGGACACGAGAATTTTTTTCAGAAAACTTGCGTTTACGGAAATCCAAATGAATAAACATGTATAATTAAAAGGAACCGGTCAATTACTTTATGAAGAATGTAAAGTCCTTCCACACCAGCAACATTTTCCCCTGCTAACTATGCTTAATCGTCTGTCTACCGAGTAGTTCACTGCGTTTTTGCACACATCTGACCAACTATACGCCTTTCTCACCTCACAGCCCCCCACTGACAAGCGGTATTGTCGTTGTCAGCATTCGTTCGCAGGTCCCGAGGATACTTATTCAGATGGAATAATTAATTTCGCAGGATGTCAAGTAATCGGCCTTCATAGTGCACAATGTTAACTTCTTTTGTTCATTAATAAAAGCTCAGCTACAAGGAAAAAAGGTGCTCAGACTAAACCAAGAATATCAATCGAAAATTCAGTCAAATTACGTCTCAAAACCTGTCGATTGTTCACATACTCATGGCTTTTGCGAAACCTCAGCCACCAGAAAAAGCCTTTGTATGTTCTCTGATGCTCATTGGCCAGAGCATCTGGGCTGGTCAACGTCGTGCTCGTAGGCAGTCAGATGCAACGGTCGATGCACCCACAAGCAGCAGCTGGAAAACCGGCAACAGCCCATACAGACTGGGCAAGTTTAGTCTCTGCTTCTATAGAACGGAGACCTGAGATAGATCTAACGTTACCATAAAATTTTGCTACAGTTTTGCAAAATAAATATGACTAGGATGTGACGGGAGACAATTCTAAAAGCACGCAAATAAAGACTCCTTCTTGAGATCGTGCCAGTGTCGTTCGCTTTCCTGCACCCGTTACCGAGAGAATTTGCACGTTTAATATTGGGTTAAGCGCATTTACTTGTCGTTGAGCAGATAGGCATATGGCTTGTAAGATGAGCAGAATAAGGAAGAGGATGGTCCTTAGGTTAAGCTCCTCCAAAGGATTCCTTCGAATGACAATCAATATTAAGTACTAAATTCTACGAAATTTCGAAGGGCATCACATGCAGGTAGTCTTTATGGTTAGAACACTCGGACATTTGCCTGGGAATATGCTTATATTAAGGATTTTTAGGAGCATAAACAAATGGAGGGTTGGAAGCTGAGTTGCAGCAGTAAACGAAATTACTTGAGGCCGAAACTTGACTCACATTATTTGTGCAAGCCAATGTGGCTTAATTCGCTAGTTTCAAAAGAATGGGGTTTCGTTTGTTTTAATCATCTTTGGACGCGGCCGCCGTTGAAATTTTTTATTTTCCGGCGATAAATGAATCAACATATTCTGACACCACGTCTCAAAATGTTTTATTGAATCCGATAACCCAGTCAGGAGTGGGTTTCAGTACATTTTTGCTTAGTCGACACACGTCGGGTTTTCGCATAACAACAACACTTAGAGCGGAAACCTCGGGAAAGGGACCTGGTGTAAGAGGGGGCCGGATTCGTGTTCTCATGGAAAGATATCATTCTATGATCTAGGTTTTTAATAAAAAGTGAATAAAATCGTTTTTGAAAACTCGGCCATGACCCTCTCCATCCCAGTTTAGTCCAGAACTAAGGTGGGGGGCTTGTGCTAGCGGGGTACTTTTGTGTATCTATGGACAGATTTTATTCTTTTAATCTAGGTTTTGGATTTAAAAATGGATAAAATGATTTTTGGAAATTGCTTCGCTCATTTGTAGACCACATTCTCGGTCATAACCGATGCGAAAATAAACACGAGACGAATACCAAAATGTGGTTTGCTTAAGAGAAAAGGCAGTTAATAAATAAACAACAGCACGAGTTCAAAAGCTAAAAATAATAAAGAAATTCAATTTGACCCACTTGCGAGGATTTCTGGGACCTCAGCGGGATTCAAACATATGACGCAGCGACAAGGCCCGTGTATACCCAGCGCTCTAGCCACCTGAGCTACGAGGGCAGCAAGGGAGCTATAATTTTAATTATATGTGGGTCAAGTTACCCGCCCAGCCTACTCTAACAAACGGAATCCATCAAATCTAAAACAGTAAGCTGACGGTCCAAGAAGGATTTCCTGGGTACTCAATCTAGAATCCACCGGCTATTAATTACGCTAGCCTGGTAGTCATCTAGTGGATTCTAGACTGATTACTTAGGATATCCTGCTTGGGCCGTCAGTTTTTTGTTCTAGATTTGGTGGATTCCATACGCTGCAGTAGGCTGGCGGGTAACTTTACATAAATACAATTAAACTCGCGACTTCCCGTGCGTCCTCGTAGCTCAGGTGGCTGGAACGTTGGCTGCACTCAAGCTATCCACCTGCTCTTGTGGTTTCGAATCCAACCTATGTCGCCTAGTTTTCCACGGTCGGGCCAAAATGAATTATCCAAAATCTGCCAAAACATCAATTAATAAACAAATTGTTTCAGTGCTCGACCAGTATTCTTCTTTACTCACATATATATACACGTGGAACTCAAATATTCGCCTGCATCCGTGAAAAATCCGGACAGTGTTCGCTTCGGGCAGCTCGCAGTTGGGACTACCATACGAGAGACAGAAACATACGAACAGCTAGTTTTTCTGCATAAATGCCTCCAAGACGAACTGACACCATGATGCTTAAGATATAAGACTATCGTTAACACGGCTATGGGCGGAGAAGTTGCAAGGCGTTTAATGAAGCAGATGAGGACAGCTCTGATCGATGACTGTTACAGAATACAAAATTAAGATCGAGCAGAACAGAGGGGCGTGTCCGCATGTATGGTTTGTCGTGCCGACAGTAGGGAGTATGGCAGAGGGACGCTCATCGATTGCGTCACGGAGCTCACTCGTCCCGTTGTGTCTTGACGCTCTCTCCTCGGCCTCGAAAGCAGCCGCGCAAGGGCTACTGCTAATATAGGCCGAATAACACTGCCGACAAGGAGAAGGGGGACTGGAATGGTCACTTCTGGCCCATTAACCATCGTCAGCCAGACACACCAAATCCCGAGGTGGGCAACCCCTTGGGGCTCAGTGGTTAGGGCGTTGGACTTCTACCTAACAGGTCGTGCGATCGAGCCCCAGGGGCTGACCACCTCGAGGTTGAGTATGGCTGACTGACGACAGCTAATAGGCCAGAAATAGCCATTCCAGTCCTCTTAGTCTGTCGGTAATGCTAGTAGGGAATATGTCTACATTCTTGGTGATTCTATTTCTGAGGATCTTAGGAAGGCTTTGGCACATCAAAGAAAAGCTAAGAAGAGATACGTTTTGGAACAGAAACCAAATGAAAACCAACAAAACATGGAAGGCTGGGATTTGATCCACAACCTCTCGCCTAAACAGCTAACGGATCAGCAGCTACGAATGCTACGGTACGAAGATTGTTTTAGCACCGCAGATGCCGACCCGGTCGAATTCAATGCCGTCGCGGAAGCTATGCTTGTACGAAATGAAGCAACCAACGACAAGAAAACGCCGTCCGACAACGTGCTACCTCCTTGCTGGTAGCGCACAGACCAATCAAATACACCTCGCGGCGTGAGCCAAAAGATATGAGGGAACTGAGGATGGACGGCAAAATTATTATACTTTTCACTGACAATAGGTGAGCAACTGTCGTTAGGAACCGACAAGGCTGTAATGAGAAAGCCGAAGCCCTTTTTGATGACAGAAAATGTTGCTGACCAGCACAGAACTCACAAGTCGTGGCAGTAGCAGGCCTGTCGAACAAAAGACTTAGAGAATACCGATGCAAAAAGTGTGATCACGGGGAATGAATAACCCCAACGGCCACTGCTCTGGCTCAATTTCATGGTCTGCCGAAGATCCACAAACCAAATGTTTCAGTGCGATCGATCGTTGTTCTCAAAGACAGTCTCACGTATAATTCGGCAAAATGGATACGCTCAAAACTCGAGTTTCTCCAAAGCAATTCGTCTGCACAAATACGATCAGTCTCCCATTTCCTTGTTTACCTTCGAGGCTGAAGGATCCAATCGGACGAAATCGCAATCTATTTCGATGTGAAATCGTTATTAACATCCGTCCCACTGAATTTCGCGAACGAAGTCGTGCGCAAGAGACTTGAAGGGACATACGATGAGACTTAGCGTTTTCTCAAAGGTGAGTACCTCATGAGGTTGTTGGAGTTCCGCCAAATAACGTACTTCACCTTTACTGGAGAAAGTGATGATCGGATCAAGGGACTTTAGTGCTCTCCCCGGTCTCCGATTTAATGACGAAATGGGTCTAAAAGAGATAAAAAATGCTGTCTTCATCCCATATGAATCGGTGTTTTAGCGTTGTTGTGCTTGCGACACGTTTGCCATAGTCAGGATGAAAATGCTGGAGAACTTCCGTTATCTGCACAACGCAATATTTTCTGATGTCAAATTCACGAGGAAAGGAGAATAGGAGCAGCCACTTCACTTCCTTGATGTGCTCGCCAGGTAAAATGTATATGACGGTTAACTAGAAGGCAACGAACGTCACGTAACTTTCAAGTTTTCACAGAAACCATCCGGTGACTAGCAAACGAGTGTGTGAGAGTGCTCCTCAAACGGATTCAGACGCATTTCAGCGAGGTGCGAAAAAAGAACACGAGATCCGATATCTCTACGATCAATTTATGTGTAATGGCTACCAGAAAGCGTTCATAGGCCGATGTCCGCGTGCTCGTTGTGAGGGACCCAAATAGAAATGCCACCAAGTTTATGACATGCTCTGCCTTACATTAAGGACGAATCAGAAGCGACCGAGCGCACTACTGTAGAACTAAGTGTTGAAATTGCACACCGGCCCAAAGTTAGCTGCCACGACAGGGTCATGAAAATCAAAGACCAGCTAAACCCCAATTAGCAGTCTGGGGGTAGAGTATCGCATTCCGCGCCTGAACTGTCTTCGTAACTATGCAGACCAAACTGAACGTATACTCAGATTGAGCATGCGCGAACATAAGCTGGCTGTGTGAAAAGGCGGCGAATTATCGCTAGTGGCTAACTGCATCTTCGAGACGAGTCAATAGTTTAACCTCACAGTCACCAAGATAATCACCCACGCCAGAAGGAAGAGAGGGCAGGAAGGGATTGACCAGAATCTCGGATAAGAACTCGACGAACCGATTTTTGATCTGGCACCGGCATATAGAGCTCTGCACAGTTCCCTCCAGACCTGCGTCATTGATCGTTGTTTAGCTAGCGCCTCCTATAACCGCTACTTCTTCTGTTCCTCCTACTATCGCTGACGATGTACTCCTGCACAAGTTAGAAAGTTCGGAATAATAAATAAATTGTTCCGATGCTCGACCAGCCTTCTTCACTCATACATACACCCGAGACTCGAACATTTGCCTCCATCCGTCGACTGATAACTTGTTGCGCAGATCACGAATTACATAAATTATTGTAGGCCGAAGGAAATGTGATTTAAGTTAAATGTTGATAAGCTCGGTGACGATTGAACATGTAGCCCAGCGTTCTTATTTGTAAGACATGTCTGCTTGTTTGATTTTTGTAGACATGTCACATAAGCACTACGTTTCCATGCCAGCTTAAGGAAATGATCAACTTCAGGGTTTAGGTCAAGGTTAGGCTTAAGGCTAGGGTTAGGTTCAAGATTAGGTTCAGTGGAAGTGTTGGAGTTGACGTTAGGGGTAGAGCTAAGGTTGCCCGCCGCATGCATCCTTACCCAATTCGGCCCCCATTAACTAATAACCTTGGATTATCCGTTCCTAGCTCCTTTACCCGCCCTTAATTCACATCTTTCAATTTCCGGGTCTGTCCTGTTTCCTTACTGGAGTAATAAGACAAACGTATGACAGAAATGCGAGTTTCCCGGCGCCTTCTGCAGATTTCGTTATTTTCCGTGTCTGTCTGCCCTACTGATAAAACTTCTTCTAACGCCCCGCCCCCTGAATTTCGTAGTCCCTGTGCCCTGTTTTATCAGTGGACTTACTTATTCAATCCTTGCCGGTAGTCAAACGCATTGCCAAATATGCATCGTCAAACCTTTAGCAAAACGCTACGATTTCTTGCTGAGACGAAAAGGAAGAGAAACAACTTATAATAAATTTTTATTAATAGATGTTCTTACAGATTTGAATAATTTACTTGATCTGCTTGTGAAAAACTAGGCGGCCTCGGGAGGGGGACGTTGTAGCCCAACATAGCAAGGGCGAAGTTGGAGTACAACCAACGTCCTAACTATCTGAGCTACGAGGTATCGACCGGTAGTCGTGAGCCTGATCACACTTAGGCCAGTTTACCCGACCAGCTTACTGCAACAGATGGAATCGACCGACTGATGCTGTAAGCTAACTGACTAAGCAGAAATTCCGAGGCATTCAGTGCAAAATCCACCAGATTAATGTCGGGCGCACCTGATTAATCGGTATTTTTGGCATATTTGAATAACTGTTTTGACCTAAGCCTTCTCCCGGGCCTCTATCAAACCGACCGATTGGGTTTAAAGCGTTTAGAGAAAAAAAGTTGCAAGTGACCTTTGCACAAACCATTTTATCACTCATCGATTGGAAGAACTTAAATGGTAACAAATTAAGCAAAGTCAGCCAGACAATCGATTTGCTGCAGAACCGAGATACCCGATGGAAAGGCAGGATTGACGAGTGAATAAACGTACGTCATAATGTGGAGGTCGAAATTCGCCCCTGGTTTAACGAGCGTTTTTGACACGGCTGTCATGATGACCTATATCCAATGGTGGCGCATCTAACCTTTCTCTTCAGCGTCCGTTTTTCTAGGGTTTTCTGAAAGGTCACTACGTTAGTGTACATCTAGAGGCTCTCAGTCGTAGTCACTATCTAAACTATCGCGTTCCCAAACAATGAAGGCGAGGTAGAGAGAACAAACTTTAATGTCAGAAGAACGCACAGATGACCGTAAGGGGACTTTGGCTACTGTCCTGACCGATATGAGCCAGAAGCGCGATCAGGTCCTGCTAACGTTCGCCCAACTAGCGGTTTGCGTCGCTGCACCCTGGTATCGGTGAGAGCTGTTGACCAGGAAGGCACTGGCGCCTGTGGTCAAAAACGTTGTTACTCTCACAACGATGACAAGCCCGAAAAGGGCGTCCACTGCTTCATAGAAGAGCTCTGCTACGTACTCCCTACTCTACAGTATCTTATGGAGGCTCACTTGTCAAGTTGCTGGAAAGCTGAAAGCCGGAAAACGCAGCAAATTGCAAATGAGTGCATTTGGTGGCATTTCATGCCGGCGTTGAATACAACTAGAAAAAATTACGGTACTAAACCAAGGGTGACGGCCGTGTTCTACAAACATCGAAGCTGATAGTGTGTCCTTCTGTTGATTGTTCTGTCAAAGATATCAGATACGCGATACGGTTTCGAACGATCTTGCTTACATTCTTAACAAAAATACGGTAAGTGGTCTAAACAGGGGAGTGAATGTCGCTGTCTTTCAGGCGAATTTCGAAATCAAAAGTCATCTCCTCTTCTATGCAGGTCCCAGTGGTAGCCATGGCACTCTTTGGCGGCATGGCAGCCGTTTTGACCTTCCTCTGCGATATCCACACGTTGGCAGAATTTCTGAGCATCGGAACTCTGATCGCTTACACGATTGTCTGCATGAACGTGTGCATCCTCCGTTACCATCATACGGAGACTGTCTCTACGGGTGAAGCTGCAGACTTAGCTACTCAAAAGGAGGTGAGATATTTATCTATTGAAAATAGTTTTTGTGCAGACCAGCCGGTCCGGTCTTACAAGACTCATGCGTCTGCTATAAATATCAAACTGCTTTTCCTTGGTGACGAACTGCGTCGCGACCCTGACTCTTGGAATCATTTAACATTCGCGTGGAACAAGCTAACTTGCATGATGAATAACATCTTCCGTCAATGAATAGTTGAGGTGTTCCATGTTCAGCCACATCGTTCTTTCCAGGGATTGCAGGGGTCTAGACGTCAAGGCCAACCACCACCAGCGACCGATCCATCATCAAAGAACTTTGTGACGTGAGAGTGTTTATCAACTCGTTGGCACGCACTACAGTGAACCGGAATGAGGGGTATTCAGATCGACTGGGTGCTCGAACAGTGCATTCACAACCGAGATGAAGACACAACTGCGACAGATACAAAGTCTGACGTAAGATTCCGTACATCAGGAAAGTTTCGTAAAGCGTTGTTTCGACCGGCATCTGGTCTGCTTATCACGTCTATATAAACCCGTGAATTCAAAAACCCACTGTAATTTTATGACGTCAGGAGTCAAGTATCGGATCTATTGTCGTCGTGGGCGGTTAAGCTAATTCAAACGAACGGAGTGTTTACTCAGGGCGGATTTTTGGGCATGCATCAACAGCTTCCAGGATTGGCAATCCCCCAGAAGTCGTGGCTCACTCCGCAAGATGGAGTCACATGGTCCAGGTTACCGAGTCGGAAACTTAAACGAGCTGACTACCTCGTGGGCGGTGGACTTTTCACCTCGGAGTGACCAGGCCCGGAATCGATCGGTGGAACCACTGAGTCCTCTTTAGTCACCGATTTTGCGGGTATTGCAAGTAACGAGACCAATCACTGCCAACGTGTGCAGTGGCGACTTGTGCGCAGTTTTTTTGCAGTTTGTTTCTCAGCATCTTTCACGCTCATCGCATTCCAAGGGGGAGATAACATTAAGCCGACTAGGGATGGATGCGGGTATAGTAACTGTACCCAAAATGGTCCTCTAGGAATGTGCTGCACAAAACCTGGTTGATATTGCCGACAGAAGCGAATAGCCGAGTTTAAAGAAGCAGTTCAGAAGAAGATGCGATCGTTGAAACAAAAAGCTTATTAGCCTGACGGTCCAAATTCCCACTCGAACCCATTATCAGAGACAGTCGCAGATAATGAGTCCATATCTTATCTGCGTCCGTCTGGGGTAATGGATTCGAGTGGAAATCCGAAACTTCGGGCAGATAGACTTCTTGTTTTGACGATTGCATCTTCTTCTGATTGATATATCTACACGTACCAGGAGGGTCTTGGATCCCACATAATCTAGAGTGCCGCAGGTGTCGACTTAAAAGGATCTATCGCGGTCCGACTGATGTTCTAGCGGAGGTACGGGTACAACAGCGAGGAATATGTTAACTTTTACGGGGAATAAAACCTCAGAATTACACCCACTCTTTGTTTCCTCTCGAACGCACCGATGTTTTGGCCGCAACGGTTGACGTGGCGAAAGTCTCCGTCCAAGGTGTGCCACACACATGCACATCAATATCTGAAGCCTATTAACCAGTGATACTTCCATGCCACTTCCATTTTTTGCAACATGACTGCGTTGCAGTTGAATTCTAGGGTTGACCTGTGTGCTTTTTTCAGATATTCTGATATGGAAGTACCCACTTGAAAGCACTTGGGGAACGCTGGAGAGCTCACTGATGAGCCAAATTCTTCGCATCCGTCATGCAGCGGTAGAATATTGGCAAAATACGTGTCTGCACCTTTAGCTAGCACCTGTGCCGTCAGTATGTAAATCATGCCAGATATATGGAACTTCTGGAATCATGTGATACCCAGATAAGGACACCCGTTGCATATCTGCAACGCTGGGATGATAAGAAATGGATACTAACCGAGACTTAACACAGTCTGACTAACGCATTCAGTGAGCTGCTGTGACCCACCGTAACAGGGCCTACATCTAGCGCTGACAGAGGAGGTCGCGAATACTATTTCATTGTATGTGCTGACGGATTCAAACGCGAATATTATAGGCCAGGGAACCCTTCTTCATGCTGAGCCAATTAGATCTTTGCACCGCTTTTTAATTTCCTTTAACAGGTTGGTCGCATTGAAAAGAAGACACTCCTGTCTCTTAATTCTGCGGCAGTTTCTGTTTATACAGTAATAGCTGCAGGCGCCCATTCGTTCCTCAGTTTAACCACTCAAATACCTCCTCTACAACTGAGATCTGGTTTACACATAGTTATCATCTTTTCATACTGATTCCTTAAAGAGATTCTTGGAAAGGAGGACACCGACGACGGCGAATAAGCAGAAGAACTTTTGTAATAAGGTGCTCAGAATACTGGGGGGGGGTCTCTTTGAAAAAGTGAGATGAGAATCCAACAAACCTCGAAGACTCTTTTGGAAATATTGCGGCCCACTTAGATGCCCATCATCAATGTGCTGGTCCACTCGACACCAAAAATCGTGTTCGTTGAAGAGACATCCTATGAGGTACAAGAAATATCACAACTCGTTAAGGTCTGTTTCGGTAGAAGCGAGCGTGGTATCTTCCACGGTCATAAAGCTCTTGTTTCTCTACTTATATCTTTTTTTCAAAAGATCGTTATAACAAGTTCTAGACTGCCTTACCTACCTTACTTAAATGTTTTTCATGGTAATCGCATGGCAGTTGGATGTCCTCATATGATAAAATATCTGAGACAGTTCAATGGCAAAAACGTTCGTCCTGCCAAAATGTCATTTTTGGGTTATTTTCGTAACTTATATACCTAAATATTCCCTCTAGGTCCATATTTATAGCCCGAAAATCAAAAATAAGATGGGATCATTAACTTTCTATAAGACTTTATTTTTTGAAGTTAGTGGATCTAAAAACACACAGTCAACCACCATTCCTAGGACGGAGCTAGGGTTGTCCTTACAAATCTAAATCTAGCTCTGGCAACCTGTAAATGCTTGGTTCTTGGGCCGCACACGCCTCCGGCGCGGACAGTCAACTGTGCCCTCCTCCTTAGCCGGATTCATTTATAATCTCCTTCATCTTCACGTGTATCGTGCTTTTTGCAGGGCTGGTGTGACAAATAGGTATAGCATTTTGATTGTAACCGCACTGGAGACTGAATCACTATCAGCCACCTTGAGACATCTAAAATTAGACTTAGAGGAAACTGCTGCGCTTTCTTTAATCCGAGGCAGGCAGTCAGGCGTAGTGATTGAAAGCACTCTCCTGGAACGAAATGTCAGTAAATGAGCCCATACCGTTACGATCTTGTGTAAAAAAGACTGGACTGATTCTGCCCCTGTAAGGCAACTAGTACTTTGCTCAGCAAACAAACGGGATGAAGGACCAGTGCATGTAGTTATGGCTGCTTAAGATGACAGAAATGATTTGGTGACAATATCGGCGAGCCCGACTGCTGAGCCGTTATCACGCCAACCACTAAAATCAGTGGTGAAACCGTGGGAACTAGTGATCTGGATGCGGCCGATCAGGCAATCAGCACGTCAAGTACGACCGTTTACGATGAAAGCGGGCTGTCATTATGTTGATAGATATTTGTGGTGGGACATAGGAATAGGGACCCCCTCCCCCAGCAATACTGTTGGCCTTGCGACAAATCCCCGACAGATTAAGGTTAGAGCAAGTGTTGAAGTTAGGGCTAGGACTCGGGAGTAGGTATCCTTCCGAGAATTTAACCCAAAACCACCTGTATTACGGAGTTTCCCATTCCCGTATCTTACTAGTATGCGATTGGGCAGTAGCTGCGTCCTGCAGGTACTGCACTCCTTGTGAAGCCCCTACCCTTACTTGCTTCTGTCTTTCGTAATGGGTCTGAGTTTGAGTACGAAATGCCAGGCGAATAAACTGCATGTTCAGGCAATTAAGTCTCCTTCTCCATTGCCATCTGGAACTCATTTTCGCTTGTGTCCGCGAGATATTGTCTTTAATGACTCCCTCAACAAGCGGATTTCTATAGTATTAAAAATGCTCAGGACTTATTGCGCCAGAAGTTCCAATCACCCTAAATACTCCTCAGTTTTCCAAGGTTCACTGTCATCTCGTTATTAACGAGGCTACTACAGACAGGATTGTGAAATCTACTTAGGAACACGCTACTAGATTACAATGAAGTCTTGGATTTTTAAGGCCAATGTGGTTGTACGTATTCTTCACATCAACACGAAAACGCTCCTACTGGGTTATTTTCGCATGTGTATAATGCAGGGAGGGCACGTTTTTATTAATCATCGGTCTTTTAAGAAAAGCCGTGGTCGGGGCAACCGATGTTCTAGTAGGCATATATGGCCGTTTAATATGTAGGTTATTGACATGTGGTATCGTGGATGTAGTTTGTAGATGTGATTGCCGTTGACACCACCAAGTGATTCTTCCCTGTCACTGTTGCGCTGGCTCCCTAGGAATTTACCAGTCAACACGAAATGCAACGGCTTGGTGAACAGTAGCAGACTACAAGTATTTATTACGCCATTTCGAATAGATGACAAAACCCCAGCCCTCCCATGCTGCACTTACAGTATTTATCCTAACTCGTAAAACGTGATAACGAGAATCCAGAGGATCACTTCAGGCCACCTTAAACCTTGTCAACTTTGCGTACTCCCCAACCCCTTCCGAACAATGTTTTTTGTGTGCACAATATTTTCTAAGTAATTGTATCAGACAAACTGTTTAAAAACATGTGCCGAAATCTACGTTACCTCATCTTCGGGCAATCCCCTACGTTAATAGTCGTCCTAGACCAAGGTTGCGCATACACACGTGCTTTTCTAAGAGAGGACACTAATCTAAACTTGCTCACTTAAAAATATATTTTTGTTCCACGTAAATCAGGTGAAGGAGGGTGTAAAAAGCAGTTTATTTTTAGAAAACCAAGCGTCCAATCAATTTGAAGAGATCAAGTTTTTGAATCTGAATCTGTGAAATCAAGCGGAATCGTTCTTGCCTTCATTAATCTCATCTCAAACAATGTACAATGACAAAAAAATCATCAAATTCTCTTAAAATCGTTTTGGAATCGACGCTTAAACTAAAGGTTGTTAGTCAACCTCCTTACTCGATATTACATTAATTCTGGGAGTAAATTTTAGCAAAAACTGCATCACAATACCATTTTCAAATGTCCTATATGTGTTGTGTAATTTGCATAGACAGATTTCATGTCTCTCTAACAGTTTAGGTTTACTCATTTGACATGATTTTTTAACGTTTTCGGCATTTCTGTCTTCCTAAAAATAACATTATATTGCTTTTGCTACCCTGTGTTTTCATTTTACTTGAAGTCGTTCATTATTAACTGGAATTTTTGGTTAATACATTTGAGTCGGTTTCCGAGTGGTTAAAGATGTTTTGTAAATCTGGGCACATTTCATGTGTTAGGTCATGCACTGTATTTTCCAGAAGAAGTTGGACGCCCCTGCAGGCAAGATAATTGAGGCAGATAGCGCCGAATTTGGTGACTGGGCGCAACCTACAGGCTCCCTAAAGTCGGCCTTTCGGAACATTCCCATACTGCGTGACTGGACCCCTGGTCGTGCACCCATCATCGCCCTCGTTTGCTACGTCTTCTGTGCCCTCGGATTGGCGGCCTTCGCCCTTGTTGGTACGGAAAAGTTGATTCAGTTGAGGTGGTGGGCCATCCTCCTCGCCCTCCTTTTCCTCCTGATTGCGATAGTCTGTCTCCTGATCATGTTCATGCACAACCAGGACAAGAGTTTCGACACATTCAAGGTGGGTTTCTCACTTTGATTAACCGCAAGCCTATCCGCCATACTCTTCAGTCTTCACCAATCCTATTTTACAACAAATGTTCACTCCGGCTGCCGCTACGTTCCATAAAATTCATTCATATTAGAGTAATTGTTATTACGAAAGGAATAATGATCAGATCTTTGCGAACTCCGCATCAGCAGTAGTCCCTGTGTGGCTGTCTGCGGGTGCTCTAGATTAGACCTGAAGGGGCAGCATGACGAGCATGTCCCGTGATCTGATCGGCGACTGTCCTCTCTAACCCTCCCAAAAGAGGCACACGAGAGATACATTGGAGCAAAACGGAGGCCAGATTAAAGCAAAGTACGCGTTAGCCGGACTGCTACGAATGGGGGTTGTGATGGCACGCCCTGGCGCGGGCTCACGCCACCCCAACCACTTGCGTCCAGTCCCAGTGCTAGATGGCTGGCCGGATCGGCCAGTGGACTGGTGGACGGCAGAGGGAAGCGAGAGTGAGGTCGACTCGGGGAACCACGTCCTCATGACACTGCAGGACATTTTCCTATTATAAACGATTCTACGCGCTTTTCAACTATTAGGATGCGCTAACCGTCGTGGTTTGAAAGGTTGTCAACCGATTGGGATAATTCGGTCCTATGTGTATATGTGTGGAGTGGCTGGCGCTCGGACTAGGAGTCAAGCTCAACGACCCACCTTAATGGGGCCTCTGCGACACTCCCACAAACGTAAGATCCAGACCACCCAGTTCCGCGAAAACCCGGCTCATTGTATGTCGAGCAAGTCGTGTGTGGCACGCGTAGTCGTCCTGCTTAGTTTTGTCAGCCACTGGCCGGATTCCGTCTCCGGTCTTCTTGACTTCCCTTCTTACCGAGTCCAGATGGCTAACGAAGGTGAGAGTGAGGCGGTCGTCGCGCATGTCTGGGCTAATTCACGTGAAGGTCACCGTTCTGCGTCCACCATGCTGTGGGACACACGGCGGACATGGGGAAAAGTGTGGGAACGGCGCCATTTCCTTAGGAAGTGACATAGATCTCTGGAGAGAGTACGCAGTTTGTCCGATATCTACTTTCTTCTTACACTCATTTACAAATATTCCTAGAGTATACTAAAGAAAATACGCAAAATAAATATTCACCATTGCTATAGAGCTTCAAATTTTCGTTTTAGGTCCCTTTCGTGCCCGTTGTGCCCTGTTTATGCATCTTCCTCAATATGTGTCTCATCGTGAAACTTTCTCCCCTGACTTGGGTTCGCTTCTTCGTTTGGCTAATTGTTGGTAAGTCAGGGTTAAATGATTGATTTCAAACATTTTTCTGAGTCTTTGCTGGAAACCGCCTGGAGTACCAGTACCTAATAAGTTTGCGCTGCCTTGCACCGTAGGAACCGCGAAGTAGAATTACGGACGTGCAACCTCACTTAGTCGTTACTTCTTGCAGTATCTACTAAGATCCTTTGGGTAGTGACATTAGTTTTGGTGTCTCGTGGAAAAACAGTATGCAGCAAGAGGACGTGCACTGCACCATCCTCCCTCCCTTCTCCCCTTCCCATTCTTGGTCAGGATGTGTAACAAGCTTTAAAAAGATCACCACAGAATGAGTCACACTGAAAATTCGAGCGGTGTTACTCTCGGGGAGACTTTTGAGGAGAGTCTGAAGTACCCTAACATCTGGAAGCAGACGAATCCTATTCGCTTTCTCTCTTCTCACGCAATGCCGTTACTGGTTCTCTATGCTTATTTCCAACTAGGTTGACTGCGTCTTAAGTTACCTCAATTTTCAGCCTTATTAGAATCTTATAATTGGGCAGGGATTAAGTATATGCGTGCGGTAAGAAAATGCCAACTGTTATCTAACAAATCCACCAACATCTTAAGACTCCTACCTTACTGGCAGACGTATGCATTCCACCTTCAATTATTTCGGATATTTTTCTACCACCTCACTGCTCTCCGCGCTGAACTTTTTTAAATTGAGCTTTCCGTGTGAGTTTGCGTGTGAGGTGTGCAAAACCATCGACCAATGTAAACATTTCATCAGTACCGGCTCCTCGGGGCGGTACGGGTCAGCGAATGTCATCCTGCCGACGAAGGACCGACCAAAAACCCTGCAGAACAACACCTTCTTTAAAAAATATAGTGGACAATTCTCTGAAGTTTTTCCTTACCCCGCGCATATACTTGATCCTTACCTATTATTGCTGCAAAAATCCAGTTCGTCCTATTCAACAGGTGTGAATTAGTATAGCATTGCATTCATTAAGCCTTCCATTTGTCAAAGCGACTCAGTACACGCACTTCCTCTTGGCCGCCTGTAACATCAAATAGTACAGCTTATGCACCCAGAATCGATCCGTATTCCGCCAAAGGCAAAACTGTGATACCTCCGTTTAAACGATTGCCGATTAAAGGGTAGAGCGTAACTGACGAGCATTTAGTATGCCTTTCGAGGGAATGAGGTTTTAAAAGAAAGAGCCGCATATTCTCCCATTGTTGAGCTTTCCGTTTCGAGAGATCTGATGGATTGTTGGCAGCTGTTTTTCAACAAGTGCTTCATTTGTATATCTTATTTCTTCCAGCGAGATGCATCTTAACGTAACGCTTTAAACTGCGTCTTTTTCAAGGCTTGCTGATCTACTTCAGTTACGGATGGTGGCATAGCAGGGAAGCAGATGGTTCTGGCGAATCCGATCTCCTTTTGACCTACAAGACAGTGGATACTGAAAGCACGGAAGCAGAACAGCCAACCCCAATTCCACCGGCACCATAGGTTGTCGTGCCATTGATTAAGTTAATCAGGAAGTATTTCACCACTTCCGACCCTTTGAGCGTTACGTTCACAGTTGTCTGTCTTTTGACTTGTTTCAAAGGCTGTCGTTTTTGTCCAACTTGTCTTTTTGCAGCGCGTTTCCAGGAGTTTCATCCTTTTGCCTTTTATTCTACTATTTAAACAGTCTTCTATCCATTACGTGCGGCTTCTGCCTTCCAGACAAGTTAGTCTTTTTTTGCGGATCCACACTTATCACACTAACAGTTTTTTTGCTTCGTTGTTCGTTAGTGCAATCGGTTTACTGAAAAAGTACCTAATGATACCAACTTTTGTCTTGAGAATAGTTTCGGTAAGTGCACGATTAACCCTTATTCAAAGTCTAGTCTATCTGAGATCCAATGCAGACAAACGTTGTGGATTTTTTTAGGAAATTCAAGAAGAATTAATGAGATAAACCTACCACCTTCCCTCTCCTCAGGAATTCTCTTGAGTTTTTGCCGAGTTTGAGACAGGTATAAGAACTGGGGCTATGGTTAGGTAAAGGGTTAAAGTTGATTGCTAGATTTATGGTTATCTTCTGAGTCAGGATTAGGCATTCAATTTAGGGTTTGAGCAAGCCTTGGTGTTAGAGCTACGCTTAGACTATGTTATCGGCTTCAATCTTCTAAACAGCTCGCCTATGCATACCTCACACCTGTTCCGCACACACGGCGGGCTGGGTTCTCACACGAACAAAGGGGAGGTTGCTCGCATCCCAACTGAGTGGTAGTGTCATATAGGTCACATTAAGAATAAGTTATTGCGGTCGGACTCTCTTTTTGAGAGGAGGACCAAATTATATCGTCTGTTGGCAGCCTTCCATGCCACAGCTTTTAGTGCACCGCTATAGATTCGAGCGGGTCAGATTGTTTAGATTAAGAAATATGGGCTGAGAGTCAGCCTCATTCTTCCCTACCTCAGGCACCAGTCCACTGTCCGAACCGGTCAGTCAACTGATACGGGGATTGGACGCGGTGGCTGACAAAGCTAGACAGCCTGACTGTCCGTGCCACCCACGCGATCTGGCCCGCCACACAACACACTATGTTCCCGCACATATCGTGGTGGGCGTCTTGGGGCTCACGAGCATGAGAGTACCATAGGCGCCACATTAAGACGGAGCGATTGAGCCTGACCCTCAGCCCATCAGCCGGCCACTTCACGGAAGCGTACACTAGACTGATCGCGTGGTCTGATTTGAACCGGCCATGTAGTTGGGTGACAACAGCCAATCCGCTTCCAGAATTTTGCGGGCAGTTTGAATTTTTTGTCTGTCTCGACCTACAGAATCTCTTGCCTCTTCATCCCTATCCGCTGAACTTCTTAAATCATTTTTTTCATTTTTTTATATTAACCAGTCGATTTGCGCGATATAAAGAGTTTTTCCCATCCGGATTGGTGCGGCCTTGATCCGTGTGATAGGTGCAATCTTTGCTGTCATATTAAGTGCGCCGAAGTACAGTTAATAACCTAAACCATGAAATGCGTCGAAATTTACGAATGACTGCCAATCACTCGCAAACCAACACCATTTCATGAGCTCGATTTCTATGTTAATTAGCTAGAAGTTTAGAAGAAAGCATAGAAGAATTGTCAAATGCAGTGTTGCGTTACTTAAAAATGCCGATTTCTTTTGAAAAGCGCAATATCCCGAAAACGTCAGAAATGGCTCTTATTAAGTAAAATTCGCTGTTAGGTGTACAGAATATGTTATCATTGCCAAAAACATAGTAAATATGAAAATAGGCATATAATAACATCTAGTAATAGAGTGTTAGTGAAATTTACAACTAAATATCGTTTAATAAGTAGTGTGATTTCATATACGACGGTTTGTCCACTGCCTACATTCTGAGCACAGATTCCAAAACAGTTTCCAGTGAGTCCTTCTTTTTTATTTGTTTGAAGTAAATGAGATTGGGTTCAACAAGAGACGCTGGATTTTGCTTGATTTTACCGCTGGGGACGTCAGAGGAACACAATCTTTCATAGGGTGGCATGCTATGATGCCGGTCGGTGCCTAATAAATTTAAATAGAACTGACAGGCGTGATCGTAAACATACCATTTTGTGTTTACAGAGATAGATTTTCTTCCGTTAAATTAATTTACACTTTTCGTTCTTAAATTAACCTTTGTGTTAGCAGGTTGATCGACATGGTTAACATTGGACTTAAAATAAAATTTCAAGTTCGGCTAAATCTTTTTATAAAAACTCTCGCGGGTAACTTAGTATCCTTTCAATGAAAAAAGTCGCTCAGATGCGTAACCGGAGTCTAAGACATGTATTAGCGTAGGAAACTACACGACCATATTCCAAAGTCCATTTTCGCTAAAATTTACTGATATTTTACTTGATATAATTACCTAAACACAATTTCTGCACAAGAAAAGGACATTTTATTGAAGGAAGTGGATGAGCGAACCAAATGCTCAACGTTAAAGGCGTCCAGAAATTCCCTCAGTAGTTTCCGTTTTCAGATTTTATGAGATAGGTCACGTACTGTAAGTACTGTATAAGCCCCGTCAGCGATTCAGGTGTGTCTCGAAGCGGTTTTTTCAACAGTTGCCTGAATGGGGTGTATTTGACAAGGTTGCTAGCGTAAGGATGCAGGTCACGGCAACAGGTCAAATCGTTATCTGTCTGTTAAGCTAAATGTGATTCAGGAACAAGAGTGATAAACGTAGCATTGGACGTCTGATCAAGTTTATGAGAATTTCAGCAAGGAAGATGATTGGTAGCTGAATGTTCGTAGCACACAGAAAGTTAACCCAGCGCAGTCTCACGTTTAGGCAGAAGGCCTGACGATCGTGAGGAACTCCTAAGCGGACTTTTAGAAACTGTCGAAATTGAAGGCGGCATGTTTACACCAATCGCGGCTCAGTCTAGGAAGAATATTCCGTTAACCAGGAAGGGCAGGCGTAGTGAGCAGCACGTGCTTATCTTTGAGCTTTCAGAACTGCAGTTCTGCAAGGCTCCCAGACGCGAATAAGCAGACAGGGTATCCACGAAGAGGATATCTGACTATCTAGTCGACACCAAGCTCATAAGACTGATTCGCCGTACAGCTATTACTATGAATTTGAAAATGGGCATCCCAAAAAGCATAATTCTAAAGAAATAAGTTCTTTGGGAAAGATGACACAAGTTATTTGCAGATTCTCGACTTTGGTTGCCCACGTCGTCATCAGACGTGAAGCAAGTGTGCAAAACAGTCAACATTTAAACATGTCTGAAAATCAATGCTGTCCAGCCTTTACTCTGGGGCTGGCAGCATGTTCTGATTGACTAACGCCTTTGCCACTTTTCCTTGAGGTTGTTGTACACAGCATCTAATTTTATGTGTCGATTGATGCATAAGTTATCAGAATGAATGGCCTCTAAAAATTCGCGACCCTTAGATGAGCAGGCACCTATGATACGAGTCTTATTCCACGTAAATTTATGTCCGGTTTCCAGCATATGCATGGCACCCCGGGACAAGTGGTCTCACCTTCTTACTGCCAATTGATATTCATGTATACGTGTAGAGGCGGATTCCCTGTTTGACCACAATAGACCGCATTACAAGTGTCGCACGGTATCTTATAGACGACTTCCTTTTTGTCCAAATAACCAACCCTATCCTTAGGGTGTACAAGCTGGTTGCGAAGTGTACTAGTTGGTTTGTGCGCCAGGTGTATTTGGTGCTTCTCGAGTGTCTTTCAAATAGTTCGGACACATTCTTAATATACGGAAATGTCCGCCGGTCTTTTGGTTTGGAGGCCTGATCGCAACAATAAAGTTTCTTGTTTTTTTCTTTTAACTCCTGTTGTCTCATGAGTCGTGCTATTACTATCTAAAACGGCATACGATGCTCAGGGCAGCTATAAGTTAATAGAAAAATAATTGTTTCGCGAAACGACCCTCGGCAGACGAGCTTTCAGGTTCAAGGTATGGATTTCTGCTTACATTGGTCAGCATTGGACTGGAAATCATGTCAGATGTAATATTAGTCATGGAAAATCCTGTGTCCATAAAACGATTACACAGTCTGCGGGTGCTTGTTCGTAGATAATGCAGCAGACAGTATTGTCTGCCGTCAGTTCTGATGCCAATCATGATGAGAATGACAATTAAAGTCTAGGCTCTGATGCGGCGGCGTCCGGTCTAATTCCGAAGACAAAATGTGAGATTTCGTCAGTGATGGACCAAAAATATAGCGTCGCTATATCGGCAAGCACTGGAAAACAATATATTAGTGTGCTCAGGAAGACGGTGGTGCCTAAACCACTGTGCAGTAAGACTTACCAAGTCAGTAGACAAAACCATTTATTGTTGACCGTAACCGTCTGCGCTACTTCCCACATAGATGCAGACGTATAAGCCCCAGTCAATATGGGTTCTTTCAGGGACATTCATGCCCGGGGAACCCCTCACAAAACAGAGAATTTGCGCAGGAAGTTATGCAATAGAGGTGTTGGTGTAGTGATTCTAGACTTCAACAACGCTCTCGACATAGTTGACCACCGACTACCAATGATGAGACCTTTTAAAAACGTTCTAACTGGAAATATAAGTAAGTCGACTTAGTGTTTAAAAACACGGAGCCTTCGATGGACGCTTTCGGAATCTCAGGGGTTACATCCGATGGTTTGTCTGTCCATGACAGTGCTCTGATGGAGCTAAGCCAAGGAAGTTATTATTTCCCACTTACACTTACAATCTAATAGAAGTATTGCTCAAAATCCGCTTATCCATAAGTTATTTTAAACTTTTAGGCTAGACATATGACAGTACACCCACCAAATAGCGCTTTGTTCAAGTGTCCGTGTTGATCGGCCAGTGTCTTCTAACAAGACATGCTCAGAAAGCTCAGGTGATCTTAAGTAATCCAGAGTTAAACTTTGGAATTAGTTTGCTCAAAGTATCAGAGGATAGACATTAAACGAGCCGGACCTGTTACCCACCTAACAATTCCTATTCCTCCTAGACTGGCACCGTCAAAATTATGCCCAAAAGCTGCTGCCTATAGTGGTAAACAGCGTCCCCTTGTTCATAATCCACTCCTCATTCCCGTCAAACAAGAACACGCATATGTCAAATTATGCTTTTTCTGCCACATCCGAGTACCGTTCACTGGCTTGATCAGCATATTAAATGCAGGAAATCCAGACCCCTAATACAGTTATTTTGGAAAACGTCCTCGTGTGTTATATGAGTCAAGGCAGACTACATGCGTACGTGAAAGCAAATGGCCAGGTACTAGTTACCGTATAACTTCTTAGCTTACGGGGGAACGATGATAGCAACCCGTGTTGTCCCTCTGCGTCGTGCATATATATGCCTGCCTCGATACCACTTAATAAGCCAGAAATGGGTAAGATGTGTTTATTTAGCTGCATCTGATGGATATAATACTGATGACTTACTTAATTATCATGGGTTGATGTGGTTACGTTGACATGGTGTTGCTGTGCGTTACGGTGTGTGTTTTGTTTGCAGTCGTGTTTCTTTGTTGTCCTGTCTACCCTTTTCGACCGAATGCCGATGGTAATTCTTGGCCTTCGGCCTGTAGCCTCCTAACTTTCGCGTTGGGTGTTTCAGGGTTAGGGTCTAGGGCTGTGGTGGAGGGTTAGGGCTAGAGCTAAAGGGTTAGGGATTAGGAGGCGGGGGGTTGGGTTTATGGGGTTAGGGTTAAGGCGCTGGGGGTTAGTGGTTAGGATTAGGGGTTTGGGTTCGGGCATCTATCTTTCAACCACTCAAAGTACAACCGCGCATTCCCAATAGTCTTTCTTCGAATACAATTACTTGACCTCGTCGCTTGTGCGTTCTCCGGTCCCACCTGTAAAAACTCCTATTACCACTGGTCCTGTATCACGGGTGGCTTGGGTTTGTTTACCTCAGGTGCGGCTACATAACCACATCTGACCCCAGAAATGGCCGCCGAGACTGTATTGTCTTTGTCGGCAATACTATTTTGCCTATAGCACTAGCCGCTGCGTAGCTGTTGATGGGGCTTGAGATAGAGCCTCAAAGCACAATAGGATGACAGTGCTCCGTACGGCGATCGGTGAGAGTCCTCCTACCATTGCAAAAGATATGCTTGGATTCGGCGCTGTGTTCGCCACTGTACGTGTTGTCTGTCGTTTTCACTCTTGCCGTTTTCGTCTTTCCTTCCCGATTTATCCATTCTAAGCTTTTCGCTTTTTACCTGCATGTCGTTCTGTTTACTTCGCTTCTGACCTTTTCCCTCTATTTCGAATGCTCATATCTCTATTATGTCGCTTTTTACCGCTATTGTAGTCCTCTGCCAGCTGCCCCTGCCCACAGGCCGACTATATCGAGTTCTGCTGAACCATTCGGATAAGCTTCTGTTCCGGCTATACAATTTTAGCATTTGAACGGCTACAGTCCACAATGAGAAAAAGTCCTAGTCCCCCCTCTTCCGGAAAAAGGTTTAAATAGAGAGCTGAAAAATACCGTCTTGTTAGCCCCGTACGCACATATATTTTGGTCTGGATGCGTACAAACGTTCGACTTCAGACGATAAACATTTCTTGAAGGTCTGTCATTGTCCATGGAAAATCTGATTGCAAAGTAATGCACAGACTGCAAATTCAACGCAGGTAGGTTGTCCCTATGTTTTAGAAAAACCTCATAATCATGCACCAATATTTGTCCGTTCATTCACCTGGAAGACCTGACCCTTCCCGCTCTGGTTCAGGAAATGAGTGACGGTGAAGCTACAATTATGTTCTAAGATAGCTATACCTTCACGTCAGTGGACTGTTTAATGGAGACAGACACAAACACTGTGGCTGAGCTGAGACAAGGGGAACGGTCAAAAAGTGATGACAATCCTGCCACACCAAAAGCCTCTTAACATTTATTTTTGTGTGACTGTTCGATGTCTAAAGGCGAATGTCATAAACATCAGAGAACACAAAAATGAGACATAGAAACCCGCTGGACTTTCTGTGATTCCTCAGGAACCCAGATAACATTTAAAAGATACGCGGTGCGGTTACTGAAAACTGAGACAACTTCATTACTCTTCACTGACACGTACAATAATTTTGCACCCATTACTTCATTACCACAACCTGCTCTTGTAAATTTAGTACATCGCGATTTCAGGCAGCGTCTGCTTGACTATCCCTTTGACGGAAATAGAGTTGCCAGGTTGCCTTTCAGCCTAGGGGACACAGTAAAACCGCTTATCTTTGTGGCTTTCTAGGTATGGAGTTGAAATACCTTTTTATTATAATGCCATGCATATAAGGGAGATAAGCGGAGCCTTTTAAAACCCTATTTACAGACAAAGACTGAGAAAACGTGCACCTGTGTACGAATATATACGGTACACATTATTAGTTCTTATCAAGTAAGCAAAATATCGTAATAGCGGCTGCCCCAGAGTCCACGTCCTGCATTTCGAAGGAACAGGTGACACATGATCTAGACTTTTTTGCTGAATATGCCAGTGCCGTCCTGAAGGATGGAGAAATTTCACCGTAAAAAAGCCTTCCGACTAGACAAAGCAGACCCCGGCCGTGACTCCAAAACATTCTTAATGCACCTAAAGTTATTTTAGAAAACTAACCCTAGGCAGCGGTTCTGTTAGAAATAAGAATGCCCTTACGGAGTTCACACAAAAAGTGTTTTTTTCAGCCGGACTATGAACCGAGGAAAAGGCTGAAAATGAGGGAAATGAGAACAGAATTGAGGGAAAGAATTGGCAGAGCAGAGAAATAGTTGTCAATCAAAAATGGCCAAATAATCCATAACAAAAAGTCTTTCCTGCAGTGAAAACCAGTCGCAATGAATGTTGGGCCCCTCTGATGATATAATCATTGAAGGTTATTTCTGCAAATCTACACAGGCTGTTCAATAAGCTCGACGAACTAAGCGACTTATTAGGTGAAATTAAGCTAAACATTGTGGCTTTCGCCAAATCGTGGCTTTCTAAAGATATCGCGGATTCAGAAATATCACTTAGAGGATCTCGGCAATTCAGCACATATAGAACAGGCTGAGGAGGAGGAGGAGGAGGAGGAGGAGGAGGAGGAGGAGGAGTCATAATTTATGCCATTTGCAAGCTGACCGCTATGGCTGATGTAAGTAGTCCGGTACGGGATGCGGAAATTCTAAGCATCACCATATCTGATAAGTATGTCCGATCGCTGACGCTTGCAGTGGTGTAATGCGCGCCTAATCAGACTTCTGACCCAGATTTCATTCTCATAATCGAATGGTATAAAGCCAGTGTAAAAAATGTCCTCATTGTTGGGGATTTCAACGTTCATGGCATTGATCGGCAAACATGGACTGCATAGGGGCCGCAAGACAACTTTAAACACAAACTAGTACGATGGGCAACGGACAAACTTATCTGCCCGAAAGTTACCCTTTAAAATGCGGGCCAGGAAAGAACAACAATTGAACTGCCTTGATCTTATTTTTACCCAAGTGGAGGAGAGTGTTTTAGATCCGCAGGACCGACCGCCATTAGGGTCAAGCGACCGTATTACGCTGTACTTTGAGTACTCACTGTTTTCTAAATCAATTCCACCTGATAGGTGGGAGAGAAACATTTGGAAAAGGGACTATTCTCTTATGAGGAGGGAATGGTTGGTGGTATCATGGAAGACAATACTGCGTGGTGGAGCAAACAACAATTGGGAGACTTTCAGCTCCTTACTATAAGAGATTGTTAATCCCAACTTTCGTCTCAGAAGAAAGACAATCGCAAACCGCCCAAAATGATAAACTCAAACTTACAGGCCTCTTTCAAAAAAGAAATCGCCTTTGGCGGCGTTACATACTAGCCAGCTCCCGTGAGCGTATATGGCACTACAAGTAGCAACGCAACATTAGTAAAAGTGAGTTTTCCAGGCTGCGAAGGGAATTCGAAATGAACATACTGAAAAAATCCTTTGGAGCACCCGAAAATTCTACATGGCTCTACAAAAAGCACTAAATGAGCTCAGGAAAGCATCCCTGACCTGAGGTCTGCAGATGGAAAAGTGGAGACTGATGGCCAGATCAAATCAACGCTCCTATCTAATTTCTTTCAGTCTGTCCTCGTCCGAGAACCTAAATCTCTTTTTGTTCCCCGACTCGTTCCCCAACCAATGTTCTTTCTTACCCCCCTCACATTTTCATCGGCTATTCTTAGCGTCAAACTACTCCGACTGAATCCTGCCAAATCGCCTGGCTCGGATAAAGTTCCCGCATCAGCACTGCAAAAACTTGCTCATGGACTGTGCTAGCCGCTGTATTTAATACTTCAGAGGTCATATGAAGAAGATGAGTCCCTGAAAAAGTGGAAGTGCCCATTTATCACCCCTGTCCATGAGGGAAGTTCACTCCTTGACTGCGAAAATTATCGTCCCGGCAGTCTTACTTCCATCGCGTGCAAATTAATGGAGCGCATTATCAAAAGAAATCTGATGAAATACCTGGGAAAAAAACAAAATATTGTGTAATGCCCAATGCGAATTTCGTCAAGGAAACTCCTATCTGTCGAGTTTTCTGTACTGGCACGAGCAATGGACAAGTGTCGCAAACAAAGGTTATCCAGTGTATGTCATAGTTTTGACTTCAAAAAGGCCTTTAATAGCGTCCCAAACAAGCTTCTTTTACAGAAGATATGAAATTTAAGACTTCAACGAAGAATGTTTAAATGGATTGAGAGCTTTAGCTCGTTCAGAATGCAGAGTCATTGTTGGTAATTTTACCTCGGAATGGGCAAAGGGGGAAGTGGTGTCACGTAGGGCTCTGTTTGAGGCTGACTACTCCCCTAATTTATGCTAGTAATTGTATCCGCGAACTAGATTGTGAGGCTCTCATGTTCGTGGATGAGATAAAAATACGGAGGGAAGTCAAGTGCCATGATAACGCAAAGAAGTTGCAATCGAACATCGAAAAACGGAGTGTTTGGTAAAACAGATGGCCAGTAAAGTTTAATGTGTCCAAATGCGTGGTCTTACACCTAAATATAGGCTGAAATGCCTCCCAAACATCAGTACTTTATAAACAGGACGGCATTAGAAACTGCAGAATGACTCAGAGATCTGGGTGCATGGACGATCACAAATCTAATGCCATCAGAACACTGCCGAAAGATAGTTAAGAAGGTGCCTAGTACTTTACACTGGATCAGACGTACATTCAAAATATTTCCTTCTAATCTCTTCGGAAGACTTTTCAGCGTCTTTATAGGACCCCACCTGGAATATGGAACGCCAGCATTTTCCCCGTGGATGAAGAAGGATATTGACCTACTCGAACACGTGCAACGCAGAGCAACGAAGGTAGTCGATGGCCTAAGGTATTTGTCGTACCAGGAGAGACTGAATGAGTTTGGCTAATTCCCTCTATCCCATAGGCTACTAAATTGTAGTATACTCTGGACATTCCGGATTGTCCGTGGCCAAGATCTTTCACTGAGAACGAAGGACTTTTTGAGTTTGCCAGTTCAAACCAATTACGTGGTCATCCTTACGAAGTCAAGAATGAACGCATGCGGATAGACCGTAGGAAGTTCTCCTTCAGCAAACGGGTTGTCCGACCATGGAACTCGCAACCAAGCGAGATGGTGACGACTGACACGTTTCGCATGTTTAGAAGAGAACTTGCTAACATGCTTTTCGACAAAAGCCGACTTTCACAACATGACAACTCATATCCAGTTTAGTAAAGCAGTTTGTTATACTCCATCTTTCCGTAGTGACTCGCAGTGAGCAGATGCGCATCCTTATTATTACGGTTTTATTGTGATATGGCCACATTCTAAATGTTTCTAACTTTATTTTGAGTGCGAGTATGCGAAGTCATTATACACAATTAGAGTCATTAGGGGCTTTGCCTCTAACCCCATCAAATACAAATGCAAAAAGTAAATATATGGTCATCGTCTAAAATGTTATCAAGTCTTCGTTTGAATATAAGAACACTTATCGCCAGAACAACCGAATTAGGTAAGTTATTGCAATCTTCAATCACCCGGTGAGAGAAGAAGTTGGCCCTTACTTCAAGTTTTGTTTACTTTGTCTTCAATTTATATCGGTGGCCTCGGAGATTTTTCTTTTGTGCTAGTTCAAACGATCGGCCAATTTATGTGCACAGTCTACTCCTCTGTCGATTTGAAGACCATAATAATTTCCCCTCTGTATCGCCTATAATGGAGAGGAAAGATTTTGAGCCTTTCTAGCCGTTCCTCATAAGGTAGGCTTTTCAGACTAGTTTAGTTGTCTTTCGCTGCGCCTTCTACAAGAAAATGAAATCTTGTTTTATCCAGGGGCGCCACGCCTGAATGCCGTATTCTTAAATCGGCCGGATGAATATTCCAAACAGTAGACCGAAAAGTTCTTTATCAAAGTTAATGAAGGATCTCCTGATCGCTCACAGGATGCCCATAGACTTCTTTGCTATTTTGGCGCAGTCAGACGAGGGTTTGAGAGTGGACGCCATCCACACACCTAGGTCCTTTGCCTCGTTTACAAGCTCGAGTTCATGACTTCCGATGAAATATTAATATTCAGATTTCAAATCCTTTCTGCAACTACACCTTAGTCGAATGAATTGGCACTTGATATAATTGAGGTCAAGAAGCCATTCATCACGCCACTCTTGGGGCAGTCTAAGTTGTTTTGCAAGTTTAACGCGTCCTCTGGCCTTTCAATCGAATTCTCAATCTTCATACCTTCAGCAAACATTATCTTCTCGCAGGTCAGACAATCTAGGCAATCGTTCACACATACTAAGAACTGAATGGGACCCAGAAGGCTCCCCTGCTGAACCTTCAAGTAAACTGTTTCCCACTCCGATTCGGCGTCACAATGCGCATACGTTGACGTCGGTCTGGGAGGAAATCGGTCTACTAACAAGCATACCTCCAAGGATTTCGTCCAGCTTTCCGTTGCTGTGAGTAGGTTAGTGACGCAGGATCGGACACTACTAAATCCATGTTGATGCTCACTAAGTCAGTCGTTCTCTTCAATATGTCTCATCAGACCCATTTTTGTTATTTTCTCCATTAATATGCAACAAATTATTGTGAGTTGCACTGGTCTAAAGCTATTTGACGAGGTTTCCTCTGCCCCTTTACATATGGGGCTTATGTTTGCTGTCTTCCAGTCAGTAGACAGAGCCCCCACTTCCACTGAACTTTCGAAGGTTTCGGAGAGCGGGCAGGCAAGTTGGTCTGCGAGTTCCTTCAGAACCTTTACGGATTTGCCATCCGGACCAGGTGATCTAGTGTGTTCTAGCAGTCCCAGTGTTTTCTTTACTGCGTCATTTGTGAATATCATCGTGTTATTTATATTTCTAGACGGAGCAATTTGTTGGTGTACTTTTTCATCAAAACGCGGCACCCCGGTATACACGGACATGAAGAAGTGGACGGGAGATTCGTCTTATCTGAGGTATCAGGTAGCTTATTTCCCTGAAAATTCCTTAGACAATGAATGGAGTCCAGGTTGCGTTTTGTCCTATTTACGTATGCAAAGAACTTCTTCGGATTTTTCGGTATTTCTTTGACTATTGTTGACACAAATGTCGCTCGTTCTCCCCTCACGAGAATCCGACGCGTATTCCGCTGTTTCTTAAATTCTGAGAGGTGCTCGGACTGTTGACAGCCAGCGTATCTCCTCCAAACTGTGCTTTTGTTTCTAAGATTTCCTTTTATTCCCGGTTTCATTCACTTCGGTAGGGTGATGCACTATCTTCTTTTAAACGGACAACGGTTTTCCACCAAGTATCTATTTACGTTCTTAAAGAAACCTCGGGCGGCGTTTGGGTCACAAACATGCGCAGGGTGCCATTTTATCTCAGTCAGTCGGTAACGACCGTGAAACAGCTGTCTGCGTCTGGCGTGTTGCACTCCAAGAGAGCTGCTCATTAATTATTTTATTTTGAAATATTACTCTTTTCAATGCATCTCCCCACTCTACTTTTCTAATTGCGGGTACGGAAAAATAATTGTAGGACGCGATGATCACTTCGGCCCAGGTGCGTGTTAAAAGTCAATCCAAGGACAGAGTTTTAATCTGCGTTAACGATGAGGTTCAAACAGCTTGACTGCTGTCCTCTTAGGAATCGGCCATCCACTGTAAAGTGTTGAGTAAGTAACTCGTCAGTGACCAACTAAAGTAACATATGTTCAGATAGGTTCTCCGATCGCGTGCAGTGCAACGATTTTCAAGTGATATCTGGAGAGTTGAAATCTCCAAGTATTATTACATTTTTGCTAAGGCAGATTTGCTTTAATTCTGTGATAAATGTATCGTGCATATCCTTCCGCTGTCCTGGGGGTCTGTATACCAGCGCAATATGGAGGTCCGGTTGGTTTGATAATTTTAATTCATGAATAATGATATCTGAACCGGCGTTCCCCTTTTTGGCGAGGACCCATCCGTTACGTAACTAATGTCGCGCGTACGAACATCGCGACTCCCCCAGCCCTACGTCCGCCTCGATTCATGTGGATAAGCTGAAAGCCATCCAACGTGACTTCTGCGTCTGCTGTCTGCACATTTTACCATGTTTCTGTTACAGTCAGGTTGCAACTAGGTCATGGTCAGCTTCATTTCGTATATTTGGTTGGCAAGACATTGTGCGTTTGTGTACATCACCATCGTCACCATCATATTTTGTGGCTCTCTTAGTCTCTGGAAATTGATTGTTGGCTCTCTAACTCGAAAAATTACTGCTGTGCACTTTACACGACATGTCCGATTCACTGTCTGTCTTCAAATTTACAAGTTTTCGATGACACTGATAACTGGCGTTGAAACCGTAAATCTCACCGGCGATTTCATGGAAATTTGCGTTCTGTTTTTATAATTTCATTGTCTACAACCGTAAGATTTTTCCCTCCCTTGCTCCGACGCCTATTCAGCCCTGCTACCAGTGCTCTCCTTTTCATTTGATCATGGGAGAGTAGTCTGGCTGAAAAAAACACTTCAGAATTGTTATTTCTTAGCCTAGATTTTCTAGATAAGATTAGATCCGCCTGCTGCTTGTTCCCCAAGACGACTTTCAATGTTTTTCGTCGCATCTCCTCCGCGTCACCTTTACTTGCAGGCCACAAGCGGAACATCTTTTGAAATTCAGCCACCACACCGGGTTCTTGGGTGTCATTTACTAACTTTTGGAATGTCAAAACGCCCCGTTTGACCATCTCCTTTGGGATTTCGCCAGTAGCCTCATAGACTCCTTGGATCACCAAACAAAGTGATCTTTCAGGGTAATAACCGGTTTCTCATCCCGCTTCTTATTATTGATGGTAGGTTGAATCACAGGCTATGGTTCTACCTTTATTATGATGCTTACATTGTTCTCAATCAGTGAGTTCAGTGCTTTATTCTCAAGCGTCGCTTTGGTTGTTCTAACCATATTCACTTCCTCTGACTCTACGTCCGTTCGACTACCGTCCGGCGGACGTGTTTATAGGCTTATGGCGTTTAGGTCTGTCACTAAGTTACTGACGTCCGTGATGTGCGCCGTTACGTCTTTACTTTACTGCATCACATGATTTCTCACATTATAGCCCGATAGAGAAGTGCAGAGCGAGCTGCTAGCGCTCTTTTGTGGTATAGGTAAATCCATAGGACTACTGTCTTTTGAAGTCTTCGATCGCAGTTGCATTTTGGTGAAGACGGACTCTGTATGAAGTAAAGGAAATGCGAAAGTCACTTCCATCTCGGTCAGTTTATTTATATTTTCCCGAATTTTGATTGAGTCGGAAGATTCCTATGACGACGACGTACGTTGCTCCTTCTTGTTTCGCTGACTGTGACTTCCGCAGTCACTTTCCGGTTTCTTGAGATTTCTGTGGTCCGGCTCATTGATGTTATCCATGTCTTTCATATCGTCTTCTAAGGGTATAATTTTGTGACGCATGAAGAGTGATGCTATAAACTCAGTGGGCAAGAATCTACATGTGTACGACAAAAATTCGGCATTCATCGACGATGAATTTTGCGGAATCGTAATCAAATTTACACACATACATGTACGATTGAAATGCGTTCACCGATTGGGCTACGAGGCCAATCTTTCCGTTCTGCTTCGGGACCTGACAAGAGCCAGACACTCAATGGTAGAAAGAATTGTAGTGTAGGTAGAAGGATATTAACGGTAAGCTCGGTCTGCCCGAATGCCTGCAGAGCGCGAAAACACAACGGTACGAGAAGTTCCTGCGGACCATTTGGTGAACGCATTTCAAACCGATTTTGTATCTTTTGCGAATAGTCGGTTGGGCAAAACCGTACACCACAAGCCGCATTAGTGATAATTTTCGCAAAAACCGCAAAGATCAATCTCGCCTAGTTTGTCTGACCAATTTAGAATGAACGGAGCTGCGAGGGAATTTTCTTGGCAGGGTGTAAGTGTTTTCATGTGCAGATCCAATCAAAAAATATAACGTAATTACCGGGGCAGAAATGCGGATTTCCATTTTTTTCTGACGTAGATCTCATGCCAATAAGATTTACACACCTATGACTAGCACAAGGGCTAGGCCAACACCGTTTATGAACTAAGTCCTCAAATCAAAGCTGTATTTTCTCAGATGTCCCTCGTTTTCCTTGTTTAACATTGTTTTCTTTTAAGTATCTAAAACTTTACTATTTACTTGACAGTTTCAGTTCTAACCTCTGCCATTCAGTAAAAAATGTTAAATAGTAAAATGGCTTTTACTGTTATTAATGTTAAAGACTAGTACAACGTCTCTCAAATGGCCGCGACTATCTTCCGCAATAACCTGAAATGACGCAGTAAAATGCCTTGTCTCCCTCTTCTATCTATTTCCGCTGTCGTACACTCTCGCATTTTCTGTTCATGTATTCCCAGTGACAGTTGGCTGTGCCCTATGAGTATCGAACTTGTGGGACTTTGTCGCAAAGGAGGTCAAAAATATTCAGGGGATTGTCTAAAAAGATGCATCCAAATCCACTTAGTAGCAATTTAAAATTGATTTTCTCAGGCGCCATTTTTGAATTAGTTTGCACTGTTTCGGACGCCAGGGATGGACAGCTGTGCTCCTTTTACGCGACCCGAAGAAGTATGTTATGTTTTACAAGGTTCCATTTTCTAGAAAACTGCTGAACAAATTGAGGAAGAGAAACTCCGTTCAAAGTACCCGAATCTTATAAAGGGGCCATGCCTCTTACAGAAAAGGCTGAACAAAAATGTTAGTGCCTTCCTCTTTTGCATATTACAGCCTCCTATGTATTAAAATGCGCTTGACCTTAAAGTTCTCAAGTTCTTGTGTCGCGTTTTCTTTTTAGTTAGTTCATCACAACCTGCTAGATGTAGATTTCATATCAAAGTTTTTCTCACCTATAGTCTAGGCTGCAGCCTTGACAATTATGTATTTGCCAGCGCTTCTAAGAAATTTCTAAATTTTTAACGTTTTTTGTCCCGTTGATTCGAACAACCACGTGCAAAGCGCAGACATTCCCCCTTGAACTCATGTCAACAACGGAATACAGACTGCGTTCTAACCATTGGCCCTTACACAAGATACTAGAAGGTTGCTGACGAAATGACCGTCAATCGGTTTTAAGTATGTTGTCTTGTTGCCTCTGCCTTTCCAGTCAATAGAACCTAAGCGCTAGGAAGTGACATCAAGCAAGCAGAATTCGTGCAGTCTAGCAACCAGTCTAGTCCACTAATTTCCCAAACCCATCATACGTACTATTTCGGCCCATTTTACAGAGCCGATGCCTCGGATCGTTGGAATTCATCATTGCTTATATTTCACTAACTATCCTATCGGCGAGTGTACACATGCAGTGGCGTCACTAACGTCTCTGCTGTTTACGTATGTACCCCAATCTCGACTGCAGGCCGTCAAGCGCAAATGCCTCCACAATTGTAAAAAGATGTCAAAAATCTTGTAATAATTTGACTGGACCAGGTGAATCGTCAAAGTACTACCTTATTGTCCCCGCTAGGCTTGGTTTTTCATGCGATGGTAGGAGACCTGCCATCTCCCCTAAATAGAATCGCATGTCCGTTAGCAGCACTGAGAGCACATGCCGACCCGGCACTTGTAGGTGTGTGCTCAACCAGATTGAATACATTTTATTCAGTCCAAGGTTTTCTAACAAGATGAATGACGGCAGGCTAATGCGTTACACAATGTGTGAGAGCATGTTCTCGCCCGTGCACGTCTTAAGATTTGCTTCTCATCCGTACCCAAAAATACTTCGTCTCAGTCACCTTGGTCTGCTCAACTGCTCAATACAGACTCTAAACGCAGGAATTCTTCCTCTCTCGCTCTCGGTAACTCTCTTTCTCACATCGTGCAGCCCATCTCATAGGGGAATGCAGCGGTAAATGGTCTGCGCGCTTTCCCTGTCTCGCCCAGCGGCACCGCAATGATTGGATCGATCTGTCCTGACCGCTGACATTAAAGCTCCAATTAATTAATCCTCCACTCAACATAAGATGACTACAGCGTTGATTAGAAAATGCTGCAAGAAGTATTTGACCGAGCTTTTGGGATTCGTGGAGCTAAACTTGTTTTGACTCGGTACAACTGTGATCATGCCAGATTTGGCCAGTCTCGATGATGTTGCGTGGAGGTCCGTGATAGCAGGCCTAAAGTATCAATAAAGTTCAGAAACTCTAGAAACATTCTAAACTATGTTAGGAGCTGTGTCCTAGTTAACATAATGACCTTCCATATTCACAGCGTAAACTGCCTGGGCATAGTAATCAGTGAGGCGGGAGTGTGCGTGCAAATACTGCCTTTGTTGATAATGTTTATGAGTCTTATGTCCAAATAATAATCACGCCAACAATCACAGATATTGACAAAGTTACGGCCCGCAAATGAAGGCAGCCAAGCAGTTATCGCGCTGAGTACGACTATCTCTGAGGCGCGCAGTAACCGCTAATTCTGATAAGTGTACGGTCGTACAAAAATTTCATCCCATGAATACTGCACCACCTGTGTGTTCATTGCCCTTGTATGCTGTTGCCTTTGACTACGGGTCTCAGTGTGAATCTAGAACACCAGACAAATAACATTCTTGTTCCAGCGATCGTCTCTCCTTTGACTGACGATGCCAAGAATAACTCTGGACCACACTATCACGTCGCAAGCAGAAAAGAAAGCAGGTCTGACTTGTCGCAAGTGTGAACAGTCGAATCACATCAATTGCAGTGATTTTACCCGAAGAAAAACACAGGGGCTCCTTCCTCTGCAAAGTTCGAGGCAAGCTTTTTGGAGCCTAACGGGGTGTGCAGCGCTATGACCGTGGAACAGTGGTACACGTGCAGTGTCTGAGGTTAAGTCATGCTGGTCCGACAGCGTCCATTACGGATTAAATGTGTGTGTATGTCACAGCCGAGCACTGCGCGGGCAGTGGTCGCTCAATGGGCTCCACCATTGGAGTGCAAGTCGATGTTGATACAATCATTGCACCAAACGGGGTTGACTGAGGATGCCCAAGGATGGTACGCAGCAACAGCACATTCCTTCAGTGCTCAGCTGGCGGGAATCTCTTCTCCACATACTGTGTCGGACCAGATGTACAATTCTGCAAGGAATCTGGAAATGCTGACAGTGCAAACAAACACCGATGGGCATGACCACCCTGACGCAAATTCGCAAAGAGATCTCTGCGGTTAGTTTGGTCACTGACAGTTACAAAGACTTCTGAGGGAGGGTGGAGGGCGCGCGTCGTTTCATTTGCATCTGCAGTTAGTCCGCTGAGCACATGCACTGTCACACCAGTAATCGCACTGACGCTGGTTCTAGTGGCTTTGGAGTGGGTGTATCGGTTTCATGCTCAGGCGGGAGCCTAATTAAATTAGGTACTCCGAGCAGGAAATCAACGGCCTCGTCACCTATCCTAGTCTAAACTCCGACCGGTCCAGGAGAGCGTCAATAACAATAAGCGACATAGATGTCCCAGAGGGTTTTTGAGAAAAGGAAAAATTGGTAGTGGCTCGCATTCAGGAACCTAAATTAGTTGGCATACTTTCCGAATTCGGACATTTAGATGATCTTCAAGAGGTCACCAAGAACGGTGAAAGCCAAGGTCGGGGCTTTTTAATGCTGGCGCACCACGACCTTATCTGCCATATGATTGCACTTCAGGAGGACCTCACCGGCCTGGAGGTGTTGTAAATTGGTATGCGGCTTCTGGACGAGAAATCTCTTACCTCAACTAACATGTACCTCCCATCAGCTACCTCCTACGTACCAAGGAGTAATCCCAACAAACAGTCTACCGGCGATTGACGAAATAAAACGCTAACTAGACCTTAGTAAGCCAGCCTTCCACTTAACGATGACTCATTCACTAGGAGAGACCTGGTTATCGGGAGCCTGGACGCTGACAGACCAGTGCTTCTGGTGTGTCCAGACTAGTGTTTCATCCTGCCCGATGTGGATCTGCGGACTGCGAATCTCGAAAGGTCCAAACACATGTTCTGGACAGCAGCGGTTTCCTGCTGTCGTTGTTCTCACGGGAAGTGGATGATCGGTCTGTTACCATCTTAGATTTCTCAGAGGACTCGTACAACCTGTTTACTTGCTGTGCTTTCGCGAAGAATTTGCGAAGAGCAAGTTCAGAAGTGTGGGCAGAACCTGATGTGATGCGCCCGCACTTAATCAACCTCTTCGGTTCCGTTTGTATAGCTTCACTTGCATGTGTAACCTCTTCTAGCACCCTACAATTATGTAACAATCTTGGCAAATGATTGATATTTGTCCTCTGTGAAGGCTTGAAAAGTCTCCAGGAGAGCTGGAGTCCATTGTGTGTGCGTCGTTCACCGATCAGGTAACTGATTATTTTTGTCCTGCGGCGTCGTGGAACTCAGTCTGGAGTCCTCATAGTCTGTCATGGTAGTGGCGGAAAAAACAAAAAGGAGGAAAACTTTAACGACTATTCACGGCCTTTTGGCCGTCGTTAGCGTTTATCGTTGAACTTAACGCCCAGTGTCAACCAATTCAGGTTATCAAAACCCGGGGTTGAGATACGACCTCTTGACGACTAGTTATAAACCAGAAATGCTCGCTCCAGTCGCACATATTCTTGTTAGCACTCCTGCATAGTTACCGACAATCTATCACCATACCAGTCTGACCATCAATGGTAGTGAAAATGCGATTCCCGGGTGGCATATCAAAAGATGAGGAGGCGTTCACCGGGGAGGTGTATTTGGGGTCTGACGTTTCGGGTAGTCGTTTCTTCTACCCATCTTCAGAGACTGAGCAGTCGTGCACACAGCTTTCCTTTTATGGCGCACTTTGTCAATGCCTGGCCCACCAATGCCGCCTGTGTGGCTGCATCCTACCCGCATGTCACCGTGACCTGAATCCCGCCTATTTTCCTCGGCTGTGGTGATAATTGGCGGCCCCGATTGTCCCGCGCCGTCAAGAATGTCCGTAAAACCAGATAAGGGGGGAGGTAAATTGATGTGGCGGTTGACAGAACAGTCGGTAGACATCCAGGCTTCTTTCACCTGCCTTGCCGTATGATCATCACCTCGGCCCACAATTTCAACGGGGGACAGTCACGGTGCGGGACAGTCGGGGCCGCCAATTATCACCACGGCCGACGAAGATGGGCGGGATTCAGGTCACGGCGACATGCGGGTCGGATGCAGCCACACAGGCGGCCTTGGTGGGCCAGGCATTGAAAAAAGTGCGCCATAAGAAGAAAGCTGTGTGCACGACTGCTCAGTCTCTAAGATGGGTAGAAGAAACGACTAGTCTGACCATCTTGAAGGGCGAGGTGATGGGATGGGTCTACCCATCGTTTGTGATTATGATTGGTAAGATTCTCCAAGTTACTCGTGATTGGGCTGGGTCTTAGCTCGCTGATCATTTTCGTGCGGGGTATCAAATGATGTCGCAAAGGTGTATTGTACTTGTGGACCACTGAACTTATTTTGGCTGCCCTTCTGTACTTCGAAACCTGCCTGTCATGCGTTATGTCTGCATAGGAAAGAGCTGTCGTCAATTCCCTTCTACTCCATAACCTGAATGCGCGCCCTTGTCTTGTCGGTATAGATAAAGTACTTCGACTCTGGCGACTATAACATGGCCAAGGCTAAATTGCCCTCGAAGACCCCAGCCACCTCGGCCAACCCAACGACCGTCGTAACGGACTTAAGCGCGGCCATCCCGGAAGTCTCAACTGGCGATACCATTCCTACCCCGGACAATGTGCCTGCGGTACGCAAGAAGACTATGCAGGCCATGAGCGCTGCCGAGCATGGTGCATGTCGCCTGCCTCCCGGTTCGCCCACCAAGCCCGCTGCGGAATCCGCTCTCTTTACCAGTGGCCACTAATACCTGAGTCACAGACGTTCCATCTCCCCCCCCCCTGAAATCCCCCACTTACTACCAAATCATAAAAAAATAATTCTGTACAAGATTTATTGTCAACGGAATGGGAGCAGGTTATGGTTCTTTTTGTGTTTCCTCGCGGTGAAAGTAGTGGCCAAGTTGCCATCATCACCACGACTTGCCCCGACGACTTTGCTGTATGCTGAAATCGCTTGTTGCGCTATCTCTACTCACTATATTTTCCACCCACTTACTGCCTGTTTGTGTATATGTGTTCTACTGGCCTACCTTGAGGCCCACATTTTTAGTAAGCTTCTGTTTTGTGGCGATTCGGGTGTTCTTTTTTAATTTTTTATGCAGTTTTCCACAAGCTACGAGCCTGTCGATGCCAGATACCCTTGTAGCCTAGTCTGATTTACAGAGCCGTACACCTACGCGACATCTACGTACACCTACGTGAATCATTGTTTCATGGATGGAAGCGAATATGCAAATCCCCGGTTCTTGTTGTAAAGAAGATGAACAAACGATCTCTGGAATCATTGCGTAGTTGAATGGCAGCAAGAATTCAGTGTCGTTTGTGTTAACAGTCCGGGACCGATTTTGGGCAATCGGTCGTCAGTACGAAATGGTGTCACTTGACCGGGACTTCCGATCGTCATATTGTTTGAGCGCTGTTTCACGTGTAATGGCGTCTCTAGTGGAAGCCGTTTATCTGCCTGACTGCC
Organism: Spirometra erinaceieuropaei; assembly: GCA_902702965.1. Lineage (NCBI taxonomy): Eukaryota > Metazoa > Platyhelminthes > Cestoda > Diphyllobothriidea > Diphyllobothriidae > Spirometra > Spirometra erinaceieuropaei. Next base: position 507,239 of record CACRXP010000207.1, on the reverse strand, counting down.
CCGGACACAATACCTCCCTACAAATGTCTTGGTACGAAGCATTTCCTACCTGGAAAAATTGATTTTGCGGCCGATAATATTTAGGTTTCCACCCCAGTAGCACGCATACCCATCGAGACATGAGAACTGAGGTCTTCCGGTACATAGTCCCGTTTACTCACAACTCGACAGCGTGTTAGCTTCGACCGATGTTCTGACGTTGCCTGAAATCCTGTATTAAGACTTCATGGATTGCGGCGTTTGCGCGATATCTGACAGGTCCGCCCTTACTGTACAGTTGCAGCGGTGAAATGCGTGAGACAATGACCACAGTTTTAGTCTGCAAACGCGGCAGCCGCGTCCAGGCACCGGGCCAAGGTCACCTTCCCAGTTCAGCCGCAATGAAGTTATTTCTTGTTGGTAGTCCGCATCATTCTTTTTAGCGGTCGTCCCTCAGAATGCTTAAAATGCTCCTATCAAGGCGCCTGCCATTTGAATGACTAACTTTTTGTTCCCCATGAGCATCTCAGTTTGGTTTGTTTATTCAAAAAGTGCAGTAGACTTCGCTTTCGGCTAAGGAAGTGGTTGCAGTGCAGCTGCCGGGTTTTTGCTTGCGTTATATGCTTCACGGAGTTAGCTGTACATCATTCTACTCACAAAGAGTTTCAAAAGAGCAACTGTACACGGTTCTTTGGTGTAAAGTGGGCCCCAGAATCGATGACTCTGTCGAATCAAACCTGAATGGGGTCCGAGCGGGTGTGCGACACGCGTGAGTCGGAGGCCTTGTGACACGTCAGCTGCTACATCTGACACCATCTCCAGTGAGCTTCATTCTGACTTACCACTGTCACATGATGATGAGCGATGACGAGCCTGCGGTAAAATTTCTCACTAAAATCTAACACCTGCAAGCCAACATTGTTCCCCGAAGAAGTTGGGGTCGTGTGTAACGAACGAGCGGTCATGTGATGCCAACTGAATGACCGGTGGGGGTTTATTGTCTTTTTAGACAACAGTCCCCGGGTCGAAATCCATGTTGGCAGTTTCAGGCATATCATCGACATGCCAGGTATTGAATGTTTGGGGGTGCAGGAAGTGGTTTGGATTGTTTTACTGCTGCGCCGGATGACAGGATCCCCGAGTGTCGTTTGATACATTGCCGATTCGAGATTATTCTGTTTTCACTCGCTCAGTCTGACCACCGGCTGAGAGCAGCAAGGCACGGCGCAGATGGGATCTATCGTATGGGTCATGAGCACTACGTGAAACCGAATTTCACTGCCTCACAATCTGACATACTTTCTCACTGCTACCCATTCGTGAATTGTATGCTTTTGGAACGCTGTGAACCATCGTGCGCCGTTCACCCTATGAACGGGTGATGTTCCTTAACACGAAGGCGAGCCAATTTGCAATTGGATTATTGTGTTTTATTCTTTAGATATTTTTAGTTATTTTGGTCTATCCCCGAAAGGCAACACATTGGAGCAAAAAGAAAATACCTAGGCTGCTGAATATTGAAAAACAGTGCTACTGCTCCGAGGTATGGCAGCACGTACTTTATTTAGGCAAGGCTGTGCAATGTCTTGTATGAAATAGGTGAACACTTCATTCCTTGTTTCAGAATGATGGTCAGCCAAATTGTTAATAAAACTGGGATATTTCTTACGACGGTCTTCACATAATCTTCAATTTGCGTAAGCTGACACGATCTGACTTGGGCCGCTCGAGCAGACTGACTTTTGGTATTTTCGCCACACGCATTTTTCTACTTTGGACCACAGTCTCGCTTTCTGTCACAGGTCAGTGGTGAGTTCTTGAATAGTTAGTTTGGCCGCCACCTCAGACTAATACGGCACGCTGATATAAATCTGCCGGTCTTGTAATTGCTTTGACGCCTGATCGCCAAGTATCATTATCGGAGTCTAGTCGTACCTCTGGGTACTTTTTACTCTTTAGTTGTCTCCCAAAGTGAATTATCATCAAATGCGTGGCTTTAGCAAAGGACTGATGACTTAAAAGTATCCATTCATGTACCTTAATTTATTTTGAAGGATTTGACGGCATATAAATTTCACAGGGTAACCGCCCGAAAAGCGCGGAAGTAGTAGAAGACGGATATCGGAAAAGATTATAGAAACCGGAGTGACCGTTTTCTGCTTGTTTGCCAACTAGCCAGTCATATCCCGATCGAACGCCGGGAGTACCTGACGTGTGAACTCAAGTGAGTTATCTATCGAGAACGGACGAACTTAGTCATCAAGAAAAATAGAACAGGCATGTTCGGAATCTTGAAAAATGCGGTGGGGCGCCACCGCTATGTAATTAAATACTCCCGATCGCAATCGGAATGACGTGGGTCCGTGACTAAACGGTGAAGCATTTCAATGAGATTCTCATTGACCAACTATGCCGGGTTTAGACCTAAGGCCTTCCAGGGACAAAATTGTAAGTAATGGCTACTATCAAATCTTCATCAACCGTCATCTTCGTATACATCCACTAATGTGGAAGAGTGTAGTTTGTTAAGTTTTCTGCTGCAGTTGCTCCGGCCATTATACAAATCGGACTAAACGAGAACCCGGATCATCGAGGTGGTGGTGGGGGTGGACATGAGCAGCACCTGCTGCACCCTCCCCCCCTAATCCGCCTGAGCTCGGTGTCAAGACTGGCAGGACCAAGTTATTCCAACAATTAACAGCTTTCCAAATCTCTGTTTTTAGCTCACTGTGATAGCTTACAGTCGCGTGATTGTCTATAGCGGTGAATATGCGCTGGGTGCCGGGGGGACGAAGTACTCAGGGTCGATCCCTATCTCACTTCCCCCTTCTAGGCGTCATTCCACTGCCGAGCCGGCCAGTCTTTGAATGCGGATATTGGACGTGTCACACACGACCTCGACCCCAGACGGCACACCAGGTTCTCACAAAAAGGGATGGGTGGCTTAGGTCTCACTCACATGAGGGCACAGTAGAGGTTACATTAGAGGTTAGAGGCGACATTATGCCTGACTCACAGTCTTCCAGCCGACCACTCTACAAGTGATAGCTTGACCGTCGTTGTCGACGAGGCCCACAGTGCGCTCCACAGTATGGTGAAATAGGGACGGTAACTTGCGCGTGAACTAGTTTGTAGTGATAGTAGACTTTCTCAGTATCTGCGCATTCTCCTCCCCCACCTGGGCCCGGTGTCAAGACCGGAGGCTGTCGAGGGCGCAGGTGGATGGCACGCTCGTGTCCGCACCTTGGTGCTCCACTCCACACTTCCTGGTCCACACAGCAAATAACCAGGATTTTAGTCAGCAAAAATGGGGGGGGGGAAGAGAGACGGCAGTCGGCAACTGGCTCTGCCATCGCACCCCCGAAATGCAGGCATTTGTTATGGCACGCATTCCGATAATGCCTGCCAGAGTCCGATATGGCCCCCGTGGTGGCCAAGCGCATCTACCATGTGGCCCATTTGGGGGACACGAACACTATGGCAAGATACCGGACTAATTCACCTTTGACAATCTGGTCGCGTTTTCTTTTACCATACTGCTTGTCTTCACGGGACGAAAACAACACTTTGGCTTACAAAATGTTGGCGGAAGCGGATTTTCGTCTGTAAAATACCCTTTCTAAGCACTTTCGTAGATTGCTAGAGAAGGTTTTTCATTCGGTCGAAAGTTTTGCGTGAGAGTCGGAAAAATCAGTAAAAAGCCCGAACGACACGTAAAGATGACCAAGCAATCATTTACATCATTTAGCAACCCAATACACTAAAAAATACATTTACAGTGCGTGACGGATCTCGTGAAATGTTGACCGAAATTCTGAATCGCGTTTTCAATTTGGAAGGATTATTTAGGTGGGATTGTAATACTGATTATTATGCGGCTTAACTTCTTTTCGCCCTCCTGCAGAAACCACACTCAGTAACAATTGACTACTTAATTAGCATGCATCTTTCGCATTGATTTCCGATGGTCTTATAGATTCAAATATGTTTTATGGAAAACATGCATGAAAATATGCTTTCTTTTACTCATTTTGTAGGAAATCGCATTGTCTTCACGTGTTATACCCGAAGAATTCTTCGAGAAATATGCACTTTAAAGTGCATATTTAGGTTTCGAAAATGTTTTCTCAATTTCCGAATAATTTTTTATCCAGATCAGAGGGTTCGTTCGCGTTTATCGATTACAGTCAACAGTGTATACTTTCAGCGTACGGGGAGCCAAGTATGTTTGTTTTGAATGTCTTTTGCTGGCACTGCTTCTCTTATAAATATAAATGAGCCCATTCATAGGCTATATGTGAGGTATTCCCTAATTTCTACGCGCATATGTCAGTCTGTTCTCGCTGATTATTAAGCAGTAACTGGTAACTTTTAGGAATTTGCACAGCTCACCTACATATCAGGAAAAATAAACTTTGTTGTGCTCTTTGTGAGTACGGTGAATCAGCCGGTCAACGGACAGGCTGTTAATGCTAAGTCCCGTGTGGCTGTGGCATTTGCCTATGAAAGCATTCAATAGGCTGTCTGATGTACAATGGGCTCTTTCTGTCTGTCGTCATGCGAAGGGTGCACTCTGAGTAGAGTCTTTTTATCTTCAAAATATACACAGTTTATTCATGATGCTTTCGTGATCGATTACATGCGGCCAGAAATTAGCCAGTCGTGCGCCTTCACACCTAAAATAAACCTGACCATCGATCGTGGCCTAGCGGCTATGGTGACTGAAACTTCTGGTAACAGGATCACCTCGGCCACTGCGGTGATGGGATTCACCATAACAATAATGAATTTTTTCCTGTACCAAACAGCCCAATGCGACCGATGATGACAGTGTCATCCTTGTGATGGCGTAGTCTGCTCGAACCGGCTCCAGTCAAACCCTCGGCGAGTGATTATCGGGTTTGAAGTGGAGACAAAACCGACCCCACTTGCCGAGTACGTCGACCGCGCGATAACTGTCAGCGATAATCATCCTTCAGGGGAAGATCACGACTCCTATCTGAGAAGAATCACCTCACAGACCGCCAAAACTGACAACATGGTTACTACGAACCTTGGAAGCGGGACACTCCCCAAGAAAACTATAATACTGATCTAAGCATCCCCGCAACATCTTCTTCAGGACGAAAATCAGAATGTACAGAGTTGACCGTCCAAAAAGGCCACTTTTTGTTGCTGAACTCTCAAAACCCTTCAAAGATCAATCTATAGAGCTCAGTGACTTCCACCCATGGTGATTTCGAAGAATATTTAAGATGAACGCAAAGAAACAGGCCCTAGGTACTCCAATGTTGGGGGATGACCGAAATTTTTGAGAATATACGTCATTTCAAAGTAAATCTAGTTACACCGAATCAGTCATAGTCAAAGGATGATGAAAGACTGTATGCGGAGGCAAATTTTATGTGAACATTGCTAGGTACACTCCCTGCCAGCACATGGCACTTTCATAGGCGGGGCTGGGTGGGACCAGAGCCCCCTCTGGATGGAAGCATTTTGAAGCGTATTTGCATCGAACGTTATGTTTCAAAAGCACCGCTCATTGTACCTTTTTGGCATTATAGGGAGTTAATTTATCAAAAGTGGCTTATAAATCATGGAAAAAGCATTTGTTTACGCCCACGGATCGCGGATAATATCGTGCGTCAACCAATGCTGTTTTCATGTCCTTGATAACTGTCTTAATTAATTTATGTATCTTATGCTAATTGCTTTGATAGTTACTCACCAACCAGTTCAAGTAGTCGACTTGTATGTCTGTGTATGTACTATTTGGCATTGGTGTTCATAGTCCACTTAAACAAATCGTTTATCGTTTTCTACTGAATATCCAAAGCAATTATGAAGGTAAGTACTATGACTATCGCCGGATCACTATATACAAGCGCATTAAGCGCCAGATGAAGGCATATTATGAGGCCACTGAAGAGCCTGAGTCTGAGGTTCCCTCAACGTCGACAGCAGTTGGCAGTCAATCCCCCGAACGAAAAATGCCTATTCTCAGTTCTAAAACTTCTGCCGGCAGGTATTATGTGTGTGCGTCTCAGGGGACTCATCATACAGGTCGATATTTTAAAGGAGTGCCAAACGTGGGCGGACATCTGGCGTCTTCTGCGCATTTTTTTCGCTGATGGGGCCAAGCGGGGCTGTTGCGTAGAAGGCCTCACCACAGCCCCCTTAACAGCCCCACCTAACCCCTTCATAGCCCCCTCTAGCCCCGCCATATCTGAGGGGCTTAGGCTTGACTAGTGCTGGCAGGGTTAATTATAGGTTGACCAGGCCCAAAGGCTAGTTGGTCTCCTCACCAAATGGCCATTTTGCGCTAACAAACTTGATCTTCTGCTGTTTCCGCGTCCCTGTGAATTTTATTTCGCTGGTGGGGCCAGGCGGGGCTGTCGCGTAGAATTCCCCGCCACAGCCCCTTCATAGCATCCTCTAGCCTCGCCATTTTTGAGGGGGCTGGGCGGGGCTGGTGCTGGCAGGGCTGGTAAACATGGCGGACAAAAACGTCGCTCCAACAGCACACTAAGAACTTGCTTTAAATGCCTTCGGATCAACATACAGACTTGTAAAATTCAGTCACCGGGCCCTCAGGTATAGCGTACAGTCGCCAAAGCTGGAACGGCTTTCTTTAAACCAATGGGACAGACAGGAAAGCCTGGTATGCTGCAACCGAATACTGTCAGCATTCAACTCATGTCAATATTTATTTGCTCTCAACACTACTTAGAGGTCCGGACTGGCCTTGGGGGGAAAATGTGAACAGGAGCAACATAAAATTTGCAATGACAATTGTCACTGGCACCATAACTGCCGATATCTCTGCCAAGTGTAGTTACTCTAAAGCGTGTCGCAATCCAGATTTGTCTTGACTGGGCATTTCATGCCCACCGAAAAGGGAATACTCTCATTAGGCAAAGGAAACCAGCCGCCGTCACTGTAAATATCGACACAATGTCAACTTATTTGCGTTGCAACCGCAAATCGCAATCATGCATCGGCGTAGTCGGTTGCCTACGAATCCATCGCAGTACAAGAGAAGAACCAATCCTTGCTGCCCCGGTTGGTACCCGTCGCTCATACCTGCTTTTGTCCGCATTGCCGGTTATCGCCTGGCCCCATTTGGTCTTATTAGCATACGCGGTAAAGATCAATAAAATATCACCGATCGATCAAACTCGCATCAATTACACACACGTATCTGGTGCATGTACCTTTACGGTATTATGTGTCTGCTTATCACATACAAACCAACTTCCTTAATGACGAATTAAATTATATACTTGCCCGTGTTTGCGCATATGGCACTAATAAACGGAGCTTCTCCGCCAGTTCAATCAGTTTACTCATCTACTTCCTAGTCGGCCGGCTCGGACAGGCAAATTCTATTAGGAAAAGGGGGAATAAATAAAGGTTAACCATGAGGAATTTCTCTTCAGGACAAATCAGTGCGCTACCCCTAACATAAATAAAACGCACTTAAATTTATCACTGCACTCCAAAACGTGTAACTTGGAAGGCTGACAGTAAGCAGCCGCTTCGACCCTCTGGAGCATTAAATAGACTCGCGAAGAAGGAGGCACGATCCCTGGGACAGAAGCTTTATTAACCTGATGCTTTGGATTGTTACTCGAATCCATCACCAGCGACAGGGTCGGACAAGGGCAGTGGATTGCCTAGGTGATGCAATATTTAAAGGATGTAGTTGCTAGACTGCTACATGTCTAGCACAGTCGGCAGCTCCCGAATGCATCAAGGTTCTAGTGGTCAATAAAGGCCTTGTTCTAGCGGTCGCGTCCCCTTCTTTGCGACCACTCCCTGGAACTCGCCTCTTCGCCTTTATTAACACGAGGCATACTGTAATGGCTGATTCTTAACACTGTCCTTTAGCCGTCTTCCTTTTAGGTGGGATCAAAGCCCGTATGTAGCCTGTGTTGGACAGCAAAACCGGCTCGTCGCCCAATGTGCAAAATTCCATTCTCAGTACGACTAAGACGAGCCTCTAATGCAAGAAAGGTGAGTGAGCAAACGAATCCTATCTATCTCAGATCGAACACATTATTTCCTTACCATAAACAGGGTAACGCGCTCCAAAGCCACCCCGGTGGGCTCATGGGCGGGATTTGGATGGCTATCGATCGACGGAATAACCTTTTCTCACACTTGTCTGAGGATCAGGCCGCAATGACTTTCTCTTTATATAATTTATACGGAACTCTCGCTTGCGTGGAATCCAGGACACTCAAATGAGGTGTTGTATGTGTGCAGACAAGGACGGGTTGATTCTGACTGCTAGAGCTGAATTCAATAGTTCTTTGATTATTTCCGTGAAGAAAAATTATGTACATGTCTGTAACCGCGCCATATAGACCAGCTGCAAATTATACGGAACTGTGCACCCTGCGTTCAATGGAGCGATATGCATGCGAAGTGCTCGATGAATACCTTCGATTACCATCTACTAAAGACAACCCTAGAAGCTCTACTCACGCAACGTATCTTGTTTCCAACTAGAGCTCGTGGAGGGCAACAGGCCAGTTGTCTGGACCTCGTTTTTACCAAAGATCATGACAGTATAGACGAGGTGCACAACCTACCCCCGCTCGGTCGAAGTGATCATGTAGTGCTTTTATGGGAGTACTTGCTGTATTCTGAACCGTGTACAAAAGACAATACGAGGCCGAATATATGGAAAGGGGACTTTCGCCAAATGAGAGCTGAGGCATCACAGATAGACTGGGATGTTCTCTTCTCCGGAAACGTTAACGAGGACTGGAATTTATTCAAGGATCGTTTACTGCATCTAATGAAGAACCACTGTCCCTTATCAAAGCCTAGGATATCCAACCGCCCTTGGTGGCTAACACGAGAGTTCAAAAAGGAAATCAACAAGAAAGGAAGGTTATGGAAGAAATTTCGCAAGAACAACAACAATGCAGCGTTTACAGAATACAAACTTCAAAGAAATAAGGTGAAAAGTCTGATTTTCAGGAGGCGACGAGATTTTGAGAGTAATTTGCTCCACCAAGCCGTTAAAAATCCGAAATTGCTCTACAGCTATATGCGGAAAAGCACACGTAACAGGAATCCCATTCCTGTTATGAGGGGTGATGACGGCTTGGAGATATCGGACAGTACAAATGAGGCTGAGCACTTTTCTCAATTATTCCGATCCGTTTTCGCAAGAGAAGCAGACTTTACCCCATCTAATTCTGAGAACATGAGAGATCCCACTATCGAAAATATTGTGTTTCGAGAAGAAGCGATTTTGGAAGAACTGAAAAGCTTGAAGGAATGTGAATCTCCCGGTCCGGACGAGATCCCAGCAAAGCTGCTCTTTGAACTTGCCCAACAGCTGGCCAAGCCATTATCCTTTCTGTGCCAAAAATCGTTTGATGCTGGAATTCTTCCCACAGACTGGAAGACGGCCCAAATTACACCCCTTTACAAAAGCGGTAGTCGTGCTCTGGCGACAAACTACAGACCCGTCAGTCTGACATCAATCTGCTGCAAAGTGATGGAGAAAACCATCAAAAAGGAGGTGATGGCTTACTTGGAAACCCACAACCTCTTGTCCAATGCACAATATGGTTTCCGTAGGGGAAGATCATGTGTTACGAACCTGCTATACACAATGCAAAGTTGGACACGAGCACTGGACGCAAAACACACCGTGCACGTGGCCTATATTGATTTCCGGAAGGCGTTCGACAGTGTTCCGCACCAGCGTCTCCTACACAAGTTGAGAATTATGGGCATCGGCGGCAAGCTTCTCAAATGGATCGACAATTTCCTTGTCGGCCGCTCCCAAATTGTCTGCGTAGAACAACAGCAATCAAGGTGCACATTCATAGAGAGTGGGGTCCCACAAGGCTCGGTGCTCGGACCAACCCTCTTTCTCTTGTTCATCAATGATTGTGTAGATGGGTTGGACTGTGATTGTGCCATGTTTGCGGACGACATAAAAATCTGGAAAGTCATCCAGAATGCCGCCGATGAGACCAACTTCCAAGAAAATCTTTGTCGATTGGACGAGTGGTCCCGCAGATGGCTCTTGTCCTTCAATTTGAACAAATGCACCATTCTGCGCCTCGGAAATCAGACCCCTAATACGCGGCAATACCATCTGAACGGAATACCGCTTCGATATGCAGAAACGCAGAAAGATCTCGGAGTCTGGGTTGAAGACAGCTTAAAGCCTTCTACACAATGTTGTAAGGCGGCCAAGGCCGCAACCTCAATGCTATATGCCATCAAGCGGGCATTCGTAGTTTTCGATGAAGACTCAATTCAATTCAATTCAATTATTTTTATTAAAGACCCGTCGGGGTCCCATCAAAGCAAGTAAAAATAAATTTACATGCAAATTTTAGACGATGTAGGCAAAATCTGCACAAAGTGCAATGCATAGTTTTTGAGATTAGAAGTCCGTTAAGCAAAATGAAAATGAAAAAAACGAGGGGTGAAAAAAAAACTCCAAAGCAAAATTTAAAAATGATTGTAGTAATTTAACAGGAGAAAAAAAAACCCCTCAGAAAAATAGCATCAGAAAAAAAGGGAGGACTGGCCTGCATGTGGCGGTACAAAATGGAATAAAGCCCGACATCAACATGGCCGAAATAGATGTCAGCTGTATATGGCATTGTGTAACGGATTTCATAAAATGGTACGTAGGCGGGTCGGTCAGGACTGGCCTGTATCGCCTTGAATAAGAAAAATAAGTGCCGAAATTGAAAACCAGTCTCAAGCCGATAGGAACCCAGATGCGGTCAGTTTCATTCAACCGAGTCCATCCGAACATGGAGGGAACATGGGGGGAAGGGAGATGCGACCAAACCACTAGTATATGGCGAATATAGAAGGCTTTGTCAAGATCGCCGATGGAGCGCATTCTGCAAGGGCACGATGACAACCAGTCTTGAGGCGAAAAGGACCCAGATGCGGTCTGTTACATTCATCAGAGTCCATCCGAGCATAGGGCAAATGAGATGCGACCAGATTACTAGTATATGGCTAATATAGAAGGCTTCGCCAAGAGCATCGATGAAGCGCATTCAGTGAGGGCATCATGAAGATCAGTCTCGAGGCGATAGGAACCCAGATGCGGTCGGTTACATTCATCCGAGTCCAACCGAGGATGGGGGAAGGGAGATGCGACCAAACTACTAGTATATGGCGAATACAGAAGGTTTCGCCAAGAGCGTCGATGGCGTGCATTCTGTGAGGGCACGATGCATGAACTAAAAAATTGGAATAATTAACATTTCTGGTGAGGGATCTTAGGTAGCGAGACTGCTTCACCAAAGTCTTCGGCACGTTTATAAGGCCCCATCTCGAGTATGCAATTCAGGCCTGGAGACCGTGGACGCATCAGGATTACGATCTGCTCGAAAGGGTGCAGAGACGAGCAACAAAATTAATAAGAGGTCAAAGTGCACTGCCATACGAGATCCGCTTAACTAACCTTAATCTCTATCCTCTGAGTTATAGGCAGTTGCGCGGAGACATGATACAAACTTTCCGTATCGTGCGCGGCTTGGATTGTGCCCTTCGGCGCGATGACTTTTTCCAACTCGCCACTACAACTCACCTCCGGGGACATCCCTTCAAGCTACGTGTGCCACAGAGTAGACTGAATGTGAGAAAATATTTCTTCTCCAACCGTGTCGTGGAACCGTGGAATAACCTGCCCGAGATGGTTGTTACGTCTCAATCTGTGGAGGCATTTAAATGTCGCCTTGACAGATATATGTTGCAGCAACAAGCGGACTATGTGACTTTTTAGCCATGTGACTAGTGACATATGTGAATCAATGTATGCATTCACTTAATGCTGTAATTTCTTCACATTTTTGTTTGTTTATCGATTTTTTATGTACAAATAGGGAGTTCAAAGGCGTAAGCCTATTTCCCTAAAATACACTGACTGACTGACTGACTGTGCAAAAACTGCCACGCTTCTGCTCAGAAATTACCTGGTCTTATGATGCGAATGTTTTAGCGAGAGCATAATCACAATTAACTGAATATCTTTCAAAGCAGGAAACCAAAGCATCTTACTGGAGAGTGACTTGTTTACCCCATGAGTAATTAATCCTATCTTCCCTTCAGAAACCCCAGTTTGGACGAAGTGGTTCATTCGTGAGTCACTTTGGCGGGCGTGACCTTTGGATCCGTCGACTCTGTTGGAATTTTGGCAGCGGTACCATCCACTACTCATCCGTTATCTGAGTACGGCTCATATTCGGATACTGGGCCGCAAAGGAAACCTCACTAGAAGAGAATTCCGGAAATAATCTAGGCGTAACGTCCGTAGCCTAATAACAAAGCGAGATCGTTGCAAGCTCATAACGAGGGCGCAAATTAACGGTCCCGAGCTCGTTTCAAGCTCCGGTTTGTGCAGGCAACCAAGCTCGTAACGAACGCGTAATTTCGCGATAGCGGACTCGTTCCGTGCTCGTCCTGATATCTGGCCAGCCCACCCTCACCCAATTCTTGTTCACCCCTAGATCCTTCCTGAGATAATAAGGATTCAAACTACTTATGGAAAATTTTATTTATCAAAAAATAATGCAGAAAAATAATGTTTAAATATCCTATGGAGATTCCTGAATTGCGTCATTCGGTGTTCTATCAGGATCGTCAGCCATTGGGGCATCTGAAATGAAGATAACATAGAAGAATGAGTGCACGCATTACATTTTACGTCTAAAACAAAACTTAAATAATCACACAATTTAATCCTTCAAGTATTTATTACCGTTCTGCAAACCACTTGTCTATGCCTTATTGCATTGGCGTTGTTGCCTGTCATGTGTTCATTTGAAGACGTACCTACTATAGCACATAGTGTGTACAAAAGTGCTGTTGATCTAAAATCCCTGCAGTCTCGGTTTTTATATTTTCGCATAGAGAAGGGTTGATACGAGGAGGAACGGTTGGCGAAATAGATGGCGTACAATTGAGTACCTAGTGCAAAACAAGTCATACGTGAACTACAGGGGTACTTTTTATATTGTGCATGAAATACTTGTATACAAAGAAGAAGAGGCGTTTTCCTGCTGCGGCTTGCGTTGATAAGCTCCATGGGGCACAACGCAGGCAAATGAGCACTTGTGGGACATATGGTTATAATGTAAAGATGGAGTGAAATTTTCCTAAATTGCGCTAGTTAGGCTAAGAGGGCTAACAAATTTCTAGTGCAAAACTCGACGTTCCCATTGGATGGCACACGCAAGTCCGCCATTTTAAATTCTCCAATTCTATTAGCCCAGGACACTTTGAACTGTCGATCTCATTGGATTTCGTCAAATTAAGTCAAACGTTTTCGACTAACCATTGGGTTTTGATATGGCAGGAGGGAACTGGCCAGTTTTTGTTTTACGAAAGTGCCCTGTTTCGAAAAAAATGGAGTAGTCGTTTGTTTTTTGTGTGCTTGCATGACCCACAGACGGAGTCCGCATTCCAAACGCCTGTGACAGCCTCTAACTTTACGCTTCCCGTGGTTCAGCCAGAAAGTCATCGAGATTATATCGTTAGGAAAACTCCTCTGGATCAACCTTAATCTACGAATGTTCTTCCCTTCCCTCTGGTTTCCGAATGTGTATGCACTCACTGACGCTTTTTGTTCTTCCTCTCTCCGTCTCCACTCATTTTAAATATAACGTTCACAGTACCGACTATCTTAGTTGTCCAGGCTTTACCTGTTGGTCTGAAATACTGTCTGCCATGTGATGCCGAAGTCAAGAACTGATCAGTTAAACCAGCCGGGACCGACCCCTGTTCCATCTGATTCCATCAAGACGACGAGCATTAACCCAATGTCGATCTCTGCGACATAACAACCAGACAGACCGCCCACTCAGGCAAATTCGGTTTGCCTATTAGCGATCCTGTAAAGACTAGTCTAAAGCCCGAATATCAATAAAAACGGTCCCGATGATCCTATTAGATACGATCTACTTTCTGGTATACTTGCAATTGATTTACGTATACCCATTGGTCTATTTTTATGTTAGCCTATCCAAATCGTCTGGAGGCCCTATAAAAACTAAGCAGGACTGACGTTGATCACCCTTGTACTGGTGGACGACTTCCGGGCGCCACCTCCGCTACTACATCGTCTCCGCTGCCCGGACCCAACAAGGCTTGCATCCAAACAGGCCTGTCCCCGCCATAGGACATCACAGTGTTCCCGATTTGGCCCGAACTCCGAAACCGTCTTTTATCGTCATAAATAATCCCCAAACTCCCCTGAGGAGCCCGTCTTTCCTTCTCACTGGGGATCAAAAGTGACTGAGTATAGCGTTATTAATCCTCGTCTCGTCTGGGTGAGTTACAATAGTAAAAAGGGGTTGAGAACTCGAAACACCGGTGTTCCGTTCTGCAACCGAACTGGCTAGATAAATACACCCATTCATGAATTAGAACACATATAAAGCAGCAGATTGCGCATGAAAGCATAATTTAGCTTGCCGTGCGCGTGTCTTCGCGATTAGAGGATTATTCGCAGTCAAGGTTTAAAGCGGGGCTGACGACAACAGTAAGTCAGATGAAAAGTCAAAAGGAAAATAAAGTCAAAGTACAGTCGAAATGGATGAGTTTAGTTTAAGTTTTTTTCTGAGTCCAAAGGAGACTGACAATGCCTAAGGGCTGCTTTAATAAACCTATTCTTTTCCATTCTAAAGAAAATATGCTCATTTGGACTCACGATTTGTAAACATTTTTGGCGATAAGTTTATCTTCACTTCTTTTCCATCGCTTTCGCTCTAGTTGTGTCCCTTTCTGCTAGTGTTATTTGTTTCTTTTTACAATTCTCACGACAGTCCCTTCTAGAGATCTCTGGGGAGGCTTTTCAAAAGAATGAAGTCCCAAGTGCCAATGTGAGATATATAGCCATCTCAGATTTCCTCGGACAAAAACAGCTAAAATTAGTGCTTAGTTCTTCTGAAGAGACTTACTGTGGTCGACGGAATATGTATCGGTGACATTTCCGCGTGCCTTGGACTTGCGTGCAGCTGTAACAGCCGTTTCTCTGTAACCTCGTTCGACTGTATACGCGCCACGGCTGCGCACACTAACCCTCGATCTGTCTCGCTGAAATCCCGTCCACATCAGATTCTTGATTGATCTTCTGCCCACCCCATGCGAAGTTTGCTACTGTAACGTTCCCGTCTAACGCGAGTATATAGTCAACGAGGCCCAACAGGATAAGACGGAGACTAGTGACTATTTTACTGAAGGACCTATGTACTAAGCGAAACTAAGGGGGAATCCTCGTTACAAAAATAAACTGAATCTAGGGCGATTGCCCAAGAAAGCGTCTGAGGGCACTGGGATCCAGCGGAGAAGTTGATAGGGGTTCCTCATCCGACGAGCGGCGACCGGCCACGGGGTTCCTGGAAGCTGATCCTCGCCCGTATTTATCGCTCCTCCAGGCGCTCAGGGCGTCAAGTTGGAGTCCCCATTGTTGATTGATTGAAGGTGGGTTAAAGGGAGAGAGTTAAACAAACTTAAGCTGGGACTATTTTGTTTAATTTAGGGATATATTAATTTATTATATGCATACTTTTTAGAAGAAACCAGATTGCTACTAAGTACCTGGCGTATCAATATGGAAAAGTCCGGCGCGCGCCTTCTAAAACCTACAAGATGGTTACACGTAGTCTGACTTTCTAGAAATTCCTGCGCCACGAACCTCGCGTGCTCTCGAAGCCAATCAATGTACCCTATTCCGTTTATTAGTGACAGATGTGCAGACTAAATTAGTGGGTGGTAACATCAACTGCACACACACGGGACGCCGTCTTTGCGGACGTGACTTTTCACGGACAGAACAGAGGGACACAACACACAGCAACTTTTGGTGGTAGCGACACACAGCAAGACACCGCGACTGGCGCCCTCAAAACGGACGCTTATCTCTGTCACAAGCAGACAGCCGACTCACGGCGACCTGTCCTGTGTACAGAATAAACTAGTCCTCACAACTTCCTGACTTCTGATACTAGTCGGAGCGAAATTATTGTATGTAGTTAAAGTTGATGTCATATGTTTGACTACCACACAGCCACAAACATATTCCGGAACGGTTATTGTGAGAGAAAAGAGTCTAGATGAAAGCACTTAGGCAGCGTTTCAAATTTCAGCTTTAAACCACATTAATTCTAACTCATGTCAGTCAAGTGGTAGATTAAATTTGTGCAAAATCACGATAAACCTGATGAAGTGTATTCAGATGTGTAGAGAGAAGCTTACAGTTAAAACCACTCTGCTTTATTCCATAGAGATTGTTGTCTTCCTTGATGGTGATGCTACCGGCGGACTTATAATTGACGTAGAATATATTTCGCTGTCCTCAATATGATAGTAGCAAACGCTCTTTTCTGAATTGAGAAGCTCGTAAAATGTTCTTATTTTACGCGCACATTTAACCCTGTCTCACACAGATTCCGTTGAAAACCTGTCAAGCACATACTGCTTCCAATATCAGGTACGCACCGAAAATCCTCCGCCTTGCGTCTGGGCCTAAACATCCGTCAGCATGATCAGGGAGAATATCCGCAATTTACAGAACTGAGTATTTTTCACTTTTCGAACTCCAGCAGGCGGTACCGCACTCGACGCAACATTCATAATACTTGCGTAGGGTCACGGTCTTGATATCGGTGTACCTACTATTGTAGAATACCTCTGCGTATATGAACTTTTATTATACGTCATACCTTATCGAACCACCAGTAATTTGAATAATCAATGTCAACTGTTTTTTTACATCAACTTTAATGTTGCTATAGGTCATTTGTAAAAACGCAAAATAGGAAACATTTACCGTTAGTCGTGGAGGCGTGATGGAAAATAAACGACCAATTATTCCACCAAAAGAGACAAAAGAATACCTGGCAAAGCATGAAATTCCTCAGCTCTTCGAAGTGAGTATTTGAATCCCCTACATATTAATACGAATTTATTCAATAACACAAATTTTAGTGCCTTATGACCGGATTGATGTACCATAGACCTGTGGACCCACTACAGTATTTGCAAGAGTGTATAGAGAAGATCAAACGACAGGGATCTCAGAATGTAAGATGGGACCTTTTCCTGGAGACGAAGCGCAGCTGCCTTCCACCGCTTA